>JAKJXP020000040.1:0-406399 GCA_022225965.2 Diatrype stigma | reverse complement strand
ATTTTTACCTCCTACCCCCCCCCCCCCCCCCCCTTACTAAATGATACCAACCGCTAGCCCCTTTTCTTGTAGACAGGGGTTGCATTCGCAATTCTAGATTCTAGGAAAGCCGGGAACACCATCAGTCTTCCAGGATGTCAAAATGATTATATTGTGTTATTCTCAAACTTCGGTTCGTTTGATGAGAGTAACGTGGTAATACTTGTTATTCCCAATGCGCATGCATGTGCTGTGAGGCATTTCCAAGCTAGTGTGTCTGTGGATATACATAGTTGACAATAAGCGGCAGATTATTAAGCATCAGTGGTTTAGTGGTAAAATCCATCGTTGCCATGTGTAGGAATCCCCTACAATGAATTCGATGGGCCCCGCGTTCGATTCGCGGCTGATGCATTCTTTTTCTTTTTCTTTTGACCCTGCTTTTGCTTTTGGTGTTGGATTTACCTAGCTTGAAATGCGTCATCTTCAACCGCCGTTAACTACCTACCATAGATAGTATCTAATCACTTTGCTACATTGTTCAGCCTATAGGAAGCGAGGTAGCTCGAGTACATGAATGTCAAGCAGACCCTGTCTGTATGACGAAACCATGATGCAGAAACGTCCGCGAATGAGCTGTCACGTATCTATCAGGACCTTGCGTTCATGAACTCGTACCTATCTATGTTGTGAGACCGAAGCTCGTCAGACGATGTGTGTTGGAGCATGGTGTTGGAGGACTTTGCTACACTACAGAATCTGAAACGAGGGCATCCGTGTAAAGAATGCGGGGAGTGCGCCTTCTTTTCTGACGACTCACGCATGTGCTTTACTCTGATAACGTTACTTGTTTATTACCACCCATTCATCCATTGAATGCTTCGTGCTTCGTCGGGCCGTAACTAGGTACTCACATGTAATCGGCGCCATGCATGTTTTGCAGGTGCAGAAGATAAAGAAGACCGAAAGAAGCACACAGATACGTTAGTTTGGTTTTGGCAGCGATCTCCCGTCCCGTGCTACACGAGCGGCTTTGGCTGCTTGGCTAACGGAACAGACGGCTATATTGGCAGAAGCCACTGATTTATGACATAATGCCGTTTATATTGCCTCTCGTTATTGTGAGAACGAAGATCATGTTGTTGGCGAAGCTGGCGAAGAGGATATAATTAGAAGCTGGAAGCGGAGGCAGGATCAGCAGACCGTTAAGGCTTGACACGAGCCGAGGAGCGGGAAACTTGGCCGCCAGCTATAAGAGCGCAGAACAGCGTGTTAATTCTCGATTGTTACATAGCCGCACAACGTACCTACTATGTACGTACACAGGTAGGTAGGCATGAAAGCCCTATTGGAAGGGGGAAAGCGTCGGGTGGGCGACCGTAGGTATGCAATGGGGGAAGGCAGGCGCGGGGTTTAGGGTCCCAAATGGAGAAGTGACATTCGGCCCTACACAGCACGATAAGGAGGAATCCTGGTCAATGACGCAAAGTGGTAGAGAAGCTGGCAAATCCCGAGCTCCCTGTGGGTCGACGATCAGCGATCGCAAAACACCCCGAGGTCTTGTCAACCTTAAGGCTTGTCATTGTCCAGCCAGCCAGCAAGCAAGCCAGCTTACTTGCATTGGATGCTTGTCGTGGTGGTGCATTGGTGGCATTGGTGTGCAGCTGAATGGGCTTGGTGCCTTTCCAACGCAGGCAAATCTCAATAGAAAACGGACGGACCTAAGCTGGCCCCACCACCCACCTACCCACTACCATACCACTTATATAGCTTATAATTACCCCCTATATAGCCAAAATGCCCAGAATTACTTATATAGCAAATCGTAAAATTATTACAAGTTTTATTATTTGTTTATTTGTTTTTCGTCGTTTTTAAATAACTACTGCCAACGTAAAGGCATATTTTTAAAAACGGCGTTAATTAATTTTTAAATAATAATTGCTTAGCCTTTTTTTATTAATTTACGGGATTTTATAATATTGCAAATTACTCTTTACTTAATATGATATTTCGTAACGTTAGCAATAAAAACATCTTTTATAAGAGCTATTTTCGAATAATAATAAGCGTTAAAAACGGTTATAATACCTTTTTGTTGCTTTTATTCTTTTGTTTTTTTATAATTATAAACGCCATCGTTATTTTCTTATAAAATAAAGTTCTTATTGCCGAAATGCTTTTCGAAATCCTTAATAAGCTTTTTCATTACTGCTATATAAATAATAACGTTTATTTTTCCGTTATTATTTAAAGGCATTTTATATTATAGCATTTGCGATTTAAAATTTATTTTAATAATAACTATATAATATATTAACGTTTATTTTTACGGCTGCTTTTTTTTAAAAATCCTTTTATTTTTAAACTTATAAAGCTTAATAATATTAAACTATATAATAACGGATATATTAAATTCGATATTATTGCAATATTTTCGTTCGGTTTTAATTCGTTTGCTTTTGCTTTGTTTTTTAATAATCCAAAAACGCCGAATATACTTAAGCTTGCAATAAATAAAACCTCGTATTTCGGAAAAAAAACCGAAATATTATTCGTTTATAAAAATAACCCTAATATGCCAAAAAGGTCCCATTAATATCTAAGTTGTTTTTTACGAATAGCTTTCGTATAACGGATGCGTTTTTCGGCTTCGGAATTGCTGGTTTTTTCGATTTCCCGACGGTTTTGCCATTTATATTTTATAATTATATAACGCTAAATCGTTTTTTTAAAAGCCTAGGTATTTATTCCGGCTTTAACGTAAATATTAATTTACGAAAAACGAATAGCTTCTTTTATTATAAGGTTACCGCGATTATCGAAATTTTTAAAATAATCATTAATAATTTTAGCAATTTTAGCAATAAATTTGCGGCGATATAAACTACGGCTTTTTTTAAATCGGGAATCGTTATAACGAATACGAATATCGGGATTATTATAATTCATATATTTTCGAAATTTTTCGTAATTAAACTTTAATTCGACGTTGTTTTTTTTAAGTTTAAACTTTACGATAATAAATCCGGTTTTCCTTTTAACGCCAAAAAAATTAAAAACCTATTGCTTTATAACTTAACCGTTTTTTTTGCTTAGAAAATTATGGTATTGCAAGAACTTAATAATATCCCGTACTTTAATTCGTCGGAAGATGTCATAATGGGACTGGCTTAATTCGGGCGGCATTATAGCTAGAAAAAAACGGATTTAACGATTAAAACGAACGTATTTTAACGAATAAAACGATATAAAATACGAAGCTATTACGTTTATTATTGTTTTGTTTTTTTAGAAATGTTAATGCGTTATTTGACGGTATTATATGGCCAATGCATTTATCAGTAGTTATTAGGTCCGTTCGTTTTTTATTGAGATTTGCTTGCCAACGTTATATGTATGTATGTACGTATATACGCATATGTAGGTATGTATGCTATATGCTCTCTCGTTGTTTCAACCAACCACAAGGCGAGCAAGCGTCGGATCTTGGTCCTGCTAGCAGAGGCACATGCTGCATACCTACCTAGGTATCTGTCTATCTGTCTAGCTCGAGGCAGGTGTGTAGGTACTAGGGTCACTTCAATAGATCGGGATCTGGTGCATTGATTATAGCTACCTAGGTAGTATCTACCCAAGTGGTTGAAAATGAATCTGCCTTACAACAGAGGATCTCCAACAGAAAGCCAAAGATGATGTGACTCGTTAAGGAGAGGCTGGCTACCTGGTAGTCCGACAGACTACCGACTAGACGGAAGGATAGGAGGGAGGTTAGGAGGGAGCCAGCTAACAAAGAATTCTAGTGGTTGAAATCTCTGTGTTCCTGTGCTAAGCATTCCTGTGCTAAGCATGTGCTAGTTAAGTGGCTGTAAGTAGTGGCTAAGCACCTACATAAGCACCTAAGCACCAGCTGTATGTATGTAATCCTGAAGAAAGTCCACATATCTATCCTACAGGTATACAGATACCTAGGTACCTACCTAGGTACCTAGGTAGATAGCAACTTATAGCCTTGCAGTGGGCTTGCAGTGGCTAACGAAAGTACGCCATCGCTTCGAGGCGGCGGCGCTGTGCTTTACTAGTAAATGATCATCATCGACGACCACGGGCGTTTCAGCGTCTTTGTGACATTTTAGGGACAGATTACGAGTTTCCCAGGCCCCCCCCTGCCGAACGAGTGAGTCCCCAGGGCCACCCAGACAGCAAGATCCCCCCAACGACAAGCGGATGAGGGCATGTCGATTGTTGCAAGAATAACAAGTTTTGCCTTCTTCGTGTCTTCGTGTTTCTCCTGGGTGCGTCTATTATATGTGGTGTTATCGCTAGAGAACCGCTAGGCCCCGGCCAACTTTTCTCTCCTTTCCACCAAGTCTTGGGCTGGGCTGGGCCGGCCCACCACACTTGCAACCCCTGTATTTACTGGTTAGAGGACTAACGGGTTAATCAAATGCAAGCTATATCCACCCTGGCCTACTTTTCGGGCGGTGGTGCAGTCCACCATGCCATGGTCATGGTCTCGCGCGGGAGCGATGATGTCCTCAAGGGCAAGAAAAAGGATGGCATCCGCACCTGATGGGGACGGAAACATTTATCCCATCGTTATACACACACATACACATACACATACACCGTACACATACACCACACACACACAACGTATAACTGCCACGGGCTAGTTTCGTCCTTCGTTCCACGATACCGCTGCTGAAGCGCGGCTCTATCTCTGTCGCTCAATTCGCTCACTATAAACAAACGAACCCGCGAGTATCAGCATTTTGCTGATCATCCCGTCGCTTGGGGGATACCCCGCCAATACATCCCATCCTATCGTCCAGCAAGCAGGAATATTCGATTTCGCAATGCGACCAGCAAGCTTCATCACGGCCATTTCGGTGCTGGCTGCGAGCAGTGCTGCACAGCCGCATGGGTCATCGCAGACCTCACCGATCATACCCGTCGGTTTGGAAAGCCCACTAGGTAGGTCCCATGTTTGAGTACCTATTTACTCGCATATGGCGCACAGCTGCTAACATGTACACCTCAGCAACCTGGATTACACCACAATCTACCGGCGTCAACCCAATCCGGCCCTCCAAGAGGTTGGCGACCGCTGCCGCAGAGAAGCCCGTTATGGAAGCGTCTCTGATGGGCCTTATCGTGTTCTCTGCCGCAGGACTCTTCCTGCTATAATCTTTGTTTTCGAAATGACAGGGTGCATATATTGCGGAGCTTAGGGCATACCATCGGAGTTCGCGGAATGGGAATTTTAGGGGAACGACTCTGTTTTTTGGGTGGCGCATTCACGCATGGAATCGGGCGTTCGGAGAGCATTTTTGCATGGCTGGTATACCCGGAATCTGCCGTTTCAGTCATATGTCGTTATCGGCGACGTCCTAATGCGGTGGCGACGACGTTATGAGGTTTCTCGGATCGGGGCGAAGACGAATATACACGTATTATTACGCGGATACCATGTTGTACCACTTCCTGAATGATTTTGAACATGTGAACGGGCTCTGATGATTTTGCTATTGCCCGGCCTTCTTGAAAGTCGTCGCGGCCAAGTCGAAGTATTGATCATGCTATAGTCGGGTCTGAACAACAGGTGAATTTAGGCGGCGATGGGGATTTGCTGTTCTGAAGGTTCTGGGATGGGTGCTGCCTCGTCGGGCTTAGGGGTAGGCTTCCATAAGTTCTCCTACATCCGAGTGTTAGTCAGTCGGACTTTCCATCTTCTCTTGGTTCCGTACACGGGAATAGTAAACATACTTGATCATAGATAACTCGAATCATGAGACTGCAGCTGGGGCAGACGGCGATATCGTTGAAGTCATCCTGAAGATCTCCGAGCGCAATCTCGAACTTATCGCCACATGGGCATGGGTAATGGTAGACCTGAAGGTTCTCATCGAACTCCATATCCTCAATCTCCACCTCGTCGTAAACTGCGATCTCTTCGTCGGCCATGGTAAGTTGGCTTGAAGGGCGTTGCAACGAGACCGTGTTCTATGCGTATGCGTTGAAATGAGGTGGAGAGAAGGTCGGAAGAGTTGTCAGTCATCCGCAGTCGACGAGAAGGCTGGAAGGCAAATTCAGAATTTCCGAGTCATCGACTAACCCCGCGACAAGCCGTTTTCTACCGTTTTCCAGTAGAACGAACCAACCAGAATGGACCAACCAGAACGAACCACAAGCAATTACCCCACGCTATTGAGCCACAATGTGGAGTAATTGACGCTGGTCACCAGCCACACTTCCCCGTATTCAGGACTCGGGGTATGTAGTACAACAATCACATGCTCCCGGGAGAGTGCGTCACTGGCATTCGGGGTAGGTGAAGTGCTGAGCATTGGCTAAACGCGCCGAGGGAAAGAATGAAATGCGCCCGCGCCTGCTCCCTGCCCCTGTGCTTGCCCTGTGTTTCTCATCCGCAACTCGCTCCAGCATCCGACAAAGGCTTAGGCGTCAGTCCCAATCGCAACAATAGGAAGCCTTGAATGCCTCGAATGCCTCGACATCATGTAAACCCATGATTCTCAGGTATTCTGGTATTCAGCCATCTCGTTTGCAGCCAACGTGACCCACGCGCACTCCGCCTGCACACCCTCGGCCAACTTCATGGGCCGAGTTCTCCATCTGCAATCATGGCGGTGCAATCGAAACCCGTTCTACCCGATCGATCTCTCAGGAGCGCCGTCGCGCATCTCACGAAGCTCTATGTCTCGAACCGGACCCGGATTTCCCGTGCTGTCTACCTCGCCCTCTTAGTCGCCCTTGTCAACCGCACCCGAAATGCCATCTCCGAACAGAAGGCTGCTTCCGCCCGGGAGGCGGCCAAGCGGGCGTCCGGAACCACTTCGAGCGACGGGACCGACGCCACGGCCAAGAAGAAAGTCGAGCTGAATAGGGAGTTCTTCAGGTCGCTGCTGAAGCTCCTCAAGATCGTTATCCCTGGCTGGCGCAGCCCGGAAGCGCGCCTGTTGGCTAGCCACAGCTTTTTCTTGGTCGTGCGGACGCTCGTCAGTTTGAAGGTAGCAGAGATGGATGGTGCTATTGTGAAGGCGCTCGTAAAGGGCCATGGGAAAGACTTCCTTATGAGGATAGTGTGGTGGATGCTAATTGCTGTCCCTGCTACATTCACAAATTCTATGGTAGGAGCTGCCATATATCAGAATTGAACAACTTTTACGTGATAGGAATCGCTAACGCCCATCAGCTTTCATATCACCAAGCGGAGCTGTCGCTGAAATACCGCTCGCGGTTGACCCATCATATACACGATAAATATCTGTCGAACCTTACTTTCTACGGGCTTTCATCCCTGGATGACCGGATCAAAAATCCAGATCAGCTAATCGCAGTCGATGTTGCTAAGTTCTCCAATAGCCTCGCAGAGCTTTACAGTAACTTGGCAAAACCAATGCTAGACATGGTGAGCAATAACCTACCACTTGACTGTCAGTACACCTGATAAGAGAGGTGAAGCTAACTATCTCCAGACTATATATACTTGGTCGCTATCGAAAAGTGTGGGTGGTGAAGGCGTAATGCTTATGACCCTCCTAGTTCAGTTATCAGCGAATGTAATGCGAGCCCTTACACCCCCTTTCGGCAAATTCGTGGCCGACGAAGCTCGATTAGAGGGCGAGTTTCGATTTCAGCACTCGCGGCTCATCGACCACAGCGAGGAAGTTGCTTTATATCATGGTCACGAGGCTGAAAAAGACGCTCTTGACAAAGGCTACTTTACCCTGATCAAGCACGTGAACCACATCCTTCGCCGCCGATTCTACCATGGTGTCATGGAAGACTTCGTGATCAAATATTTCTGGGGCGCATTGGGACTTATGCTTTGTGCCGTACCGGTTTTCTTTAAACTGCCGGGACAACTGGCAGGAGCTGTAGTGAACATGGGCGACCGCACAGAAACTTTCGTCACCAACCGACGGATGCTGCTGGGTGCGTCCGATGCGTTCGGCCGCATAATGTTTTCCTACCGCGAAATTATGGAGCTAGCAGGATACACCTCGAGGGTCGCTTCACTACTCGAAGTTATGAAGGACATCCAAGCCGGTCATTTCGAGAAGAAGCTGGTATCCAGTTCCGGCACAGAGGACAACGCGGCAGTGCTGAAAGGCAGAGGGAAAGTCGTCGAGAGCCCGGACATCGAGTTTATAGACGTTCCGATCATCTCCCCCAACGGCGATGTTCTGGTCAAGGCATTGTCCTTCTCTCTCAAGCAGGGCGATCACCTACTCGTGGTCGGCCCCAACGGCTGCGGCAAGTCGAGCCTCTTCCGGATTCTGGGTGGGCTCTGGCCCGTGTACGGCGGCACGGTCTACAAGCCGCCGTTCCACGAGATCTTCTACATCCCGCAGCGGCCGTACCTGTCGCGGGGCAGCCTCCGGCAGCAGATTACGTACCCGGACAGCCTGCGGGCGGTGCGTGCGCGCGGGACGACGGACGCGGAGCTGCTCGACATCCTGCGGATCCTGTCCCTCGAGCATCTGGTGGACCTGTACCCAGAGGGGTGGGACGCCGAGGCGGAGTGGCGGGACGTGCTGTCGGGCGGCCTGCAGCAGCGCGTGGCCATGGCCCGGCTCTTCTACCACCGGCCGCGGTACGCCATCCTCGACGAGTGCACCAGCAGCGTCACGCTCGAGACGGAGAAGGTCATGTACGAGCGCGCCAAGGCGCTCGGCGTCACCCTCATGACCGTCAGCCACCGCCGCAGCCTGTGGCAGTACCACAGCCGCATCCTCCAGTTCGACGGCCAGGGCCACTACGTCTTCACCCGCCTCGATGCCGAGCGCCGCCTCCGCCTCGAGGACGAGAAGGAGGACCTCGACGTCCTGCTGCGCCAGGTCCCCGAGCTCGAGAGGCGGATCGGGGAGCTCACGGCGGAGTGATGGTATGGGCCTAGGGAAAAAAGAGAGGGAGCCATAGAAGGAGAGGGAGAGGAGAGAGGAGAGAGGCGAGTGAAAGGAGGATGAGAGGAGATAACATCATATAAATGGACAGGCATAGGTGCGCGGTTGTTGATTTCACAGCCAATGAATGGGTATGTATAAATAGGTATGGAGGAAGCATTTGATTTTGATTGATGCGAAGCTGCTACACTGAAGCCTATGATATTTCCTGACTTGAACTTGATCCAGACTACATGGGGCGGATAGCCAGAACGGTTATGGGAAGATACTTTCGAGTTACCCCTACCCCCATACCACGCACTGGAGGAGAACGGCAGACAAGAGAGGGAGAAAAAAACATGACGGTGGCAACATCAACACCATCAATGAAGGCGCATAGCGCATAAGGGACCAGCGACGTGAGGGGCCAGCGAGAGCCCGAGGTTAAGAAAAAGGCAAAAAAGAAAGGTTCGAAGGATCTCGATGGAACGAGATGCATCAGGAATTGAGCCCGATGCGGGGGTCGAACCCGCAACCTCAAGATTAAGAGTCTTGCGCTCTACCGATTGAGCTAACCGGGCAGCCGAAGCTGCTTGCTGTTGAAAAGATTGCAATTTACCAGACTACATATTCCGGTCGTAGGAAAGGAGGCCGGGTTGTTGCATGGTTCCATGGCGGGCTCGTGAAGAAATTTTATTTTTCTGAAATTTTTCTACGCGCGACTGACTCATTGTAAGAGTGGCCCCACAGTACGGCCGGACCCGGGAAAGGGGGTGGAAGAAAATTTTCTTCCGGGTCAAATAAGTGGGACACGGTTGGGAAGCCGGTATTGGAACTGCTATGTAGCTTCGAGTAACACACTAACCAGCCTGGTAAGAGCCATGAACAAAAAGACACTACCTAGGTAAACTGTGGGATAGTCGAATAGACGTAATGTAGGCAGGTGCCTGTGCAGTATGGTACAGAATACCTAGGTAACAGAAATGGTGACCTCGAGTGTATGACGCCGAGTGATACAGACAACCCAACCCAACATGACATGAAAAGAACGGCAAAAATAAGCTACTGGTAGCCTCAACCTGAGGAGGGGCAAAAATATAACGTGATGAGAGTGGGATTTGAACCCACGAGGATTGCTCCACCAGGATATTGTTGATATTCAGGATATTGTTGAATTAAGGTATACCTTAACCTGGCGCCATAACCAACTCGGCCATCTCACCAATTGTTAAAATAACCAGGTTTTAAAAAGGCCAGTTATAGGTTCATGGCTAGGGAACTTACCTAGGAGCCAACGAAAGACACACGTCCATGGGTGGCCGGGTGGATCCTAAGGAGCTTAGGAACCCATCATCCAATAGATAAGCTACGTAGTATAGGAACGGTCTGAACGAAAAGTGAATGCTTAAGGACCTCGGGAACATACCGATAAGCTGCCTGCTAGGTAGTGCTGCTAGGTTGAACAGCTGGGAAGCCGTACTTCCTTCTTTTCTTTGGTTAATCAGTACTTGGAAAGCTGCAAGGCGGTGCCATAACTAAGTGATTCAGCAGTGATTAGATTCAATACACTCCATCCCTAATACAACATCCTTTTGCTCCCCCAATTGCAACCCTACAAAACCTACAGAAAACCTAGTTTACTTACAAAGTAACTACAAGGTTTAGAACGACCCAGACCAGAACACAAGAGCCAAAGGCAAAACGGAATGTGAACTCAAATTGACTTGCATGGAGAAAGACACCAAAAAAATTAGGACTGAGCCTACTGCGCTGGACTCGCGGGGAATCGAACCCCGGACCGCTCCCAAACACTGGGTAGAACCTGTACTGGCGAACTCACGATGCTAAGGGAGAATTATACCACTAAACCACGAGCCCAAACAATGTTCGAAGGATCCGAACAAGCTGATTGATACACTTTCTTGTTCTAATGATGATTATGTAGTAATGGTTTCATTGTCGTGGGTGAAAAGTCTTTCGGCCCGGGTTCGTATACATAGTAGAGCCCTAAGGGTGGAGGTCACTAGGTCTGGCCCGCCTGGGTACCACCGCGCCGACGCGACCGGCCCGCTTCAGTGAACTACCTTAGGTCCTCCATGCATCTCCCGAGGCACCGTGCGTCAGCACAGTCCGGTCTTCCAGTGTTGCCTGCGTTGCGGCGGTCTCAAAACAGGCCTTATTAGTTCCAACATGATTCCATTGCTCCCGAGCTGATTTCATCGACCCAACTCCCCCGATAGAGGGATGTTGCAGCACGCTTTCTAACAAGCGCGGCAAGCTCTCTCGCGCTCCTCCGTGCGCATGGCAGATGCCTGTCGCAGGTTTGGGAAGACGCGCCGCCGTTGCATAGCCGGCGGTGGGCCCCCACAAACGAGGCCGGGGAGATGCCTCAGCTGCTGCTCGTGGCGGCCCCGGCCCTTCTCGGGCACGCGCAGCGTCTTGGCGAAGAATTCGTGCGTGCCGCTGGAAGTTAAGCCGCCCGCCGTGATGCAGCGCATGCCACGTGCGGTAGGTGTAGCAGCCTAGCCACTCGTCCATGCAGCCGTGGCGATGACCAGCGCTGTCGGGCTTGGAAACCGCTGCTGCCTACGAAGTACACGGCCGTCTGCTTGTTGGCCACCTCGGAAACGTCGGGGTCTCAGCGCATCGTCATTCTGCCACCGCCACCCTCTTGTTGCTGCTAGCTAGGGGAAGGGCGGCGCCCGCGCCATTCCGAGATGGCGCGCCCACCCTCTCCGGAACGTCGGGTGCCGGCGCAGCCAACCAGATGTGTCTCCATGCTGTCCACGTGTTCCGGGCTGGGTTACGAGACCCGGGGCAGCATGTAGGGTGAGAACGGAGAGTTTCGGTCGAGAATTATGTCCTCCGTGTAAGATGGAGTTCACATCGCGCTTCAATGATGCCTTGCTGTGTAGTCGCGATACGATTTGCGCATTCTAGTTCTGTCCTGCTCAACCCTGTGATCACTATGCAGGCAATTGACTGGGAAGAAAGGGGAGGGAAGACACCGCCACGATAAGTCGGCAGATTTGCTTGTGCCGCATGTTCGATTTTGCTCCCCTTGTGGGATTCGACTGTCGGTTACATCAGGCAGAGTGTTAACCAGCGCTCATCCCACGATGGAATTCCATGTGCTTATTGTTCCTTGTGTGCTTATATGGATGGGTGCCTTGCTCCTTGATTTCACTTAGGGCAACCTCTGGGCAACTAAACACCTGTTGTACATACGTAGTAGGTAGGCATGGCCTACGCACACCTGTAGTGGTCGCCACCAGGCAGGATTTTCGTGTACCTATTGTTGGACTATCATCTGCTTTCATCTTCTGACAGTAGGTAGTATGTACTACTTCAGCATCTTCCCTGGGGTGCTTCTATAGAGAGTGATAATTTAGGCACCCCATTTACCTGTCCATCAAGGTACTCGAGCTTAGATGCATTGGACTGTACGAAGTAATAGCCCCCAACTGATTGTGCGAGCACCGAACAACTTGCACATGCTTATCTCGAGAAGTACATTGACCATCATGATTCTCAACATGCGCGCCTGTCTCCTAGCTCTGTGTATCAGGCTGGGGGTACAGCTTCTGGCAGCAGCCTCTGCGATCGATGGTGAAGTCCAGCCACAACTCGACCAAAACCAAGGTGCGTGCCCCGAATGCGAGTAAAGTGTTCTCAACTGACAATAGGTGTGATTGGCAGGTCAACACATCCTCCCCGGCGTTGGCTACGGTGTAGAGCTGCCGATTCTCAGTGGACTACAGACAGATCCGATCACCCTGCGCCACCTCGAAGAGAAGGACCGCTTACTCGGCAGACTTGCGAAATGCCACGGCAACTTCGATGTCCATCATCCTCGATGGCGCCTCCTCAAGACCCTCTGGAGCTTTTCCAAGTACCGGGACTTCAGCAAGTCGGAGGTGCAGCGATGGCGTGACCTGTACAAGAGCACGTCTAAGCAGCAGAAGGAGGTAAGTAATCAACTTTCGTCCCAAGCGTACCTACATAAATAACTAGAGGCAAATGGACTCATATTTTCTCCCGCCCCGTAGACACTCGAGGCTGTCGTCCAGTACCGCGACAAGCTGAACACTATCGAGCATCTCATCGACCGCAATGCGCTCGTCTGCGACGGCATAGTCGAGCATGCTCTGGGCTTCTACGGCATCGAGGGCAAGGAGCTGCAGGAGTTCATCAGGGACCAAGAGAAGGCGGGACAGTCTCCCGACCGTATTAGCGTCCAGCAGTCTTTGAAGCATTACGTGCGCGACTGGGCGAAGGAGGGGGCGCACGAAAGAGACTCCGCATTTCCCTGCGTCCGGGAGACGTTGGAGACTCTGTACCCCGACCGAAACTCTGGCAACTCGAGTAGCGCAGATAGGCCAACTAGGGTCCTACTTCCCGGGGCTGGACTAGGCGCTCTGGGACACGAGGTAGCTTCACTTGGAGGTCAGTTCGGTTTGTTCCTGTCTGCCAGTCGGGAAGTTGAACCGCGTACTAATTGATATTTCGTCGTTGCAGGTTTCGAGGTCGTCCAGAACGAATGGTCGACGTACATGATTGCCGCGTACCGCTACCTTGAAGCCCGTTCAGCGCCCGGGAGCGTCGTCTTCCACCCGTTCATCGATAGCCTGTCACACCACGCCACGAATGCGAACATGATGGCCCCGGTCCGCACGCCCGAGGAGCAGTTCGATGCGTCGAGTGTCCTGATGGTCGAGGGCGACTTCACCCAGGTATTCTCGGATGCGGCAGGGACGTACGATGTCATCATCACGCATTTCTTCCTCGACACGGCTCGCAACCTGATGAGCTACCTCGAAACTATACACCAACTGTTGCGACCAGGCGGATACTGGATCAACTTCGGTCCTCTGCTGTATGGGACGGGGCCGTTCGTGCAGCTCTCCCTGGAAGAGATCGTGTTGGTATCCGAAGCGATGGGGTTCGATTTCCAGGATCTTCCCGAGACTTACGGTGAACAGTCTCTACCTGGTACAGCAGGTGCTTTGTCGAAGGTGCGAAGCAAGTATGCGGCCTATGGATTCGATGAGCGCGAGTTGAAACGCAATGCGTACATGGCTCAGGCTTGGCTTGCTCGGAAAGTCCGATAAAAAATACTGTATATACTTGGCCAGTGCTGATTAGAATCATCAGCAAGGCTGCAACTCAACTCGTAAAGCTATGAAAGTGCAAAGACGGCCGCTATTGTTCATACCCGATAGTCGATATCATTGTATCTTGAGGCATGACTGCTTATTCTGTAAAACAATCACCGCCCCGTGACCTTCTCCATGCTCCAGATTCACCTTTAATTCATGATATGCCAACTAAGAGATTGGCTATCACAATGACATGTAATTAGTTAATTAAGGTTGGTATACAACATGGAGTATGCTTTCTCCTTACTCTACACGGTAAGAAGAGATACCCCAGTCTAGAGCGTTCCAGACTCACTTACTATCGATCCTCACAACGCCGCTTTGGCCGATGCACCCTTCTCCCTCGTGTTCTTTTCCATGCTCACTATCATCGCGACATGATGGCTCAGCGCCACCATCTCGCCCTCCACATCCCGGACCAGCACGTCGATATCGAACTTTCCCTCCCTGATCTGCTTCGACGTGACGCGCACGGCCAGCCACTCGACGCCCTCGTCCGGCAGCGCCTTCTTGGCCTCGAGGTTCATCACCACCGTCGGGAACCACAGCCCGGCGCGCTGCCGGTCCTTCTTCCGCAGGTCCTCCGCGCGCGCGGCCCCGGTCGGGTCCTGCTGCGGCGCCGGCGGCGGCTCCAGCAGCAGCTGCCGCACCTCCGGCGCCGCCAGGAACGTGTGCAGGTTGAAGGGGAACGAGTCGACCACGTAGGGCAGCGCGGCCTGCGTCAGCCGCTCCCCGCTCGCGAACCGCACCCACATGTCCAGCGCCCCCGGCGTCAGGGGCCCCGCGCGCGGCTCGTAGAAGTTCCAGTTGCGCAGCGAGCGCGTGAAGTCCGAAGATGAAGAAGGCCCCGCGGGCGCCTTGGCCTCCTCCCAGGCGTCGTCCGCGCCGGTGGCGATGAGTCGCTCGAAATCCGGCATGGGGGAGGGGAGCGCCGCCGCGGCCGTGACCTCGTACCCCGTCGGTAGGGACATGCCGGCGAAGGACCCCAGGTTGGTGTGGTTCGTGTAGGCGAGCACGACGCGGCGCGAGACGGCGGGCGCGATCCACGGCGCGTGGGGGAGCAGGCCGCCCTGCCAGAGGGTCAGGTGCAGCGTGGACAGCTGCCCGGCTAGCTTAACGTCCTCGACCGCGACGATGGCGGGGCCGGCTGCGGTCCGCCCGGGGTACTCGAAGTGCGCCGTCAGCGTGTCGGACTGCCCGCGCGAGGACAGGTGCGCGCTCGCGGCCGCGAGCATGCACGAGGCTGCGTAGCCGCCATTGGGAACTGTAGCCTCGGTGTTAGAATGTTGTGCCGCTTCTTCAACGCCTACGGCTGCGATGTGCCTTTGGCATTAGGTGTGGTTATTGCCTAAGCAGAACGGAGCCGATGGGACGCATTAGATAGCTTCCGCGTACCTGCGCCAAGACAGAATGCCTCGCTGAGATTGACTCTGTAGGTATGCGAGTCTAGTTTCTGAACCTTTGTGCCTTCAGAGAAGGAATTGGGAGTTGCTTTTGCTTTATCGGAGGCCATAGCTATGGTATATCTTGCAACTTTATCTTAATATAGCAGTTGTAAGATGAGGATTTTTACAATAATTCAAGACGAGATGCTTGACCATGAACATAGATAAGCCTTGAAGTATGTTGGTCGGAGGCTGGTCTGTTTTACTGGATACTAGACTCGCTGTGCCACACATAGTTAATCCTGCATCCAGGGATGATTCCTGGGTGCAGGATCTATCTTCGCACATGTCACGCCACATGTTTGCGTCCAAAGCTGTTGGTCTACAAATCACTTCAGGAATTCGATCAGAGGTTGTTGGAACAGTGTATTGGTGGTATGAGCCCCCTTAGGGGCCGGCCGCTGCAGCGCTCGGAGAACGCTGCTCTATAGCGCTTCGTAAGGCTGTAGTTGCCCCTCGTAAAGGCCGCTTTTAGCAGCTTAAGCGGTGCCTTCCGATAAAGGTATTACGAAGCTTGTAAAGGCTGGTGCGGGCCCTTCGCATAAGGGTATTATAACGCTCGTAAAAACAACCGAAAGCTATTAACGGCCGGCTTAAAATAATCCGTACGTAAAAGTATAAATTAAAACCTATAAATAACTTTCTTTTATTAATAATTCCCTTATTAATATTTCCCTTTTTATTTTTTTTTTTTTCGTTTTTTATAATTATAAGCATTAATAAAAACGATAAATAAAAAAAATAATAACGCAGTTATAAAACTAATTAAATTATTAATTATTATTATTATAAATAATAAGTTATAATATAAAACCTTTTTGGATTCGTAAATTAATTTATTTATAAATTATTTTAAAAATTTAATTAAAGACTATTAAAATAATATATTAATAATATAAATTCCTTTAAAAACCGGCCGTTATAACGTTTAAAAAACGTTGCTTTATAACGTTTCGTAAAGTTATAATTGCCTTTCGTAAAGGCCGTTTTTAATAATTTAAATAATACCTTTCGATAAGGATATTGCGAAATTCGTAAAGGTTAATACGGGCCTTTTACGTAAAAATATTATAACGTTCGTAAAAATAATCGAAAATTATTAACGGCCGATTTAAATTAATTTAATTTATTTTACTTAATATTTTTTCTTTTCGATATTAAGAAAAATTTATTAATTCGTTTTCGATTATTTACGTATAAAGTAACGCTAAAAATATAAAAGGCTTATTAAAAACGTTTTATAATATTAACGTACGATATTAAAAAATTTCTTTTTTAATAACTTAATGTTTTTTTTATACTAAAATCGAAAACGTATTATGCCGCTTTTCGACGAAAGTTATAATCCGAATACGTATCGAAAGAAATTCCGATCCGCATTAAGCGGGTCCGAAAAGCAATAAAAACGCG
The DNA here is from genome assembly GCA_022225965.2 of Diatrype stigma. NCBI lineage: Eukaryota > Fungi > Ascomycota > Sordariomycetes > Xylariales > Diatrypaceae > Diatrype > Diatrype stigma. Next base: position 389,497 of record JAKJXP020000040.1, on the reverse strand, counting down.
TTTACGAATAAAGGCTTCGTTTCGTAAGTAAAATAAAAACTTCCGATTTAGGTCGTATTTAAGGTTCGAACCTTATCGTAGCTATTTAGTTATATAAAAATAAAGATACGTTTCGTCGTTTATAACTTTTATTATAAATATTATTTCGTTTTTATTTTGATCCGTTTTGTTAAACCGGAAAAATAATCGAAAATGGTTCTTTTTTTCGGAAAAAATAACGCAGGACGGAAAAAACTTTTCGTATCCGTATCGGAATGGGTTGCCGGCGTCGGTTTCGATATATATAATTTCGCCTAAGCGAAAAAAGTCCGTTTACGCCGTTATAAAGGCCGCGTTAAATATTAATATATTCCCGGAATTTTTTTCCGTTATCGCCCGGGAATTAATAAGTTACCGAAATATAACTTTAAATATAAAGGGCTTTTTTTCGGTTCGAACTGGTTCGTACGAAAATAAGTATTTCGTTTTTTATATAAGGCGTTTTATATAGGCGTTTTTGAAAATTATTACATCGTAATTTATATCGACGTAAACCGAACGAAATAATGCCAGGTATTTCTTTATTATAAGGCTTCGGAGCTTATTTTATATTTAACCGAAAATTTAATCGAATATTTATTTCGAAAAAATATTAGCCGTCGCCGGTTATGGAATAAATATATGCCGGCGGCATTATGTTTCGTACGAACATACGGCTATATGTTATGGACGTCCCGGACTCCCTGCTTCTAGCTAGGAGTGCCGGCGGCGTCGATAACGTCGACTGTATATAGGGGCACAGCACCGCTATGCAGTGCTCAGTACTACTTATCACCAATATAGGGGTAAAGTTATGAAGCAGCGCAGCCAGCAAAACAAAAAATTTTTGTTTGATTGATTTTTTAATTGTTTTGTTTTGATTAAAAAACGGAATTCGCCTTTTTGATTAAAACAAATAATGGCCTTCTTTGATTAGTTTTTTTTAATGATTAATAGGTATATGCCCCCTTTTGCGCTCCCCTTTTTAATTCCTTTTCCTTTTTTTCCCTTACTTCGGGGACCGCGATATTAACTGAGACCCCCTAAGAAGTATCCGCCATACGTATATCCGTACTGCTTAAATAAAAGGAATTACGAGAATTTTCCGTTATTTCGAGCCCTTGGCTAATGCGTTCGAGCTAATTCGGTATTTCCGATTATCGATTTCCATATTATGATACCGGAATTGTAAAGTTTTATATAAAAAAGTAAAGTTTTTTTTGGCAATTTGCTATTCCGAATTGCCTTTTTTTTTATCGAATATTTAATTTAAGTTATTTCCATTTTAACGATATTTATACGATATTTAATCCATTTTTAAAGTTGCGCTAAGGTATTGCCGTTTTTCATGCTTCAAAAGTTCCCTTTCGTTAACGATTTCTTAAAAAGGTTACTTTTATCGAGCCCAATACCGAACGGAAGCAGCTTTTTCGAATAAGGATTAATAATAAAGAATTTATTGCTTATTCGTAAGTCGAATCGAATACTTATTCGAAAATCCTCGATTATGGCGAATATATCATTTACGTAAACGAGGCCGGAAAAAAAATCGACGATAATATCGATATCGAAAAATGCGAAAAGTATTGGTATTATTTCCGCTATAATTAAAAAGGCTTTAATAAGTTATATAAAGGATTTATTATAAGCGGTCCTAAATATTATTTTTAATACGAATATTAAGGTATTCTTATTAATTCCGCAAAAACGAATAGCTTTTTCGGTAACAGCCGAAAAAGCACGTTTGTTATTTCGATTTATTAATAAATTAGGAATTATATCCGGCAGCAGCCCGTACGAAATACGATGGATAATTATAAGCAACGGCTTATAAAGTTCATTATTATATACGACATTCTTCCGGCCATTTACGTTTGCGATTAGTTTTAGGAATTACTGGCTTTTTTTAATCGAATCTTTATAAGCGAAGTAATTCGCGATTTATACAGTACCATCGTTACCTGGCTGGAAACCTTTTTTTTATTCGCCCGTACCGTTATTATATAGCAACTTCGGAACGATGCCTTTTCGAAAATCCATTTTTCGTTTGATATGTAGGAATTCCCTAGCAAGAAAAAAATGTTCGGAATGGTTATTTATTTTATAAATTAACGATAAAAGTTTCGAACGCGGCTTATTGCGTTGCGTTACGTTACGGGCAGTTATATCGTAAAAAATATATTATTCCATTTTTAAAATGTATTGGATTTATACGGCATTAATTACCGTTTCGGATTTTTTATTTTAAATAACGCAAAAAGTAAGTTTTTTACTTAAATTATATAAGGAAGTTATTAATCGAAATATTTTTAATTAATAATAAAGCCCTTTACTTTATGTTTAAAGCATTCCTATTTCTTATATTTCCGATATTCCTTTTCGTTAAAAATAAGGCCCGGAAATTAATAGCTACGCGGCGCTTTCGTTATTAAGGGCATATTATTAATATCGTAATTACCGCTTTCGTTTTCGTTAAAAAGAATAATAGTAATACTAAAACAATTGCTATTAGTTCCGTCGGTAAGGCCTATAAAATAAATAACTTTATTCGATAAAATGCTTTACGGCGTAATGCCTTTTGGCGGAAAATGCGCGTCTTTAAGGCCGAAAAAAAAACCATCGATTATGAATTTACAGAATAAGCCGTTAACGAATTCCTCGAAAATGCCGATAATAATAACGAAAGCCCTAAATATTTCATTATAAATGCTTCCATTTACGATTCCGATAACGAAAATAAATTAAAATATCCTTTTAAGGTATATAACGATACAAAATAAAACGGCGTATTACATAAAATACGTAATTCTTTGAACTTTAAGGAATCCATTAATCGCTTCCATTATTTTCAAGCGCGGATGGCAAATCGGAAAGCCCGAATAACTTGGAAATACGAAATTAATTCCGAAAAATAATATTCGCTTTAAGTAATAAAAGGAATTTTACGGGTTTTCGAAAAAACAACGCTATAATATAAAAAAAATCGCCGCGGTATTAATATAATAATGCTTTTATTATATGAAATAAAAGCATCCTTTTAATAGCAGCTGGATAAATTCAAGTTATTAAAAGAAAATAAAAATAATATATGCCTTAGCCTTTTTTTTTTTTTAATTCCTTACGTATTATCTTTAATTAATTCGATATTCGCTAAAACGATTTATTAAATTCCTTTTAAATTATTGCTTCCTTTTAATACAACATATTCCAGCACTTCTAAATACTTACCCAACGTATTTCGAAACGTATACAAATCCCTACGAAATGCGGCCTCGAAGCTATAACCCGGTTAAACATTCGCAAAAAAAAAAAAGGAACGATGCTTATTCTAATCGGGCGAATCCCGAAGTCCTAAGAAAAAATAATTATAACGAAATTCGGACCGGCTTAAAGCGTATTTACGGAAAGCTTTAAAGGTATCGAGAAATACTAAACGAAATTATTATATATTAAGCCTTTATTATTTTTTATTCGGATAAACGTATGAAAAATATTCGGGCCTTAAATAAAAGCCTAATTAAAAATGTTATAAAAAGGATTACCGAATATTAGCTTTAATATTACGCGAATTCGAATAAAGCTTTTAATTCCGATACATTTAATTCCGATAAAGCCGACGAAATCCCTATTGTTTTCGGGCCTTTATTTCGGCTTCGGAAAACAAAAAATAAACTTTTCTTTATTAATGGCTTATTTAATAATATTGCTTCCGAATTTAAAAATAAAGATAACGATAAGCTTTAACGTTATTTCGCGTTAAAAAAATGGACTTTATTCGTTTAAATAAGAATGTAATTAAATAATAAAAAGATTACCGCAAGGAATTTCCTAAGCTTAGCCGCTTTATAATTAACGTTTTTTCGGCCCTTTTTATGTTAATTAAATATAAAAGGATATTTAGCTAATATAAGCTTATAATAACCTTATAACGGAACGGCATAAGAATTTCGATACTTAAGGTTATTTAGTATTTAAAGTATTGGTTTAAAAATAACTTAAAGGAATTATGAGGATTAATTAAGAAGGTAAAAAAGGATTCTTAGCCTTTAACAGCTTCAAATTAACGTACGGCCCGGCCCGGTATGCATTTATTTGATAGGATTTTTTGTTTGATTGTAAAAAAAACGTCAAAAAACGGTTGATTTTTTGATTGTTTTGTTTTAATCAAAAAATCGAGATTTAGTTTTTTGATTATTTTGCTGGCTGCGCTGTTATGAAGTAGTAAAAGCATGAATTGCTATGGAGTACTAGGGACTCCAAGGACTTCTATATAGTTCTTGGCAGTACTAGGTAGGGGTACGTAGTACTGAGTAATCCTAGGGACTACTGTATTACGTAACACTATATTATAGGTTTTCCGGATATTCGAAATAAGGCCCGTTTAAAAAAGCCTTACGTAATTTTCGTTAAACGAAACTTTCGATATTCGTTTCGTAAAGTTAACCGAAAGCTTAATGTTATAAACGTTTATTAATTAAGGCATAAATTAACGATTAATTATTAGTTTTATCGAAAAAATGCATTTGTAAATGTATTATTTGCCGACGATACGTATATTGCCGTAAAATTAACGTCGAACCTTACCGTACGGACGAAAACGTTCCGAAAGGCGTTTATTAAAAGGATTGCTTTTATTTTAGAATTAAACAAGCCGTATTAAGCGGTTATATTATCGATATATACGATAATTATGCCGTATATTTACGTCGGGCCGAATAAAAAAAACGCTTTTTGGATTATAATTAATTCGAACGTATTAATAAATAATTATAATTCGTTTTTGCCGAATAAATAATAAAAAACCTAAACGGCCGGTATAAATAGGTTTACGTATCAAATGTTTCGAACCGGATTTCGGCGGTATTAAAAACTTTTAAAAGCGGCTTTTAAAAAATCCGTAAAAAAATAAAAGATCGGCCGATTCGAATTTATTAAAAGATAAATTCCGTTAAAGTTTCGAAAGAAATTCCTTTATTATTATAAATTCCTTAAAATATCGCTATTAAATAAACGTTACGAACGTATATTATATATAAAGGCGAAAAATTCCCAAATTCCGTATAAAAAGAGCTTATTTAAGGGAATTACCGTTACGTAAAAACTTAAAAAACCGGCGATACGTTCGGCTTAGCAACCGAAAAAGGCGCCCGCAATAAGGACTTCGGAAACGAATCCGTTAATTTTGATAAGTTTTCGCTTTAAAAAGCGGGCACTTATTAACGTCGTATCGATTTCGATACCGAGAATTTTAAGGATTATGTTTTTATCGTTTTTTCCGGAATTCGGAAAAACTTTTAACGTAATTACGAATTTGTTATAAAAAAATGTAACGAAATTGCAATTTTTCCGAAGGAAAATACGAAAGTAAAATCGTTAAAATAATAAATAATTAATATTTCGAAAAAAAATACGAAACGCATTTAATAAAGAACTTTTGCAAATAAATTAAATAAATACGAAACCGTACGAAGGCTAAATAAAAAGCAATTCTTATAATAAAACTTTTCGCGTTATTCGAAACCGAATAGCCGACGTTATAATGCCGTTACGGACATTATACGAAACGTATCTTTAAAAATTGTTTAACGAAAAAGAAATCCTTATTAATATAACGTATTAATTAAAAAAAAGGTATTTAAGCGTTACGTTTATTTCCGAAATTTAATTATTAACCGAATCTTCGGACGAATAAAAAAGGTAATATATTTTGCATTACTTTTCGTTCGGTTTTGATACCAGGTTAAGCGAAAAAAGAAACGAAGCCGGGCGGCAAAAAAAACGCGGCAAAGGCGACGCAGCCAAAAGCGAAATCGTTTTTTAATTGCTATTAAATTACGGCCGGATTTTTATATGCCGTTATAAGGTTTCCGGAAATTACCGGTAAAAATTATTATATATAACCGAATTAAACGCCGTACGTTAATATGTCGTCGATTAAAATAAAAAGCCTTTTTAAATAATGTTCGAAAACGGCTGTTTATTTCGCGGCAATTAAAGAAAACGAAAAGTTCCGAAAAAGGCTTTCGCTTATAAGTAAAGTTTCGAAAAAAGGAAATATATTAATTTCCGGCCTAGCCGAAAAGAAGTTTCGTATTCGAATAAATAATTAAATTATTTCCAGATTTTTCGGTATTACGGATAAGCTATTAAAACCGAACGTAATAACATTCGAATTTTATTCGGATTTATTATTACATTTCGTTATTTTATAACTTTCGTTATAATTAAGGTACTTATAAAGCTTTTCGTATTTATTACCGGAAATTCCCCGAATATATTCGCTTTTGTTTTAATTACGACAAATGTTTCCTTAAAAGGTTCTTCGGGCTTTCGCCGGTACCGAAGCGCTTTTGTTATATATTTTAAACGTATTAAAAAAAAAGAATTCGTTAATTTAATCCGGCTTTTCGTTTTTTTATTTCGTTACGTTATAACCAAAATTTATTGCGGAAACTATATAAACCATTACGTATATAAATATATCTTTTATTCGGTAAGCTTATTCGTATTTCGTTATATATTCGGCGAAATATATTATATTTATTTAGGCCGCATGGCTTAATGGTTAAGAGCCTGGCATAGCGTAAGTCGACGAAGCGCCGCTAGATAGGTTCGAATCCTATTGCGATTACAGGTTTGTCCGTAATTGCTGTGCTTAGTAATTTAGGCAATCGCGATCTGTTGCATTTTGGCAAGCCTTTAGTAAAAAGGAAAACGACGCGGTACCGTTGCGCCATCGACCCGGTAGCAATTCGATTGGAATTAAGTGGAACGACGACTAGGGTTACTGGGAAGCCCTTCCGAAATAAGGCGTTTTTTCGAGTCTTATAACGTAAAATCAAAGCTTTCGTATATCGTATAATAACGGTTTAAATGCGTTAACCGGTAACGCTTATAAATAACCGACCGGTCGATAACCGACATTCGTTTAATCCCGTAAGCGACGAAGCAAGGTGCGTTAAAGAAACGACTTAACGATATCGCCCCGATATTGCGCCGATATATGGGCCATTTCGAGCCAACGCATTTATATCGCACGTCGAAATAAAAATAGCACATCCTGAACGAATAGGGCCTTATTAAGCCAAGGGCGGAAGACGTCGATCGACGATATCCATAACAAATCGAGAAATAATATCGGAATATTACTTAATATGAAACCGGAGGGATTTAAAGTGGCGGCAGGTTTGGCACTTTCGAGGTTTTCCTATTAAGTAATACGTAAATAAATCCGGCATAGCCTTAATGGGCCGTTAACCGCGTAATATAATATATATATATATTATACTTATTTATACGTTTAAATGTATTAAAAAAAGGCAAACGTAAATTTTTATATATCGAACGAAGCATTAAAAGAAAATATATAAATCGAAACCGTAATAAAAAATCTCTTCGATATTAAAAACGAATCGAAATTCGGAATTAACGACGTAAGCGTTCGAAATTTCGTTTTGCGTTTCCGAATAAACGTTAATTCGGAATTTAATTAAGTTTAAAGATTTAAACTTAAATTTATATATTTATATTACGTAATGTATTTTTATATTCGAAAATATATTTGCGGTATTTATTACGATATTAAGATATTTATTAATTTCGTCGTTTAAGTTCGAACCGCGCTTTTGGATTTTCTTTTCGTAATACCGACGGGGTATTTTTTTTTATAGTTTTTGTTTTTTTAATTCGACTTTATGCGCTTTAAACCGGCGTTTACGGAGATTAAGTTCTTTAGCCAAAAGAACGAATTCGAAGGATTTGCCAGCCGTATTTACGCGTATTCTTTTCGAAAGCTTCGTAGCCGGCGGCAAAAAACCGACCGTATCGGTCCTTAATACTGTATTAAAGGCCGCCGGCGCTTTTAATAAAAAACGCGTTACGCATTTTTCGATACTCGCGTCGACGATTTTTAAAAACGCGTCTTAAATGATAAAAATAAATACAAAAGTATCGTTAAAATCCATTATATCGGAATTTATAAATAAATAATAATTAATTAATAAATCGAACTTAAGAAATACTTATAAAGATTTTAAATCGAAATTCGAAATAAAGGCGATAACGTAATTATAAAGCTAATTAAATTATTAATTATTATTATTATAAATAACAAGTTATAATATAAAACCTTTTTAAACTTATAAATTAATTTATTATAAGCCAAGATAATATTAAAAGATTTTATTAACATTTCGTATAACATTATATTTAAATTCTCGACGAATATAACTACCTTATTTCGAACTTTAATTATATTCTAAGCGTTTTGATTACTAAAGGCTTAAGAAGGCTTTATGTCTTTTCTTTTTAGCCCGTAATATGCAATGCCTAAACTTATTCGGCCGATTGGAAACCCCATAACTACGGTACTAACCTACCTACGTAATGTGCTTGAACTCCAAAAGAGTACTTAGGTACTTCGTATGTAAGTAGGTACTTTGACCGACCAACAACAGCATTGAAATGCAATGAGCACCTAAATCAAAACAAGTCATCAATATTGCCTCACCACCACTATGTATTGCCTCAAAAGGGAATGACCCAGTCCGCCCTAGCCTATACAGTTCCTACTAAGTTGCTCAACCTAAGAAATCTCAATCATATGTTGCTCTGTCGTTATATACTTGCCAGGCAAGTATCCAGCTCCGATCCTCTCATACTTGCGACTCCGTTTACCCCTCTTGCCCTGGCGATCTACCGGTTGAACCAGTATGAAGTAATGTAAACGGGACATCGATTCCTGCTTTCCTTTCTGGACACCAAGAACCACACACTGCGTCTTACTTTTGGAACCCCGTCCTGTGTCGTAGAATAACTGGCCCGCTTTCTCCTCATCCACCTTCCCAAAAATGTCCCGGACTCCCCCAGAAATGGTTGGATGGCTCCTACTATGGTAACTTGCAGGCTCAGTGTGGGAGACGGCATCTGACCACGGTGATTGTATTTGCATCCAGTCAATGTTTCCAAACTCCAGTTTGAGAAAATCGATTTCGCCCATGTATGCCATCCAAGACCAGGATGGGACTTCCAACATCAAGTTTGTGTTGGGCGGAAACTTGATGCGGACCAGCTTCGAATGAGCGGGACGATACCACAACAGACTTCGCCGTAGAAGCCCACCCTTTCCAGACTTACTGTCATCGAAAATACCAAATCCACCTTCAGTATTAAAAGCCTTCAGCAGACGGGTTTGCATTCCATCCATGGCGATGGGACGATCGTAGGCGTTTGTGAAAGCAAGACTCGAGTACGTCTTGTATAGTTCTTGAAAACGAATTATCTTTTCGCCTTGGCTGGCAGACATAATTATGTCTGGGAAAGTTGTATCCCCGAGGAAAGCGGCTAAGTTGCTTTTGAACAAATTTAATATTGAATGAGGTTTTATTGGTCAAGCCATGTCCACCTAGCGGGAAACAAGGCACAACCTTTCGTGGCGGTGAACTTACTTCGTAATTTTGGCCAGGGTTTCACACCGTACACCATCGCCACACTCCCAGTATGTTTGGTGTTCTGTAAAGAATATCGTACGGCAAGCTAGAGCATGTTCCTGAAAGACCCAACCCCGTGTATTGAGATGGGCGTTAAGAACATGAAGGTCGAAATCGTCGATGTTCTCACAGATGTGAAGTGTTGCTCCATCTCGGGCATTAGGCATTGTGACATAATCCCTTTCTCGCCGGGGTCTCAGAATCCCGTCCTGTTGGCTGTATGCACAGCTGGCCGCTATGACACAATACGATGAGCTAAAGACAGTTTCCATCTGCTTTGCTTGTATCGCGAAGTCTCCGCCTGGTCCCTGAATAATGCAAACAGAGTCAATCCATAAGTTTCGCTTACCAAGAGCTCGTGTTATGAGGACTGCATCCCTGAAAGTCGCAGGGAGAGTATCCAGACTAATCCCATCCTTGTGCTGCTTCAGGTTGTTGATATTGGTGACGAAATGAGGAGCATGTCCCCAGGGATGTGATAGGGCAACATATTGGCCTTTGTTGCCCTGAGGTGGCTCCCATAGGCGGACGTACCCTTCCCCTTCCCGTCCCACATCGATAACTCTTGTTGGAAGGCAGTTGCCCGAAGGACCTGGTTTGTAGCATTTGGCATGAGAAAAATCACAAAGTTGAACCCACTGCCTTAGAATTTCGAAGTGTGCCTTGCTGCCAACTCTTGGAAGCTTGGGGAGGCCCACTTGAATTTCAGGTTTCACCTTCGAGTCTGCACAGAAGTAGTTAGCAAGCAAGAAGTTAGAATGCTATATGGGCCTCTCTTCATCAGTATCCGGGTAGCCATACTAAGCCCTTGGCATATCGATAATACTCGCCGATTGGTATTACTTAACACGAATGAAGACACCTTTCTATCAAATCGAACCTCTCTTAGTTTATGGCTGCCGCAGCTCTGGTGAGCCACCTTCCAGAACAAGGAGCATAGCTCACAATGTTTCGATCGTCTCTTTAGTTCATCCAAGTTATACTCAATTGGGGTAGGTAAGGCATGACAAAGGTCGAGTTTTTGACAAGAATCACATAGAGTGGCCGGCCCTCGAACCTCAGGAAGTACTAGATTTGATGTAGCCAGGATTTGAGATATTACTCGTGAAGCGAAACAGTTGTCCAGATGATAATCCCAGTGGCCGTCCAGCTATATGATCCACATTAGTACAAAACACGAGATTATTTGATTCACTTTATCTGCTTTGTGTTGGAAAATAACATACTCTCTGTCCAGAATCAGTCAGCGTTATTCTACTATTACCTTAGAGTGACATACCGGCTACAGAGGGGCGATGAAACTCAGCTAAGACCTATAATAGTTGGAGAAATATAATAGTACCTAAGATATTAGGCATCGTAAACTCACATGCTAATGTAATAAAGTCCAAGTTAGCTTGAAACCTAGGTTGTTCCCCACTAAAATGATCGTTCTCTTTGATAAGAGAATGGAACCATATTTGACATACCGTCTGCAGATGAAAAGAATATAAGCGATTAGCTGCCTAGCGAAATCATCAATTTGGTACTTACGTACTGTCCTTGATAGTTAATATATGTTCATGTATCTGCCAGGAGTGTTTCGCTTACACTCTATGAAGAGACTACTGTTTTAGTCAAGTCCTGTGTGAACTAATTTGTAGGGGTACGCACTGTCTGCCAAAGTGAAATGTCAGAGTTCTTCGTCTATTAAGTTTAATTCGACAAAGGAATATGCCGTTATATTAGCCAATAGGGGGCACAAACTATATGGACTTACAATTTCATGCTGTCTCATCGTTTCTTGGCCTATTTCAAGTGAAGGACTATGACCTTCTCTCAACGTTCGTTTGTTCTTGGTGGATAGTGCTTCGGGAATCAGGTGACCGGTTACGTCCTGGGGTGCTTTGCTGGGAGGTCCCCTGACTTCTCTCTGATTCAAGTCTTCTGGATAGTCTGTGTGCAGAATGCGTTTCAGTTCTGCCACTAACTCCTTAGATGTGATCCGGTAAGCCATTCCCTTGGCAGCTAGCGGTTTGCTGTCATTGTTGTCATTCATGGGTGATGTGATGAAGAGTTTGGGGGCCCTGCTCCCCTGTGTTGCAGGGTCCTCGAGTAAATTATCTCCCTCTAGTCTTTCAGGTTGCCCCATATCTGGAGGCAGCGGTACGATGAGGAGTTGTGTCCTGACGAGCTCCAGCAGGTTGCCCAAAATTGTGTCGTCACCACAAATAGGCTCCTTAGAGATATGGTCCATCCAGTCTACCACAGAAGGTCGGAGGCTTGCCACCCTCTGGTTTGCTTCTATTCGGGTCTCGTAGCAAGGCACCCGTTCTCTCAGGTTGCCTTTTATTTGGCCCCGAAATTTCTGGATATTCAGGTGCCCGTACAAGAGCCAGATAACGAGCTCCATAATCACGCATCCCATAGACCACACGTCATATTGACGGCCTAGAATCTTCACATCTCCAAGCTCAACCTCAGGTGGCTCATACAACGGGGTTCCGTATTTGGTGGTCGTGGCTATACCTTGTTCTCCTCTTAGGGTCGTCGCATCGCTATGGAACTTGGCTAATCCCCAGTCCCCAATTTTCAGAGTCCCGAAGATATTATCTTCTGTGGGCATGAAGCACAGAATGTTTCCTGGCTTCAGATCGCCATGCCGTATCTTGTTTTCATGGGCTTCTGCCAAGGCCTCTGAGATTCCTAGCAATTGCTTGATCGCGAGTTTGGAAAGTTTAACACTCGGCGAAGGATTTTTATAACGTTCATAGACGTTCTCGAGGTTTCCTCCATCGGCCCATTCGAATATAAGATAAAAGGATCTGGTTGGACCACTTCCGTTTCTAGTGAAGGCCGTCATGAAGCGAACTGTGTGTTCTTTGTGGCATAAGTTCATCTTCTTCAAAGTCCTAACTTCGTTTGCCCACGTTTCTCCAATTCTGTCTCTCTCGGATGGGCTAGGCGGAATGACTTCTTTCACAGCAAAGCTTTTCGGTAATAAAGACTCCTTCAAGAAGATTAGGTATTTGTGTAAGTTCAAAGGATCTTTGCGGTCCCTTGAGAATACAGTTGAGGTGAAAACTTCTATAGGCGAAAGAATAAATTGATACTCACACGACAGTCGAGGTCTTCGAAGTAGCCGCTCTGTATTTGGACCTTATGCACTTTGCTGAATGCACCGCCCAGCAATCCTCCCCCGTGAATCACTTCTCTGAAGGGCAATTGAATCTCTGATTGGAAATCATAATTGTCTTTAGCTGTTGACAGCGTCGGAATTATGACTTGCCACTGGCAAGTAACGACCTTGGACAAGAAAGAAGGAGTCCACAGTTGTTTGTCAGAGTTCTCGAGCTCCTCCTTGATTAGATGTGTGCGGGTCTTCTGTTGTAAACCCCCGTAATGGCCAAGAACCTCTGCAGAAAGTTTGTTGTCACAATAACCCTCCTTTTGAAAGTATTTCATGGCTTCGAGTAGTTTCTTGGGATCATTATCTGCCACCACACAGATTGTGAACAGCATTGAGGCATGGTGGACGATGAACTCGACCAGTTCATCGCTGTAGCTCTCTCTGGCCCCATCTAACTCCCGACATACGGCTTGTTTTTGAACTAAACGATGAATAATATCTTTCGGGAAATAATGCGATGTATGAATGAAGGTGCTCTCGGCTTTCCTTAGGTAGAACTCATCCGACAAGGAATTAGCGCCCGCCATACTACACTGGCCTTGGTAATGTGCTAGTGGAGTGGTGCAATTCGAATGGAGGGGTGAGTGTCAAGTAAAACACGAGCATAAGAGCCATACGACGGACTTGTAAACCTTGGAGAGTGGTTCTAATATTAGATTGCATTAGAATTGGCACTGTCATCAGCGTAATATCGCAAATGATAAATTAACTTGGTATTGCCGGGTGCATATGTTGTAGGAAATGCAAAGGTGTAAAAGGTAATATTCTGGTGCGCGAACTACCCCTCTCTTCGGTGAGATATGTAGAGCCTCATCTAGGTCACTGGCATGCGGGTGATCATACGAGGGCGGAGTAACTCGGGATCCCGTCTTACGCCACTTGATGGCTGTCATTGATAGTGGCGAGAGGTGCTACCGCTCTAGCCGGGCGTCACCTGTACAACGAAGAGCATGCAATGGGCTTAATGGTACGTAGCCATCCAACGTTACCAAGGTCACATTATAGACTTCAGGGTTGTTACGCCGATAGGTGAAGTCTGGTTCTCATTCACGTAACGAGCCGGTAAAATGCAAGCCATATAAATACTCGATATAAATGATTTATTAATAATAAGAAAGAATAATTAAATTGTTACTATTATGTTAAGATAATATAATAATATAAATTTAATATTAATTTATAATTTATTAAAACCGCTTTTAAAATATTATATAAATTAAATTAATTAAAATGTTATATATAAAATAACGATAATAATTCGTATATATTTAATATACTTATAATGCTAATATGCTTTTACGTTACGTCGTATTATTTATTAAAATAAAAGCAATTAAATCTTATTATAATACGAAAATATATCTTATTTTAATATTATATTTTTAAAAAAGTATAATGTTTAAACTTAAGCTTAATTTAAGGCCTTTGTTTATATATTTATTACATATTAATATAGTTATATAAATACATTATTATTTATTTTACTTTTTATTTTTATTTTTACATTAAATGCTTATATATATATATATATATATATATATATATATATATTTATTTAATATTTAATATTCGGTATTATATTAAATAAATTATATTATACGATTAATGGCTTATTAAGCTTATATCGGATTTATTTACGTATTACTTAATAAGAAAACCTCGAAAGTATTAAATTTGCCTTTACTTTAAATCCCTTCGGTTTTATATTAAGTAATATCCCGATGTTATTTTTCGATTTATTATGAATATCGTCGTTTGGCGTTTTTCGCCCTTGGCTTAATAAGGCCTTACCCGTTTAGGATGTATTATTTCGTTTTAACGTACGGTATAAATGCGTTGGCTTAAAGTAGCCCATATCGGCGCAATATCGGGGCGATATCGTTAAGTCGTTTATTAATGCATTTTATTCCGTTATTTACGAAATTAAACGAATGTTAGTCGTTAACCGGTCGGTTACTTATAAGCGCTACCGGCTAATACGTTCGAACCGTTATTATACGGTATACGGAAGTTTTAATTTTGCGTTATAAGACTCGAAAAAACGCCTTGTTTCGAAAGGGCTTTTTAATAACCCTAATCGTCGTTTTATTTAATTTCGATCGAATTGTTACCGAATTAATAACGCAGCGATGCGTCGTTTTCTTTTTTATTAAAGGATTATTAAAATATAGCAAGTCGCGATTATTTAAATTATTAAATATAACAATTACGAATAAACCTATAGTTATAATAAGATTCGAATTTATTTAACGGCGTTTCGTCGATTTACGTTATGCCAGGCTCTTAATTATTAAGTTATATAGCCCGGTATTATATTATATAAAAGATAAATAATAATGTTATAATATAAAACTTAATTAAAAAAGATTATTTATATAAATTATTATATTAAATTATTTAATTATAATATATAAAAGCGCCGCGAATATTATTATGGTACATACAGGCTATATGTATATAAAGGTGCTGGAGGGTTATATGTACATTTCCAAAGAAGGGCTAGCGCCCTTTAGCGGCTAGCCCTTCTGCCTATATACCTTCGAATCTTTCTTTCCTATATTTATTTTTCCTTTTTTTTTTTTTAGCTTTAAATTCCATAATACTAATTGGGAATTTGTTTTATTAATTCTTATAAAGCCTATTAGCCCGTAATATAATCTAAAGCTCGCTTTATTGCCTGGAAAGGCATAAATATCTTACTGAATTGAAACGAAAAAAAAATACGAAGAATTAATTAATCGATTTAATTCCGAATCCCGAATACCGAAAATCTTTAATCCTTAATCCTTATTACGAAATGGCCCGAACCCCCAAAAAAAAGGCCGCCCTTTAAAAGCGTGCCGAAAAAAAGGTCCAGTTTAATTTTAAAAGGCACACTGCTGCTGCCCTAAAAAAAAAACCCAATACCGAGCTACGACGCTAATCCAATGCCATTTATTACATTCGCTATAAAGCTAATGCCGCATCCATAAAAACGATCGATATTAAGATTAATAAAAAAATAAAAATCGATTTTTATAAGGAATTTAAGAAAATTTGTTCCAAAAAGGAATTGCTTAAGTTTTTTTTTTAAGCGAAGCTGGATTATAACGAAAATTAAAAAAAAAAAATCATATACCTAATAGGTTTATACGTAATTAATTTTAATAAACCTTTTATTTTTTACCGATCCCTTTTCGTTAAAAGCAAGGGAATTTGGCTTAATATAAACGGTAACCTAATTTTTTTAGCTTTCCTTTATATATACGAAAATAGTTCCGAAAACCTATTTATGGAATTTAAGATTATAATTTTTGCTTTATACGTAATATATTTATAACGTAACGAATTAATTAACGCTATTAAAATAATTATAAGCAATATTAAGGGATTTTTTAAATAAGCCCATTATTTTATCGAAAAACATAACAAAAAAATGGCTTAACGGGAAAAAAAAAAGCAACAAACGGAACTTAAAGCGCTAACGAATAATTCGGATTTCCTTAACTTTTTTATTAAAAAAAACATGGCCGACCTTTTTGCGGTTTTGGAAAATAAGCAATAAAAAATTAATAATCAATAAAATAAGATTAATTAATTTAAGGAATGTTTTAAAGTTGCTAATATAGCTATTAACGTAATTACCGATAAATCCGGCAAAAGCGGTAAAATCGTAATTTCTAATTTCTTTAACGATCTTAATTAAAATAAGGTATTATTCGAAAATTAATACGAATTAATAAAAAACCAATTAAAGGTAAACAATAATTATTTCGCTTTCGACCGCGTTAAATGGGCTGAAATTAAGTTTTACCTAAAAAGCAATGCCATATAAAATATTTTTTCTTACTTTAATAAGGAACATCCGAACTTTTTTCTTATTTTTAAGGCGCTAATAATTTATTTTTAAAACGAATACTACAATTCGAATAATCGAAAGAAAAACGAGGTTACTTTTATTAAGCTTTAAATAAATAAATTGAAAAACTTTTAAACTTTTAAGAATAAGTTTATTCGATTAATCGGTTTTATTTGCCTAATTAAAATTTAATAAAAATATAAATTCAAAAAACGTTTAATATAACGCCTTTAAATCAATTTTATAATGGCCTGGATTAATAAAAATATCGACTTTAATTAATACGCCTTACTGGTTATAAAGAACGTTAATGCATTTTTATAAGCTAATAATTTCCGCTTTTTAGCTAAAAAAAATTTATCTGCCACTATAATTACGGAACGAAAAGGTAATAAATTAAATACTAATAATATTATAAAAACTAACGATAGCAATCGTATTTAAAAAAAAAACAATGCCTAACGTTTTCGCCTTTCGAAGAAAGAAATTAAGAAACTTTTCCGAAAAGGTTGCTGCTTTAATTGCAAACAAATTAAATATATTTCCCGAGATTATTCTTAAAAGAATGAAACTTTAAAGAACCGAAAAGCTTATATTGCCTTTTTCGTAAAAAGATTTTACCGCGAGCCCGCTTTTAAGTCCAACCGAAACAAAATCCTTAAGAAATAGGAATCCGAATCGGAAAATTAAATACCTTAAAGGAATTAAATTCCCGCTTAAAAAAAATGTTTTCTAAGGAATTAAGCGTTAAAAAAATACCTTTTAATTTTCTGTAATTAATATTAAGGAATAATCCTTTTTTATTTATTAATTACGTAACTTTTAATGGATTATTTTTAACCGCATATTTTACCTTGGCCGATATAAAAACCAACGGATACTTATTTATAAGCGTGCAATTTATTAAACGAATATTAAAATATTTAAAACCAAAATTGCTCGTAAAATTTAATCCTTATCGAATTAAAGGATTCGATAAAAAAGCCATATAGCTAATTAATATTATATTAGCCTTGGAATTCCGTATAAAAAAGAAATCCTTAAACCGTATATTCTTTATAATTATCGATATAAAATGAAACATTATCGTTAAAAAGATTTAGTTTGAATTTTATAAAGTCGATATATTTATTTTTAACTAAGCATTGCTTTTTCCGGATTCCTAAAAACCTAAATCCTTTTATAATATATCGATGGATTATTTAAAAAATTTATTGCTTAATACGAATCGAAAATACGAAAAAAATATTGAGCGGCGAAACAAATTAATGCAACGAAAAAACAAACGACGTAATAATAAATAACGGCATTTTGCTTTATTTATAAAATTCGACCTTTTCGTTATAATAATACTTAACCGAATAAGCCGAGTTTCGGAAAAAAAAATTATAATGGAAAAAGTTCCTAACGACCTTAATAACTTTAAGGAATTTTTTAAGGCATATATAAATGCATTTATTTTTTTTATCGATAAAGAAAACGTATCCGATAATTACGAAAAATGGATTTTAAAATTTATCCAAAATCGAATTAGCGAATTGGAAATGCGCCAAAATAATTTTAATAAAATTAACGATATTAATTTCTTTGCATCCAAAATTATTTTAAAGCCAGAACGGTTATTATCGAAAACGTTTCTTTATGTAATTGTTTTTTAAATAAAACGATAAATTAACGCTTATATTTAAGAAAACGATTCGTACGAAATAATGGACGATTCTTTAATTATTATTAAGGAAAGTAATTTATACCTTAAACGAAACGCATAAGGGCCATATAAACTTAAAAAAAATTGCTTTAGGTAGTACCGAATATGCCTTTTTAATTTCGCATTTGTTAGCGCAGTAATTTTTTTATATTTGGCTAAAATTATTACCATTTAAAATACATCCTTATACGAGATTAATCGTATTATTTTTAATAAAAAAACTGCTTAGTCGGGTCCTTTAGCCCGAAATAAGGAAGCCTTACAAAAGGCATGCGTCCGAATTATATTAAAGGAATACCACGATTATTTAAACGTTTTTAATAAGGTAATATTAAACGAATTGGCATAAAAACGCCCAAACGTAAACTATTATATCGAACTTAATGGGAAACCTAAAGAATTAAAATATAACCCGTTATATAAAATGTCCATTAAAGAATTAAAGGTTTATTGCAAGTATATCATAAAATATCTGCAAAAAGGATTTATCGAAGCCAGCTTCGTATTATGGGCCGTATCGGTATTATTCGCATTTAAGCCAAACGGAGGCTTACGTTTTTGCGTTAATTATCGCAAATTAAACGTAATAACGAAAAAGAACCGATATTTTTTGTTTTTAATAAATAAAACTTTCGTAAGGATTTCCAAAATAAAGATCTTTATTAAGATCGATATCCGATAAGCCTTTTATAAAATCCGAATACGGAAGAAAATATAAAACCTTATAACTTTCCGTATTAAATATAAGATATATAAATATAAGGTATTGCCTTTCGGATTTATTAACGGTTCCTTAATTTTTTAACGATTTATTAACAATACTTTATTCGATTATTTGGATTAATTTTATAACGCATATATTAATAATATTTTTATTTTTTTTAAAAACAAAAAGAATTACGTTTAATACGTAAATAAGATATTAATACGTTTAAAATAAATAGGATTATAGGCTAATTTGAATAAATGTAAATTTCATATTACGGAAACGAAATATTTCGGCTTTATAATTAGTATTAACGGGATCTTAATAAATCCCGCAAAAATAAAGATAATTAAAAATTAAAAAATACTTATTAATCTTAAAGAAATATAATCCTTTTTGGGATTTTATAATTTTTATTAAAGATTTATACGTAAATTTAAAAGAATAATCCGGCCGTTTTAAGAATTTATTCGCAAAAAGAAATTGTTTTATATAACAAATAAACGTATTGCGGCATTCGTACGCTTAAAACGTTGCATAATCGAAGTACCGATATTGCGCTACTTTTTATACGATTACGAGATCCGTATTAAAACAAACGCATCTAATAGGGTAATAATTGGGGCCATATTTTAACGAATCGCGGGAAATAACGATTGGCTTCCCGTTATTTATTTTTTTAAAACAATGCAAAAAGCGGAACATAATTATAATATATACGACAAGGAAATATTGGCGGTTATTTGCGTTTTATAATGCTAGCGCGCGAAATTAATAGGCTTATAAATTCTTCGTTTTTTTATAGTAATAACGGACCATTATGTATTAAAATATTTCAGTATTAAGTAATTGCTTAATTTACGGCAAACAAAATAGGCAGAATTATTATCGCAATATAATTTCGTTATTATTTATCGACCAGGTTTAAAAAATGTATTAGCAAACGTTCTTATAAGAAAATCGGAGGACCTAAAAACGTAAAAAGCCAAAAAAAACGCGTACCGCACGATAATTTTATTTCAGCCAATACGTAAATAAAATGGCGCAATAACGAATGTTACGCCTATTACATATTTTAACGCCTTCTTTTTGGCAAGCGGGAAAAAGAAATCAAAATTTACATTAATATTCGTATTAAATAAAAATGTTAACCCCTTAAAATTATCGGGAATAACTTTAATAAATAAAATACTTTAAATTAACGCCATAAGTAATTAATTATAACATTACCGCAATAAAACCAAAAATCCCGGTACTTATATATATAATTACGGATACGCAATAAATAAACGACTTATATTCTTTCGAAAACGACTTATTGTATTAAACGAAAATAACTTAAAAACGCTATTGCTTATAAAAGTATATTCCCGACTTATTACAAAATATCCAGAATAATATAAAATACGACAATTAATAAATCAAAGATATTAATAGCTTGGCTAAGCTTTTAATATAATCCGATTCGTAAAAAATTGCCCTTACAAAATTGCGAAACATCCAAAAAATAAGGCCCCAGATTTATTTAAATCTTTGCCAATACCATTACGAACGTAATAATATATCGTAATGGATTTTAAATCGATGCCTTTGGATAAAACAGGAAAAAATAACCTATTGGTAATAATTTGCCGATTAGGAAAAAGATTATAAATAATGCCATATATAAAGGCAGTTATTATAAAAAACGCCGCAATAATATATTACAAAGGCCCTTTCCGAATATATGGCGTTTTAAAGTCGGTTATTAATAATAAAGGTCCTTAATTTATCTTTGATTTTACGAACGAACTTTTTAAAATCATAGGATTTAAAATAAAATTGGCTTTAATAAAATATTCCTAAATCGCGGGACAAGCCGAAATCATATACGAATGAAATAATTAGCGATTACGTCCTTTTATTAACCATTATTAAAATAACTAAATAATAACGATGCCCGTAATAAATGTAATGCAAGTAACTTTATTATACGAATTAATTAAAATGGCGCCATATAAGTTAAACCGCGGATTCGATATGCCCTTATTTTTTAATTAGGAATATCGAATAACGGATTTTAAAGAAATGACGATACGGAAAAAGGCGAATCAATAAAACGCCCAAGCAATTGCCGATATTTTATACGAATACTTAAAAACGGCTCGAACGGTTATATTTAAAATCCAAAAACGAATAATCATTTAGGCCAATAAACATAAACGAAAATCCGATTTCGAATATAAAAAAACCGGATCAAAAAATCGCGTTTATATTATTAAAAAAACAAAAACGGGAATCGATCGATTTAGTAATAAATTCGATTATTCCTTAATACGGAACCATTATCCGATTATTAGAATAAAAGAACATTTATACGTTTTTAATTTTCCGGATTTATAAAAAAGCTTTAAGGTATTTTATGCTAACCGATTACGAAAATATCCTAACAATTTATTGCCAGAACAAGTTCCGAATAATTTTATGAATAAGGAAATTAATCCTAACGGAAAAAAAGAATAAGAGATTAAGAAAATCCTCGTTTTTCGGATACATTATGATAAATTGTAATACCAAATATAATAAAAAGGTTAAAACTTAAATTCCGAATGGTATAATGCTAAAGGATTTAAAAATAACCCGTTGGCATTAATAAAATACCATAAAAAATATCCCGATTAGCCCGAATTTCCATTATACTTAAACGAATAACGCAAAGCCGTAGAATTTAATAAATTCGAATAAACGCATAAAGATAACAATAAATCCGCAAAAAAAGTTTAATAACCGAAATATTAATTGCGGACGCGCCGCGAAAAAAGAAAATAAGCATCCGGATACATAAAAAGGGTCTTAGCAAAAAAATCGAATAAAACCGAATATATGAAACTGCTTATTGCCTAACCTTAAATAAGGGCCTAATAATATAGCGGCTAAACGGTAAATCCGAGGATATCCCTTTATTGCTTAAAAAGCATTCGGGTTTAAGCTTTGGCCGGATAATTATTTATTTTTTTTATAAAGTCTCGGAACGAGATTTTTTCCCGAAGGGAGGGTAATGTTATGGTATATATAGGCTATATATATACAAAGGTGCTAAAAGGTTATATGTACATTTCCAAAAAAGGGCTAGCGCCCTTTAGCGGCTAGCCCTTTTGCCTATATACCTTCGAACCTTTCTTTCCTGTATTTACTTTTCCTTCTTTCTTTCTTTAGCTTTAGATTTTACAATATTAATTGGGAATTTATTCTATTAATCCCTATAAAGCCCATTAGCCCGTAATAAATATTCGTTATAAATAATAATAATGAAAATGTTTATAAAAACCGCATAGCCTTTATTTCGGCGATATTAAAGGTTTTAATAGTTTATTAATAATATTAAAGCAATATAAACGGAATTAAAACGCAACTTATATTAAACCTAGCTTAAAGATTTCGTCGTTACAAGCGGCGGTAATAGCTTCGAATAAACGAACGGCGGCAATAACGGCGAAATTAACGAGAAGTTAAAGCATTATAAACGTATCGGTCGAATTATTAAAAAGCATATATACTTAAAAATAAACGTATTTTAAAACGTAATACTTTTAATAGTTATTATCGCTATTAATTAAATAATAATAACGATAAAATTTATATTTTCTTAAATAATATAAATAATTTAAAATATAAAACATATATTATATATTATATATTATAATAATTACCTTTCTTTTTATATAATAAAAATATATTATATTATTATTATTAAAGCAATAACGGTTTCATTTTAATAATGTGACATTCTTTTTTATATATTATGTTTAATATAAATATTTTAATGTTATAATATAAATAACCCCCTAAGTTTAAAAACCAACGTTTAATCTTTCTTGTTCTTTCTTTATTTAACCTTTCTCTTAATGAAATCTTTACGATGAACTCTTTAAACCAAGATGACATTAGTGACTGGAAAAATGCCATGGCCACGGCACGTTCCACATATAATTATGACAAGGACGAGTGCATGTTTATTCCAAACGATAAGATCGAGCCTCTTATCCCACAAAGCGTCCGACATAGACTCACAGCCGATTCCATTACGTGGCAGCAATCGATTAAGATAATTTCAATCATTGCATTCATTGGCAGACTCGACGCAGAGACATGGAAGTGGTTATGCGAAGATAATAGGCCCAGCGACAAGGACCTCCCTTTTGACGAAGAGCAGATCAACCAAAACTTCGAGTTGGCCAAGTTTGGACCCTCGGATCGCGTGCATTTCTTTTTGGCCCAATGGCATTTCTTGTCACCAACCATCGGAGAGCTTCGTGGCAAGGTACTTGCTGCTAAGTGCCCATTGCCTATTCAAGAGGTTTTGGACACGCTTCCGTCTACCGGATTCGGCGTTGTCTACAAAGTCGAAATACACCCTATGCATCTCAAGCCTGGATATACAGCCACAGTTAGCTCTTTTGACCTTTCCCCTCAACTCTCTCCCCCTCCACTCCCGGCATCCAGTTGTGTGGTGCTGTGTTTTCCTATATATATTTCCATGTTTTCTCCGTAACAAGAGTCCAATGTGCTAACATAGTTGGAAGCCTCCAGAGAAACCTCCCACCCTCGCCATGAAACGGTTACATACGGACAACGCGAAAGAATTCAACAGAGAGGATGAGGCTCTATTTAAAATCCAGAGTCTTAAGCACAAGCATCTGATAAAGGTCATCGATTCCTTCGCAAGGGGTACTCAATACTTCTTCTTCTTCCCATGGGCTGGTGGTGGAGACCTGAAGTGTTTCTGGAAAAACTACAAGTGGACTGATGAGGCCATGACATTAGACGTGGTCGGTTGGGTACTCAAACAAATCAAAGGCATTACAAGTGGTATTCGAAAATTGCACCATCCGTATGAAGACCAAGAATCAAACCAACAACCCAGGCAGCTGATCCCCGACGAGCCAAATGAAAATGGCTGTCATGGGGATTTAAAACCGAAGAATATTCTCTTATTCCATGATGAACCAAATGTCAACAATCTCGGCACACTGTGTATAACAGATGCTGGACTTGCCAGATTCTACCAACAAGTCACCAGCAACCGCGACGCCGAATCATCGATGAAGTCCGGCACTAGGGAATATGCCCCCCCAGAGTTTGACCGTCCAGCCTTTCGGGTCCGCATCAAGCGGTCACGCAAGTTTGATATGTGGTCTCTTGGCTGCATCTTTCTCGAGTTCATCACTTGGGTACTGAAAGGGAATGATGGAGTAGACCAGTTCAGGGAATCAAGGATGCCAACCGAGCTTACACCTTCCAGGGATAGCGCTCCATTCTACCAAGTGAGACCAAACGAGGACGAACCGGGATATCGCATCCACCCTGCAATCAAACCTTGGATAACTTCACTGCTGGATCATCCTAAGTGTCAAGGTAACACTTGGTTTCGTGGGGTCCTTGATATTATCGACAAACATCTTCTAGTGGTAGAACAGAGAGACCGTATCGACTCCAAGAACCTTGATGACCGGCTCAAGGATATTATGGAGGAGACAACGAAGAACGGATCTTATCTGTGTGGACCTAACATTCCTGCTAATGACTTGCCAGGCAAGCTTATTAAGTCTCCAACCTGCTGTATAATCTTCTAACCGAGTTAAAGAATAACGACACTGTTATAATATATATAAGTAATAAGAAATAATAAGAAATAAAGAAATAAGAAAATAAAAAAGAAAAATAAAATAAAATTAACATAAGTAGGTTTTATAATATTAACTTATATTCGAGTTATATATAAGTAATTTATTATATATAATTAATGCAAAATTATTTTTTACGAAAGTAACGGCCAAAAGTATGCAAACTGCTTTACTTTTCTTAATAGTTTATTAAATCGTAGCTTTATATAATATACATAAAAACCCAGGCGGCTAAAACCATACCAAGGCAGCTAAATGGCTTAAGTCCTTTAAAAACATTTTAATTTAAGACGTATTTAGGGCTGGTAATAGGGCGCAACTTAATAGCCGTGCGTTAATTCGGCTTAAAACTAAAGTATATTGTTTAAATTTAAGAATTCCTATACTGTCTTTTGCCGTAAAGAAGTTCGCATATTTTTAGCCGCTATCTTTATAAATTTATTATTAATATATTTGGTTTAAATAAAAGAAATTAAGTTTTTAAATTATACTTTAAGCTTTTACGATATCTTTATATATATTTTAAATAACGTCTTATTAAATCTTTATATTAATTAATATAAGCTTCTTTTTAAGAATTAATAAAATATTTTAATCTTTTATTTAATTTTATATTTATTAATAATAAAAATATTAAACCAATTATTTAAGATTTTAAATTAAAACTAATTATTTATATTAAATAATTATGTTACGTAGCAAGCCCCATAGCTGGTGAACAAACCTCATACCCACTCCAGCTATGAGCTACGTCATCCTACTTTACCCCTCATATATGCCAATAGCTTGCAGAATTAGTACCTCCGCAGCTACAGATCTTTTGACATACCTTATTATGTGTATTTTGGAACCAGTGGCTCAGTTGTTTTGCAACAAATTAACAAAATCCAAAACTTAATTATAAACGTAAGGCTTTTTTAAGGATTCGGAAATATAAACACTTAAAATATATTTAATAAATACTTATAACGACTAATAATAACAAATACAAACTAGTAATAATTAATAATACTTTATATATATTTAATATAATATAAATAACGTTATATATAACCGTTTAATTAATGTAAGGTTATTATTAAGCATTTAATATTTTATAACTATAATTAATAATAATCTTATAATAACGTAAGTTATAAGTTTAAATTAATCGGATATATATTAAAAGGAAATAATAATAAATGAAATAATTATTAAAAATAAAATTAATACATGTTTTAATCTTTTACGAAAACAAAGTCTTATTTAAAGAATCGTAAGCAAAAAGCCGGCAGTTATATTTATAAAGCTTTTTTTAAAGCTTTCTTATATAAGGCTAACATATAAGTATATATTAAATGTAATAATTAAGCGTAATAATAAACGAAATAAAAATCTAAATAACGAAACGATAATAATAATGTTGCTATTATTATTATATTAAAATTTAATAAAAGAAAAAAAGAACATACGTAAATAAAAATAAATTATAATATTACGTATTCTTATTTAATACTGCTAAGAATTATATAAAAGTCCTTAAAGTTCTTAGTATTTTATAGCAATTTATGCTTTTATTACTTTATAACTTTATTTTTATACTGGTAATAAGTAATATTAAATATTACATAACGGTGCTATGCTTTTATATATAGTCGACGTTATCGACGCCGCCGGCACTCCTAGCTAAAAGCAAGGAATCCGGGATATTCATAATACATAAACTTATTAAAAATAAATTACTAAATAATTAACGATTAAAATACTTATTAAAATACGAAAATCCGATAATCTTAAAGGTAAGTTATTATTAAAACAATGCATATGCGTTATTAAAGTAATAATTAAACGTCGTTAAATCTTAAAAATTACCGATTTATAAACTTAAATTAAAAATAAATATTTAAAACGAATAAATAAGCTATTAAAAACTAATAGCCGGAAAATAAAAAAGTAATATAAATAAATAACTTTCTTTTTAAGACTTATTACGTAAGCGGTACGTAATTAATATGCTTATAAAATGAATTTTATATACTTTAAAAACTATAATTGAAAATAACTTTATATACTTTTATCTTAAAATAACTTCGCTTATGCTTAGCTATTACGTTATTAGCTTTTAGCTATTTATATTTTAACATAACGGCGGTAACGACGGAATTAACGAAAAACTAAAGCATCGTAAACTTATTGGTTAAATAACGAAAAAGTACATATATTTAAAAACAGGCGTATCTTAAAACGAAGTAATCTTAGCAGTTATTACCGTTATAAATAAAATAATAGCAGCGATAAGAATTAATTCCGAACAAATCCGGCCATATAATTACGATAACGCTACATTCGCGTCGCATGTTTTAAAAAAAAGGGCTTCTTTTTCTTTCGAACCGAGATTATCGCGCTTTTTTAGTCGCATATAAGGCTATCGCCGCATTATAATAACTATTAAATAATAATATATATATATATATATATATATCTAATAATACATATTTTATTAATATTATTATTACGCTTATTACTGGAAATATCGATATAAGCGATAATAATAAAAGAATTATTTTTATTTTTATTTAAATTAAAGAAACGGTATTTATTATTAAAGAAAACGTTAAATTAATATTACTTTATTACTTTTTATAATAAAAGTCCTATTTATTATAATAAAAAAAAACGTTTAAAAAAGAAAAGACGTTTAAGAATAACTTTATTAAATTACGGATTTTATTAAATTTAACATCAAATTCGAAATCCTTATTATTAGTTTACCCTAGCTGCGTTATCGCATCGGTTACGCGACGATGGCGCAGCTTTAAAATACTAATAAATATCTCATTATTATAAACATTCCGGATTTCCTGCTTTTAATTAAAAGTGCCGACGGCGTTAATAACGTTGATTAAATAAAAAAATATAACATCGTTATGAAATATTTAATATTATTTATTATTAATATAAAAATAAAGTAATAAAGTAATAAAGCATGAATTATTATAAAATATTAGGAATTTTATAAACTTTTATATAGTTTTTAATATATAAATCGCAGGTATATATAAATTACAGGTAAATATAAATCGCAAATATACCGTATATTACATGCCTGTATGTATATAGGTAAGCAATTAGCATAAGATGAATAATAATAATAATATCGCATAAAATAATATTAAATAAAGATACGTAATATTAAATAATTTTAAGAATTACCGTATTACATAATATATACGATAATAAAAACGTTTTAAAGTTCTTTTTATATTATGGACGTTCCGGACTTTCTGCTTTTAACTAGAAATGTTAGCGGCGTCGATAACGTCGATTATATATAAGGGTACAGCACCGCTATACAGTGCTTAGTATTATTTATCACTAATATAAAAATAAAGTTATGAAGTAATAAAAGCATGAATTGCTATGAAGTACTAGGGATTTTAAAAACTTTTATATAGTTCTTGGCAGTATTAAGTAAAAATACGTAATATTAAGTAATCTTAGGAACTACTGTATTACGTAATATTTTATATTAAGAATTAATAAAGAAATTCTTATTATAATAATAAATTATTTTTTGTATAACTTTATAATTATTTCGTATTATTTAAATAACGAATATATATCTTTTAATATTACTTTATTTTATAATCGTAAATTTATAATTATACGCTTTTTATATATATTATTTTTAATAATTCAAATTACGAAATAAATTATTATAACAAGAATAATTCGTAATTAATAATTTATACGGCCGATATTATATAAAAATTAAAAGATTTCGTTAATGATTTTATATTTAATAACGTCTTATAAATAAGGCCTAGCTTTATTTTGTATTTATATTAATTAAATATCAATTTAATAAATATTTAATTTTCTTTTAATAAGTCGATAATATCTTTATTTTTTTATATTTGCATATATCGTAATAATACGTTTTAAATACGGGCTAAAACTGTTTCCTTTTTAATACAAACATATATTCCTTTAAGCGTTTTCGTTCTTTTTTTAAGTTATTAAAACGCCGTATTTCCAGTATAAGGTTTCGATTTTCGATTAATTCAGTTAGAAATTTCTTTTTATTTTTTTAATTATTAAAAATATAATATCCGTATTTATTTGTTTTGCCTTACGTAAGGCTATTCGTTATATTTATTAATTTTCTTTTGGCTTTTTATAATTATCGTATATATTAAACAGTTTTTTATATTCGCTACATCGTTTTTTAAATTTAAGGATTAGCTTTTTATATTGCTTCGTTTCTTTATGTTTTTAATATATTTATAAACTCTTTTAAACGGCTTTTCGAAATTTTTAGGCGGCTTTTTTAATGCTTTTAAATATGTATTTATTGCGTTTAAGTAATTCCTTAATATTTTCGATTATTTGTTTATTACTTTTAAATAATTCCTTAATATTATTAATAAGGCGTTTAATACAGTAATGCAGCATTTAGCTCGTTATATTTCGAAATAAAAGAAATTCGAATTTCCTTAACGCCCGTAACCAGAGGTTCATTTGCCTTTAAAAATCGAATCTAAGGCTTTCTCGTAATTAGCGCTCGGTTTTGGCGCATCCTGGTTACTTATTAGCAAAAAGGAAAATATCGACGACTTTGTTATTAAACTAATTACTTAACATCGATATTCGGTTTTGTTTTATTTCTTCTTTTAAACCTAGTTATTTAACGGTTTATTTCTTACCGAATTAACCGCAATATCGCCGAATAAACGCGGCTAAGTCGCTTTTTTTAATTACCCGTACCGCACGACGATAATTAAATGAATAAAACAATTACGACGATTCTAGCAATCGCCGACCGATAACCGTCGCGTTCGAGCCGCGGCCGCTGCTATTTCGACCTTTATTTAATAACCGCCTTTAAAAATACAATCGACATCGCCGAAAACTTCACCGAAATCCGACCAAGCTAATAATTATTAAATGAATTACGTAAAAATAGAAATAAAGGTTTTATTTAAACCTTAAAGTAATTATCGGCTTCTTAAAAACATTTATTTTTCTTTTAAAGCTTATACGTCGTTATATTCCGAAACTATTAAAAAGACGTAACGGAAAAGCTACGACCCGTTTAAAAAAAAGAGCGCTATAAGCCTAAAACCAAATACCTAGGTAATGTTAAAAATAAGTACTTACTTATTACTTTTTAACAGCTATATCGTAACGCCTTTATAATTAAAAGTTCGAATATAAGAAAATATACCGAAAGTATATCGCATATCTTATATATATAATTAAATAACCGACGTATAAGTAATAATAATAATAATATAATTATTAATAAGCTTTTTCGTATTTTTAAGCTTTAATTTATAGCGTTTAAATATTTATTTAGCCTTATTAGCTAGTTCTTTTTCCGTTTTTGGAATATATTTATTATTTTCTATTATAATTAAATATTTGCTTTATTTTTCTATTATAACGACTAATGTTCTTTTTAAAGATCTGGCATTATTATCCGTTAGCCTTAAGGATTTAGGTTTATTATTACCATTAATTTAAAATATCGGATTAAACTTAATATAATTTATTAAACCTATACGTATATTAGTAATTCGACGGGCCGTTTTACGATTTCTTAATAATTATAATATTTGAATCGGTATTTTCGAATCGATATTATTATAATACTAAAGCTATTGCATTATTTCGATAAATAACGTATAATAGCTTAATTTTCGTTTCTTTAATATGTTTATAAAGCTTTGTTTAATATTAACCACTTTAATTTAAAGTTTTATATTATTAATATAAGTCATTATTTCTAACGTATCGGAATTAAAATAATAATTAATACTTTAACGTAATTAGGCGTTTTCTCTTAATATAAATCGAATATACGATATTATTTCTTAAATATGAAATGAATTATTTTTAACGTATGTTTTAATTCTTTATTTATTCGTTTTTAAATAAAGCGTAACGTTTATTTCAATATTATTACATCGATTAATACGTAACTAGCAATTTTAAACCAATATCTTAATTCCGTATTAATATAAGAAGCCATTTTTAAACTAAGTCGATAAAAGGTCTTAGTAATATTTAGGCCTTAAATTAAAAACGCCTTTTTATACGGCGATTTAACTATTATTTCATTATTATTAACGTATTTATTGCTTTAATTAAATTACGAATTTCTTATTTTTTTGTTTTAATTATGTTTTATATTTACGTTTCGTTATGAATTACTTTTTCGCATTTATATAAAATGTTCTTTTCCGTAAGCTAAATATTTACGCCGATATTAACGTCTTAACCTTAATTATCGGCCAGCCTTAAAGTTTGGCTACTTTTAACCCATAATTTATTTCACTTATAAACCCATTTCGAATGCTCTTCTTTGGTATTATAATATTACAAATCACTTTATATTACGCTTTATTCGAATATATTAAAATCGGGTTTTAGTTCTTTTTATACGTTCTTTACGAAGGTCGTTCTTTTCTTAAGCACCTTATTGCGTTTCCTTCCGGTTATTTTCTAGTATTTAGCTTGTTTCCGTTTCTGCTTTTTCCGAAAAGCGTTTTTTATTATTAATACCCTTGCGTTTTAATAGTGCTTGCTATTGTTCTTTCTTTTTTTATTTTCTTTTTATTTTCTTATTAAGCCTTCGTTAATTATTTATAAGAATTAAATATAAGCTAAGCTAATTAAATAAGTTTCTTCTATAAAGCGTATACTCTTTTTAACGAACTTAAACATATAACATTAAATTTATTAATAATATCCTTAATTTGGCGAACGAATTTCTCTTTAGGATTTGCCGTTATATTAACTTATTATTCGTTAAAATCTTAAAACGTAATTAATAAAAACGTTTACGGTCGATATTTAGTAAGTATCTTATTATGATTAAGTAATATTAATTTTAAACCTTTTTAAGCACTTGGTATATTCGATATAATAAAACGTCGGGCTTTGTAATAATATAACAAAGATTACTTATTATTAACCGCCCGAGTTTTAAATAAAGACTGCTCGTTAATAATTCGTTTATATAACTTAAATAATACATTAAAAATACTAACATTAAAGGGTTATAATACATATATAACGTAAAGGAAGAAATAAAAGAATACGATTTTATTTTCGTTATAAGTATTAACAAATTTAAAAAAGATATAATTCGAATACTTATCGAAACCTAATAACTTATAAATGCTATAAAATAATAGTTTCGTATAATAATCGAAATGCTTTAACCAGTTAAGAGTAATCTTTTAATTAATTCATTTATTCGGATTAATTTATATTATTATTCGGCTATTAATAATTTTATTCATTTAGTTTTATTATATTTGTTAGTTTTAAAAAGTTATATAAAGCGAAAGGTTATAATTCTTTAAATTAATATATTCGATAATGAATACTTATTCGCAATTTCTAAGCTATTTAAAGAAAGCTCATTTATTTCTTTCGAAAAATAACCACCTTAGCATTATCTTTATTTCTTTTATTAATTCCTTTTCGTTCATATTAAAAATATTGTTTTTAACGATGCCGTAAGTTAAAAGGGTTAACTTAGAAAAAATTAAACCATTCGGAAATAATTTAATAATTCGTATCGTTCCAACGGCGTTAATCGAAGGCTCGGGCTTTTTTAGCTTAATTTCGAAATAGCGGGCCAGGAATTTCTTATACCAGTTATACCTAAACGGGCGGAAATCGTTTTTCGCTGTTAGGAATTTATAATCTAAGAACTTAAGGTTCTATATCGTTAACGGCCAGCCTTAGGCAAAAAGCTAAAGACTGATTCGTATAACGAGCTTTTTCTCGGCTAGTAATAATCGTTAAATGTCGAAATAAGCTTTATTACAAAGTAATTTCCTATTATAGCGGTCTTAAAGGCTATTTCGAAAAGTACCTAAGGTTTTCGCGGCTTATTATATAAAAGCAATTTAATTATTAATAAAAGCTTCGAAAGTTAATTAAATTCGAACTTCTTAGCTTTTAACGATTATCGTAATAAAAGATTAAGGTTTAAATTTTTTAAAATTATTAATAATAAGTTATATTATTATTATTATTATTATTATTATTATTATTATTATTATTATTATTATTATTATTATTATTATTATTATTATTATTATTATTATTATTATTATTATTATTATTATTATTATTATAAAGGAATTAATTAATTAATAATTTTAAGTATTAATAATAATACCGTATTATTACCCATTATTACGAAAAATGTATTATTCGAATCATATAGCAAAAAAGAAATAAATACAATTACAAGAACGATTTAAAAAATAACGCGATAATAGCTAAATAAAAACCAAGAAATACGTATAATACGAACTATAAGAAAAAAAAAGAAAAGAAAAAGGTTAAGATTGCAAACGCCGGAAACCTAAGTAATATATAAGGCCGAAAAATCGGTAGGTACATATAGAAAAATAAGGCGCTTCAGACGAAAAACGAAAAAGCACCGGTAACGTAGGCCCAGTTTCTTCTTATCGGATTATTAGGTTAATATAATAAATTATATAATAAAACGCTATTACATTTTAAACGATTAAATGTAGCAATTAAAAAACAGCGTTTAAAAAAAGAATGGCTGAGATTTTTTTATTTTTATTTGAAATAAGCGGTAATTACCGCCAAATCGGCTAAATAAGTAAGCACCTAACAGGTTAGCAACGAAACCGAGGCGCAGCCGCCGTTAAAACGCAGCGAATAAGCAGCGCGTAGTTTTATCCGTTTAGCCGGTTTATTACGTAGGATATAAATCGCAGATATACCGCATATTATATGCCTATATATATATAAGTAAGCAGTCGGCGTAAAATTAATAATAATAATAATTATTAATACATTATAAAATAATTAATTAATTAATAACTTTAAATATTAATAAGAATTTCATATCGTTATCGATTATTACGAAACATATATTATTCGAATCGTAAAATGAAAAAGAAATATATATAATTATAAAAACGATTTTAAAAATAACGCGATAGCAGCTAAATAAAAACGAAGAAATACGTATAATACGGGCTATAAGAAAAGAAGAAAAAAAGAAAAAAAGGAAAGGTCAAAATTGCAAACTCCGGAAGCCTAAGTGATATATAAGGCCGAAAGGTCGATAGGTACATATAAAAAGATAAGGTAATTCGAACGAAAAACGAAAAGGTACCGGCGATATAGGCCCAGCTTTCCTTAGCGGTTTTTTTCTTATTGGTTTTTTTTATCGAATTATTAGGTTAATATAATAAATTACATAATAAAACGCTGCCGCATTTTAAGCGATTAAGTATAACAGTTTAAAAACGGCGTTTATAAAAAGAAAAGGCTAGAATTTCTTTATTTTTATTTAAAATGAACGATAATTACTACTAAGTCGGCTAAATAAATAGGTACCCAGCAAGCTAACGACGAAATCAAACAGTAGTTGCCGTTATAACGTAGCGAATAAGTAACGCATAAATTTTTTCCATTTAGCCGGTTTATTACGCGGAATATAAATCGCATATATACCGTATATTATACGCCCATATATATATAAGTAAATAATCGGCGTAATAATAATAATAATATTAATAATATTAATAAAAAGTAACTTTTAATTATTTACGATTATTTAATATACGGAATTAAATCTTAAAGAAATCAAATTATTTAATATTCGGATTTAATGATAAATAAATAACAAAACCCTTAAATTTAATTATATTTAATTAAATCTTTAAAATTATTACTTATATGTATTCGTTAATGTTTCTTTTATTAATAATAAGGGCTTAAACTTTTAAATCGGATATATTATTTATTATATTCGGTAATAAAAATCCTACGTTTAAAGCGAACGAATCTTTTTTTATTAGGAATATTATTTATAAACCGTTTATTAAATGTAAGCGAGTTATTTATAACATTTTTATTAGCGAAATGTACGGCATAATATAAAGCTTTAATGTTAAATATATTATTTATCGTATTATTAACGTTATTTTAAAACCTGTATTATTTTCTTTTATATCGTTCGTTTGTAATATAAATTCTTTTTTTTATATTAAAGCTTAATATAAAGAAAAGATACGAACGAAAAACGATTAATAATTAATTTTATAACTTTCCGCTAGTTTTATAAAAACAAAGAAATAAACGAAATTCGATAAATTTATAATAATTGCAACCTTATAAATGTTATAACAAAAATAACCTTTAACGAAATAATAAGGTTGCTAATTAATTATAATAAGGTTATTATAAAGCTGGAAAAATAAATAAAAAGAAAGTAATAATCGCTAAATAAAATATTTAAATAATTATTTTGGTAATTAAATTCGCGATTATATCGCGAAAGAAAAATGAAGTAAGTAATTATTATATTCGATATGTATTTATATATTAGCTTAATGTAATAAACCTTTATAAGTATAATTGCCGGGTTTTCGTTTGCGATTATTTAAATGGAACTTTTATTTCGTAAATATTATAATATATATTAGTTTTACCTTTAATAATTATTTGGTTTATTATTATTTTTTTAATATATATATATACCTAATAATAAAACGGTTATATAAAAGGATATTAAAATATTCCTTTATTTCTTAACATTATGTTTTTAAAAGCGTTTAATATAATAATGAAATATTTAATTCGTTATTTTTCGAAATAAAAGAAATTCGAACTTCTTAATGCTTTTAATTAAAGGTTTAATTAATTTTTAAATCAAACCTAGGGCTTTTTCGTAATTAGCGTTAGGTTTTAACGTATCTTAGTTAATTATTAATAAGAAAAGAAATGCTAACGACTTCGTTATTAAACTAGTTATTCGGTATTAATCTTTTATTTTGTTTTTTTAAAAGGGCTTTGTTTTAACCTAGCCATTCGACGGGTTTGCTTTTCGTCGAATTAGTTGCGGTATTACCGAATAGGCGCGGCTACGATTCGCCTTTTTAGTTATCCGTGCCGTACGACGAATTAAACGAGTAAGAATTACGACGATCTTTAATAATCGTTAATTAATAACCGCTACGTTTAAGTTACGGTTATTAAGTTATTTCGGTTCCTATTTAATAACTAAAACTGCGTTTATATAATATAAAGCATAATTATTAACGACGAATTATTAATAAAGTTTAAATCGAAACTTATTAAATTACGCAAAAATAAAGAAAAGGTTTTTATTTAAGCTTTAAAGTAATTGCCGGTTCTTTAAAGACGGTTTTTTCTTTAAAGCCTTTACGTTATTATATTACGATGTTATCGTATTTAAGCTATAACGAAAAAGCTATAATTCGTTTAAAAAAAGCGCAAGTATATAATAACGTTAAAGTAATAACTTATTACGTTGCTTTAAAATAATTAAGTCGTAATATTTCTTAAAAATAAATTTTAATATAAGAAAATATATTAAATACATATCGCATATTTCGTATATAAGTAATTAATATATAAATAATAATTATTAATAATAATATTATTAAAGAAATACATAAATCTTAATAAATCTAAGAATATTAAAAAAATTATAACATTAATAATTAATTAAGCTTTATTTAAAATATTAATTTCTTATATAAACTAATAAATAAGCCTAATTATTTTCTAGTTCTTTAATTAATGCTTATGTCATATTTAAGAATTCTTTAGTTAAGCATCACTCAAGACCCCCGACAAAAACAACCAACACGGCAGCGTAAGCAGCCACGGTTCCGACAATTACTTGGGGGTTTCCATCCAAATAGATAGATATAATGACGGCGAAGAGGAAGACGGCGGTCGATGTGGTCGCCAAATTAGTGGTCCTATCCTTATGCAAGACCATAAGCAGCATCGGCCCTATGAGTGCGATACCGCCGAACATGGCCGTGGCGAATCTGATGGCAAATTTCTTGAAACTGCGATCTTTATTCACGATGTTCCTTTGGTTAAAGGTTCCTGTCGCTTCATTCAATGTCCATCTCCCGTATCTCACACCCTCGGCACTCAAAGAAGCATCGTTCATTACTTTTGAGATCAAACCCCATTTGCTGTTGATGCAGAATGGGTCCCGTGCCTTGTCCCCTGCAGCTTTCAGCTCATAATCGGCCATCATTTCCCAATCCCGCACCGCTTGTACTGTAATGTGCAGAAATGTAAGCCTACCATCCAAAGCAGCTGTATACGTCACATTCACTCGGGTGCCAGTTACCATAGTCAGCCATAGTTCCTCTAAGCTCTTTACCCTCAAGGGGATTGCCACTGCCAAAGCGTCTCTCAACCAAGGGGCGGACTGCATTTATGATCTTAACCTGTAGCTGAAAAAGTATCATGCGCTGCAGTGTCGCCAGATTCAATACTGTATGACCCTTGGCGTCTGCATGGAGCAGTTCGGTCTTCCCGGCTATGACAAGTTCATCCAGATACCGAACCCGCCCACACGAATTTGTGCCGTCCCCGTCTGAGGTAGCATTCAACTGGTTTTCCTCGTCCGGCTGCGGTTCCCGTGCCATCTAGACAGATTTGGAACTCTAACTCAATATAACAACACAAGGCTGGCGAGCTTGGTGAGCCGCAAGAGAAGGTAATGGTGCATAGGTAGTCGTAGACAAGAAAATTTCAGGAATAGTTAAATGAAGAAACCCATTTGATTATATAGCAATAGGAAAGAAGTCTTATAAGACATTACCACTTCCGTGCTTCAGCCATCATCATTTGACGTTGAGCCTGTACATTCAGATATAGCAGTTGGGATAGGAATTGTCATGTCTGACGTATGCTAGGTGCGCCATACACTTGAAATTCCTCTTCTCAAGTCAAACGGGGAATTTTGCCTTCGCGGAAGTCTGAGTGCAGTTCATGTTGCGGCCAATGGACTTCTACCACATTGCAAGCGTTGCTGGCCTCGAATATGGACCAATGGAAGACCATAATTTGACATATCAATGCAATGAGTCAATCGCATCATATTGCGATATTGTTTTGATCACCCCCCTGATCACCAATGTAGAAGGCGCAGCTCCTAACTTCTATGCTTGCATCTAATAGATACATGCAATACTCCAACAACTACGTGTGACTTACGGTTACCATCCATCCCGCATTCACAGATTTACTGGGCGAAGGATGGTAAGGGTGTGTATAAAAGCCGCCACTACACGTCACAAGACTATTGATATTTAAGAATGCCGTGGATAGCCTCGCTTCGTCGCCGAAGAGTGTGATTGGTGGCTGGGCTGCATGTATACCGCCGCATATATGCCCGGTCAGAGTAGTATCAAGGGTGCCGATTATTTCACTAATCTCAGCAAAAACCTTGGAAAGCTTGCATGAAGCTGATGTAGGTGATGTGGTATCCATTTGCCTCTTGTTGCCTTGAAATGGTAGGCACAAATCTCATCATTGGCCTTCCAAGTTGCCGACTGGCATACTGGAGTCTGGGTGTAAGAGTTAGGAAGACATCCAGCTGACTTGTCGGAATACGTCTCGATGGGTTGATCGAGATTCGTACCCATCACAGAGATGTAATTCTCGTCGCATCCAGCTAATTAATAGGTTGAGTATACGGGTCGCAGTATCTACGTAGGAGAGGATCGAAATGATGACGCGCCCCCTAGCCATAGTTGACCTGATCAGGCAACCCAGATTCTCCTCTCCTTTCTAGCCCCTACTGTTATACAGTGACAAATCTGGGGCCTATACCCAATGGGTAGCAGGCCGTCCGATCTCAATGTAAGCCATCTCCATCCTTGTTCTATTGGAGCCAACGCTGCAGCACTATGTTTAGTTATTTTCATACGGAAGAGGGGGGCCGCTCACGAGAATGGACCCCAGGGGAAGTTGAAAAGCGGCGAGGGCCGCGAGAGCCCCGAGCCACCGCCCAAGATTCCCTCCTCCTATGGATCGAGCGCGGTCCAGTACCATGACAAGGTTCGACAACTGGGTTGCATCAATATGGTGTTTTATCCTGAGAACGTTACAAAGTGATTGACTGAATAGGACTCACACTTTGCTGGAGACCCTTGATTTCTTCCTCCTTCGCGCGGATTCTATTGAGCAGGTTGCTGTGATGCTGGTCGATGTGCGAGATGATCCTATCCCAATTGCGCAACAACGCAACTTGGTCGTGTTCAGGGTGTCAAGCAACGCAACCTGTGCAACGTAATGTCCACCATTTGGTGTCCACCACCCTCTGCAATTTATCCATTCGGGATTTTTCGAAATTGCGCAACCTGTAACGCAATTTACGATAACTTCCCTTGGTTACGTAACTGGTGGCAGGTTATAATGGCTGGTAATTGTGGCTAATATATACCGCCACATTAAGGATTATAGGGGCTAGTAAGGTCAAAGTAAAGGCTGGGGGGGGGTTTGCCGGAAAGGGGGTTGCCAGAAAAGGGGTTGCCAAAAAGGGAGGTTGCCGTTGCCAGTAAGGGGGTTACCAAGTATAGGTTAAAACCTTTTATTAAGCAGGGCTATTAATAATGTATTTCGGAATTTTCCATTAAGCAGGATTATTAATAATATGCTTCGAATATGCCAAATAAACGTTAAAAATCCGCTATACGACCATTATATATGCCTTTATTTTAATTCGATTTAAATATTATAACTAATATAACGTTATTATAATTTAATTGCAATTACGTAACTTTAATTCATTAAATTTAAAATACTGGTTGCAGTTATTGTAATTCATTTATTAAAGGGCTTGGTTATAATAAATTACGTTACTTAATACTTTAGTCGTATTTATTAAACCGGTTAAACATTTGGAAATATAGTTCTTCGTATGTTTTTTTCCCATTCTTTCCGTATTTTGCGGATAGAGAGCGGAACTTAAGCCATATGTCTCCGGAACTGGGCGAAGAGCTGTAGAGTCGCGAATATGTCCTTCAGAATGGACTCTGTTATGGATACATCGATCCTATTAGCATGTCGGTCTGCTAGACTGACGTATATCTGATGTTGTTTTGGTCAGTCTCCGAGTCCAATAGGAGTGGCTAACAGGGGCATGATGTCCGCACCTTGGTCTCAAGTTGCCTGTCCACATGATCTAAGCACAGATCCCATTTGCCCTTTTAAACATCTAAGTTAACCATCCCTTTAACGTATAACCTCCCTAACGCTTAGTGCGCTTTCGAAAGCATTATAACCCCCCCTTTTTAAATTTTAACTTATTATATTTCAGCGAAGAATTAAGTTAATTAATTTAAATCTTTTATAATTTAATTATAACTTTTCCTTTTTTATTACTTTCTTTTTCGCTTTTTTTTTCGATTTAAACTTTTTATTACTAAGTAACGCAAATAGTTTAAAAGATAAGTGCCTTTATTTCTTTCTTTATTTTAGCAATATCGTAAAGCTTAATAAAAGCTGCGTTAAGATCGGAAATAACCTTTTTCCTTTCTTTCGACTTTGCGTTTTTTAAAGCCATAAGTAATTATTCGTTTTATTATTCGCTTATTATATAATCGAAGGTTATAATATTAAGGGATTTGTTTAATTTATAAAACAATAAATAAGCAATTGCTTTATCGAAATTAAGGTCGAATTTTAATAGTTTTTATTATAAATTTCCGACGTTTTTAAAGGATTTAGGCGTTTTAATAGTTATTTTAGCCATGAAATTTAGGAAATTAAAGGAAATAACTGCAAGCTTCGTTTTTTTCGCCGTTGTTCGTATGTTATACGGCTCTTTTTTAACGAACTTATTATTTAAAGCCGTTTTTTTCGAAATAAGCCATAAACCATTCGTCCGAAAGCCCGTTTTAATAAACTCTAAAATCGAAAACGTATTCTTTTAGGCCTTCGTAAGTACTTAAAGAAAGTTATTTTTATCGATTGCTTTCGAAGCCTTTTTAAAGCACCTCTTACGGAATTAAAAACGAAAGCAACGCTTAAGGTAAGAAAATATCTTAACGTTAAACGGTTATTACGCATAAAAGCTATATGCCGGAAAATATAATACGTAAATATTATTTAAAAAAATGAAAAATTATCAATTTTTGGAAAATATGGTTATTATACTTATTAAGGTTAATGAATTTTTATTAATTAAAATAAAAAGGCTTAATATGCGAAATAAATATTTTCTTTAGCCATTTAAATTCGATTTCGATATTCGTTTAACCGTTAAGCGATATAATAAAATATTAGTTTTCGTAATTATTAAAATAATTATTAAATTATTATTATTAAACGTTTTTGCCGTTAAAATAATTACAAAAACGTACGGCCGTCGGTATTAATATATATAATAATTAAAATTTATTAGCGCTTATAAGTATTTTTAAAAAATCGTTTTTAAGGGCATTTTTAAAAACCAGAAAGTTATTTTTTACTTTTTTTATTATTTTTATTTCGTTTATATTAACCTTATTTTATTCGATTATTCGCTTTATTTCGAATAAGGTTAATTAATCGAATAAGGCTTTATAGGTTTTTAAAAAAGCGCCATTTAAGCGTTTATAATTAAACGTAACGCCTTTAATAATTCGAGTTTCGAAATGGCGCTTTAAAAATCGGGTTATTTATTTTTTTCCTAATATTTAAAAACTCTTAAAATTAATTAAAAGGCGTTATGCGAAATGCCGAAATCGAACATACGGCGGTATATAACTTAAATTGCCTTAAATAATAAGCCACTTAATTAAAAAAGCTTTCATTTAATTAAAAACTTTTTAATGCCGCTGGCATTTTTTTTACGGGTCCGTATATTTTCGATTTTTCGTTTTAAATAAGTACGTTCGACGTAGTTATTTTTAAATGCGACGTTAAAGGATTTCTTTTTTAGAATTTCGTTAATTGCCTTAAGGGCTTAATTTTGTATAGCGCGAATTATATCGTTAAAAATGTTAAAAAATGAAGAATACAAAGATAGGTTTATTTTCCTAATACGCTTTCGAAAAGTCGGTATATATTATTATTAAAGGCGGGGGGTAGTTATGGGCGCGTCGCGTATAGAGCATTGTGCGTTGGGGGGGTTGTACGTTGGAGGGGTGGTTGACTTATATGGTTCAATACGATGTTTTGGAACAAAGTAACACCCGCATATTTCGGAGGAGACTCGATCCCCCGCTCGCT
The DNA here is from genome assembly GCA_022225965.2 of Diatrype stigma. Taxonomy (NCBI): domain Eukaryota; kingdom Fungi; phylum Ascomycota; class Sordariomycetes; order Xylariales; family Diatrypaceae; genus Diatrype; species Diatrype stigma. Next base: position 347,870 of record JAKJXP020000040.1, on the reverse strand, counting down.
CCAATACCTTTCTTCAGCATTGGTACGTGGATGGCCACAATCCGTCAAGAAAATACCAACAGTGGAGGGAGAGGGATTCACCGACGAAGTGGTACTAGACCCTATTGCAGTTCGCATATTGATCAATATACGCTCTTCTTGGAAGGACCCGATACCATCAGTCTCCAAAGTTCGGCGATCAGACCGCAAGCCGGAAGAGGCAGAGGAAGAGGCAAATGTGTTACTGCCATCTCTCATGACAGGGTGGAAGAAGTGGAGGACGAAGTAGAGGTACATCCAACAATCTGGGTACGTTCCAAGTGAGAAGGAGAGATCCCTTTCCCCCTCTGCAGGCCCTTTCAGGCGGCAAATTGCCTGGAATGAGTCTATACACCATGATATATCTCGGTCCACATGGTCCATCGTGGCGTTGAGATCCGGTTTATTTGGGTCTGTCATCAAGCAAAGAATGCTGGCCATCATTGGGAAGGACAGAACCCATGGCTCTTCAGCAGACGCAAACGACCTAAATAGATGTCAAATACTGTCCATGACAGCTCGTAAGTCATAAGGTACCTGATACATACCAAATTTGTGCAGGCTGCCAAGTGTTGGTCGATGACTTCGGAGACAAGGAAGTATCTAAAAAGGGCTCTATCTTGCCTTCGTGCGATGGCTTCCGAGGTATCAGTGCACGCTTAAGAAAACACCAGCAACAGCCCAATATATTGGTAAGGCTAGTGCCACCGTACAAATTTCTCGTCCGACGAGATGAAGTAACCCCTGGGGTGCAGCGGCAGCTTGAGACCAACTCCTTCCGAGTTCAAGTCTTGTGATGCGAGCCAGCTGAACATGGCATATTCAACTGAGCTAGGCTCGGTGAACCGTGAGCCTAACAAGCGACGCTTGGGGGAATTGATCGTTGTGCTAGGCCAAGCCGCTCGCAGTTTCGATGCCGCCTCGTCCACTGTCAAGGTAGGGCCCGCAAGAATAGACGGGTGCTGACGAAGGTGTGCGAACGGAATCACGGAGGGCTGAGTTCTTCGTGTGGTCTCGTTAGAAGGGGCGAATTGCAGCAAAGAAGACCAAGCGGATCGGTCGTAGATGATAGAAGGCTTGATATGGAAGTCGTTTCCTGGCATGGGCCCCCAGTAAGTGTGCTCGGGACCTAGGTCTGGCAAGTCCCGCTGGAGATGAAACCTGGGCAGCTTTTGATCCTTCAGGACAGAAGATACCCCGAAGACAGAAAGGAAACTCTCACGTAGTGTTTCGAGGATGTTTCCCTGCGTTGGAAGAAGCACACCAGGGACCGAAACGGAGTCGTCATTGGCATTGAGTGGTCTAGGGACCAGTTCATCTTCCCAGTTTTGGTGTTTCTCCCCGATCGTGGCTCTCTGAACCTCAACGAGATCATGTGAGCAACGCGAAAGCTCATGTACGAGATGTTCTAAGATCTCAGCGGTGCTTCGGGTCAGTTCTTGGGGGCTTCCGGTGGTCGGCATCGTGATAGTAGAGCTCTAGTGAAACCAGCTGTTGACGTGATACTGAGTAAAGGGATTTGTAAGTTGGCATGGTGTGGGAGAGCACCGATCCCCCAGAAGAGTTGTATGCATATGTCAACTGCGCCACTAATGCACTGTTCTTCATGTTGGTGATGTGAAACCCCCCCGCAGTACATGGCATATATGCCAAGACTGACCCCTTAAACCTTGCACTTCTGGCCGTGCTCATGTTGTTGCCTACCTTTGACAAGAGACCGGAGGTTGTGCTCATCCGAGGATAATGGAGACCGAATGTAACGAGAGACTTAAGATCTACACCGTTCAGGGGTTTCGATGGTGTACAGTACAAAAGCCACAAACACACACAAAGCATAATCCTGTATACAAAAATGGCTTTCTTTGTATTTATGAATGGTCCAAATATATACACCTGTAAATTCGACCTATTTTTATAACCAAGCACTAGTTTTACTCCAAGACGCCCTTGAAACTTTCCCACATTAGATTTTTGACCCGCCCGTGCATTTCAACCCGTCGTTGAACTCATACCCATTCCTTGGGGTTCTGCAGCACGTCGAGGAGGCGCTGCTCGCGGCTCTTGGGGTCGGGCTCGTACATGTACCGCCACTGGGCGGTCAGGGGCAGGCTCATGAGGATGCTCTCGACGCGGGAGCCGGGGACGTTGAGGCCGAAGGCGGTGCCGCGGTCGTGGACGAGGTTGAACTCGACGTAGCGGCCGCGGCGGACCTGCTGCCACTCCTTCTCCTTCTCGGTGAAGGGCATGTCCTTGCGGCGCTCGACGATGGGCAGGTACGAGGGCAGGAAGCTCTTGAGGCAATCCTGGACGAAGGCGAAGGTGTTCTCGGCGTCGGACTCGCTGGCGTCCAGGTCGTCGAAGAAGATGCCGCCGACGCCGCGCGCCTCGCCCCGGTGCTTGTTGTTGAAGTACTCGTCGCACCACCGCTTGAAGCGCGGGTAGTACGCCTTGTCGTGCTTGTCGCAGGCCTCCTTGAGCGCGCGGTGGAAGTGCACGGCGTCCTCGTCGAAGAGGTAGCTCGGCGTCAGGTCGCTGCCGCCGCCGAACCACCAGGCCTGGGGCGTGCCGTCGGCCCGCATCGTCTCGAAGTAGCGGTAGTTGAGGTGGACGGTCGGCGCCATGGGGTTGCGCGGGTGCAGCACCAGGCTCAGCCCCAGCGCGTAGAAGTCGAGCGGGTGCTCCTCGTCCGAGATGGTCCGGTGGTTCACCCGCATCTTGTCGACCGCGCCCTTGGGCAGCGTGCCGTACACCACGCTGATGTTGACCCCGGCCTTCTCGAACACGTTGCCCTCCTGCAGCACGCACGACAGGCCCCCGCCGCCGTGCGGCCGCGTCCACGTGTCGCGCTGGAAGCTCTTGCCGTCTATCTGCTCGAGCGCGAACACAATGGCCTCCTGCTGCTCCCGGATGAACTTCTCCATGCGCAGCCGCATCGGCGACTGGTCGTCGACGCCCTGCTCGCGCTTCGTCCGCTCGTCGAGGTCGGCCACGGTCCTAGGCTCCATTTGTACGGGTTGTTGTATGGCCTAAGGAGGGGAAGGCAACGATGATTGTAACCGGTCAGCAACAGTTTCCCAAGCCCCTTGTTGTCTCCTCGCTTCTGCAGCTCTGAGGATATACCGCCTATCGACGAGTGAGACTCACCATTGTGTAGATTGTAGCGGTAACCGATAGTGTTCCAGCAATTGCTATCGTAAGTAGTTTGGTTCGGGCAGAGTGGGAGCCGAAGCCGGAGGTAGATCTGGAGGTGTTTGCGCCGGATGTGAAATATCGTTGGAAAGACGGCGAGTTATATTGCGGTATCCGTGCTCGTGGCCGCAGCCATGGCAATGGCAATTGGGTTAGCCGTCTCCGAGACATGGCTCTTTGAGGTGTGCGTATGTATCCCTTCCCGTTCGTTGAGTGCGCAGGTACAATTCGTGCAGGTGCTAAGGTAGTTGCCAATCTCGTACGAGTGAGACGCTGGGATAGGACGGGATGGGCGGGATGGACGGGCTGGGCGTGGAGGGGGTCAAAAACCGGGAGATGGTCGTAAGATCTGGCGTTGGGATCTGGCGTCTTGCGACTTCCAAACGTTCTAGTTGAACGTCGTTCGATCTTGACACTTGAATCTTCAGGTCCCGCCGCTTCGGTAATAGTACCAGTAGGTACCTGCTTGTATGTAGCTCGGTGTGTTACTCGGTAGCTCGGGGGGCTCCATCCAGCCTCGAATCTGGCCAGTCGGAGCGCTGTCTTGAGGTCTATTAGCCTGACTTAGTCAATTAGCACACGCGTAGAGTGTCTAGCAGGCTTCTAGCAGTCTAGGTGATGTGCTGGAGCTCTCTGAGTGGTGTGGTGTGGCGCTAGCTCAACCCCTCCAGCCCCGCTACGTCGTAACTTTTACCCCTGTGCCACCAGCCCACTTCAAGTTGCCAACATAACTTCTACGACACACATGCCCCTATCTTTCAAGGAGGTTGATATATCATATATGGACTTGGAATACAACGAAATAACGGCACGGCGGCAGCAGATAAGCTAGTTTTCAACAATGGGACCTTGTTGACTTCTCGTGGTGGCTTCGATGATTTTATTCATGATACTCTTCTTCATGAGCCAATTCCAACATATCCAATCCATTCAGCCCCTATTTCTTGTACGTTCTGCCAACTCCCGCGTTGTACTCGCCATCTTCGGAATGCCCTCACGCCAAGCCATCTCAGCTTGCCGTTGACGTAACTTTACACCGCTCTGGCAGTGAGGATGCATTTCAAGGGCTTTCTCGTGAACTTGATGTTTAGGAAAGAAATATTCGAGGGTAACTTTATGACACCTACGTAGGTATCTTTGATATTATACCCCCATATGCGTGGGTCCTCGGCTCAAGGCTCATCCCCGAGTACCTTCTCAGCCTGCACTAAGATTCGTGTCACAAAAAGATTAGTTATCAAAGTGATCGCCAAAGATGATAGGCAATAGTTTGGCTTGTTCACCTATCTGCACCAGATGAGCAATGTCACTGGATGTAGTCAGTGATATAATGAGAATTGACAAAGGTAAAAATGGTCCAGATTCAAAGGAGCGTACTGTTATAGGAGATATAAAGGGGCTCTAGCCAACCTGTAAAATACGCAATACACATAGAGCAACTCTGGAGTCTGAGGCATTATCCACAGCCATGAAAACAGTACCTACCTGGTCTGATATCGATGATTTGGTTCACTATAGTGAACCTGAATTTGAAACTAGCAAATCGGCAAGCAAGTAACAAACGCTACTACTTCCGTACACACCGAGTTTGTATGGTGACACAAGTAGCAGTATTTGCGTGTTGCTTCCCTTGTAATGCCATAGGCAGGTGCCACTTACCTACTACATACCTACTTATATCCCATACCACCACCCACTTAGCTCTAGCTTTCCTAGAAACAACAAATTGCACAACCCACTGATACTGGCATTCAACGCGTATTTGGTCTTCATCCAAAGCAACGCAAGGAAGCCTAAGTGTAAAGTGCTGAATACCCTCACAATCTCATTGTGAAGTCTCTTCAGGTATCTATTTCCTTCGCTCGGCCGTAGGCTATAATATGGTAGCATTTCCTAACCCTTCTCGATCTTCCATCGATCGAGATACCGATCCTTTGGATCCCGTCAACAGAAATCAACCCATCAATCATTAGATTCCCCCCATCCATTTTTCTTTTTCTTTTGATTGATCTATTATCATTTCGACCTAGGGGGGAGTGCCTGCGCCCCGCGTTTGGTAGGCCACAACCAAACCGAAATCTCTTCCGACCGATTGATGCCATCATCAACCGGAATTAGGGTGGAAAAGGACGCCCGAGACCCAGGCCCGAGGCAGCCTGTTCTTCTACGCAGCGAAGTCATTCAGTGATTGCTCTTGCTTTCGCTTTTTCGCTATGGCTTCAACGCCCGAGCCCGAACCCGAGCCCGAACTCGAAGATCTATTCGACGGATGCAACGTAAACCTCGATCGTTTGGCACAGTTCAGCTGGAACGAAGTTGAAGGTATATTGCTAAACAGCGTACAATGGATATGCGAACGCTGGCTGGAGGATCCAGATTCTTACTATGGTCGCTCTATCGATGGAGCCTGCCAGCTTTGGAATGCCTTCATCAAAAGAAGGGACGCCACTTTCGAAAATTTCCTAGCCGATGGCCCCAATACTCCATTTATCCTAAGCAAGCCCATCGAAAAGCCCATTGTCGAGAAGCCCATCGAAAAACAAGCTCCCGCCGTCAAGGATTCGAACGTCGAAAGCATCGAAAGCCCTACCCCTATGGAAAGCCCTACTCCCGTTGAGAAATATACCGAGAAAGCCGTCAAGAATACCGCCGTCCAGATCCTGACAGCCAACTTGGAGGATTGGATGGATAACAATACGTACGGAATGAATTGGATGGATAAGGATACGTACGGATGGCTTTAACGGCCTGAGGAGGCTCCGGATTGAAGGAACGGCAACGGCAACGGCGAGAAGGCTAAGCGTGAGGACGGTTCGGAATAACTTCAACAATATGGCTTACTTCTTTATATCACAGGGACGCGATAATCTTCTTTTTAAAGGGGGGGTTGTAATGCCATAGGCAGGTGCCACTTACCTACTACATACCTACTTATATCCCATACCACCACCCACTTAGCTCTAGCTTTCCTAGAAACAACAAATTGCACAACCCACTGATACTGGCATTCAACGCGTATTTGGTCTTCATCCAAAGCAACGCAAGGAAGCCTAAGTGTAAAGTGCTGAATACCCTCACAATCTCATTGTGAAGTCTCTTCAGGTATCTATTTCCTTCGCTCGGCCGTAGGCTATTATATCCCTATCTGCTAGTATTAAACACAGCTTCATTATAGTGAACGAAATAATCGATATCAGACCGAGTGGGTAAACTGACAGAAAACCTGGCAGCCCCAAAGGATATAATCACATTTTCTCACCCTAGCAGTGAGCATCACTCAGAGTTCCCCGGGGTGAAGACTTATTATATGGCATCATTTCAGTTGTTGCCATGTTTGCGCACCGTAATATAATAGAGATAGTGGCTGTTTATACTGGAGGACACTTGCGTATTGCCTGTAGTTGGCAGCACCTGCCCTATCCTCAATGGCATGCCATTTGTTTGCTCGACGATCTGACATGAAGCAACCGACCATAGCTTTTACAGCATGCGTACACACGAAGAAGCATTCTTCTCAAACTGGGCCGTTGACTAGCAGTCACATGCACCCCGTGAAATATACCATTAGAAAGGCTTCGTCACTGGTAAGCAAGCATAGGATAATTAGGGCTTAGTCGGTAGCAGTCTAATTCTGCTGAAGGTGAGCATTTGAATCTTCAGCTAAGGGGGACTGCCCTACCACTGATCCAGGACCTACAACGTCAAGCAAGACTACTCTACAAAATCAACATTGTCCGGACGATAATCTACCACCTACCCATCCTCCAGACATCAAATGTTTTGATCATTGCCCAGTCAGCCAGTAGTATTCTAGCTGCTAGGGAGGTAAGATACCAAACCACCTTCATACCTAGTCATTCAATATATTTGACATGTCCTGGAATTGCTTTCCTGACTTCATCATCACATCCAGCTAACTAGTTGTGTGCTCCTAGTTTCACGAAGTATTGTTCTTGCCCCCAAGCAGAGCAGTTACAACCCTCAGGCCAGTTATCAACAATCTAATCTGACCTGGCTCCTCCGGGGCAACCAACCAGCAGCAGCATACAGCAGCAACATATTCCACTCCAGTCCAGAGTTCCGCAACAAAGAAACACGCCTTCTTCGTGATACAAACACAAACAATACCTAGTATCCAGAACAGAGCGCCTTGCATTGATCCCTTCCTTCGACATACCTGACTCCTTATCGATACATGAACAATATCGCCAACCGGATCAGATTACCAAGATGCCTGTAACATCCAAGCCCATTGACTGCAACCACTGCTGCAGCTGCTGCCACAACCACGTCTATAATGCAGATGAGATCCAAATCACGCTGAACATCATCCTCCAATACCTCATAAAATTTGGATGTACCGAGAGGATCCTGTTGGAGGCAAGAAAATGCCTGTGGGATTCCTTCATCCAACTCATGAATCACCTCGGCACCGAGGCCGGCAAGGATCCAGAGTTCTACAGCGACTTCAAGTTTCTGAAGAGAGGCTTCGATCACGCAAGCATTGCATTCCGCCACATGTGGAGCTGGGTGCTTGACTTCGTCAAAAAGTCCAATCTCGCGGGCGACCCCCTGGAAGAGATGGTAGCAGGCATCGTCACAGTCGGCAAGTCGATCCTCCAGATGTCACCTTCGGGAGGTGTGTACTTCTCTGGCCTTATCGACCTTGAGAATCAAGCCCACAGAGGTACCTACTCCCATGTACAGCATCCGATGTTTTCCCAAATGGTTACTGATCTTTCTTAGCCAAGGCCAATACACCCCTGAAGGTCTTCTTCGACAGATGGGATAAGCGCACTGCCGACAGGGTTTTCGAATAGCAGCAGTCAACCGAATTTCTCGAGCTATGATTGAACGAAGCAGGTACGATGTTTGGTACCCTCTGTAGGTTACCAGAGGGTCAAGGGGGAGACGGAGTTTCTTTGAGGAGAGCCAGTTTTCAGGCCATAGAAAGAGTTAATGAAGAGCTTGGGCCTGCTGCAAGTAGGATAGATTACTACAATAAAAAGTACTAACCTGTTTGTTGCTACATCCTGAAGTGGTCTATGATAGTCCAAATTCGATTGTCCACAGTTGCCGACGACATCGATTCTTGGATAATCGATTCAGACGGGGATTTGCACCTTTTTGTCGACGTAAACAAATGCATTCTTCCCTACGTGTAATCAAAACTCGCCGCAGAGCCACCCGCATCGAGCAGCAGTACGAATGGGCACTTTGTGGGCCAAGGACGACCGGAGCAGGAACAGCCACACGAGCACCAGGAAGCTGTAACCTTGGTTGTCTGCTCAAGACTTTATCATGTTAAGATCTGTTTTGGAAACAGTTGTATGTATCACGGCGGCTTCGTGGGGTTGAAGAAGCCTGATGGTGGTGGACTGTCGACAGTGGACCACAGTGCTTCCCGACGACGACGCAGAATCTACGAAGCTCGTCTTGGATATCGCCCACTGCGACTTTCAATCCATCCCAGTCGGTAGGAAGGCGTCCTCAGACGCGCTTCATTCCCTCACTATCATAACCCACAAGTGCAACCTCACACAGCTTCTTCGTCCATGGGCAGTTGATTAAGGAACATGTGAATTTCGCGCCCTTGTACAGTCAGTCCTTATGAACAAGTCCCTTCTCCATGTCCTTTCCTTCTGTCTGTCTCCACCCCGCTACTTTCCCCTTAACCCAGTTCCTATTTGATACCCTTGGCAGCTTTTTATGAACTTCCGGTACTTGGTCCCATGCCGTACGCCTTGTCGACTAACAAGATAGAATTAAACTCGGCATCAGGTTGCGTTTGACATAAGACTTTAAAACGACGAACCATAATTAGGCTAAGCGCTGGAACACAACACCCAATGAAAACTGGAAGAAGAGAACAGGAGCATGGAAATATCCCGAAAATATTTTGACAAAATCTATGTCCGTCCAATAAGGAGGTGCGAATGACTGAAAGTGATCTACAATTAGTGCATGGAGAGCCAACAACCCTAACCCACGAACCCGCTAAATAAACTCAACAGGGGCGGTGTTGTGTGGCAGAAAGACGTGGTGGGGTAACTACGTACCCAATTCTGGGCGTCTTAATTACACGCAGTAACAATAGCTCCGAGGCAGGAGTTGCATGTGGACAATAGGGATACGGAGTCGCGTCGCACCTTCGTCTTTTCAAAACCACTTAAGCCACTTTTGGTACCATCGCTTTCCCTTTGTCGGCGGCTTGACACCGATACTTCTCCTTCTCACAAGATCCAGCCATGCTTCCCCGACACCGTATTTACCTCCTTGCGCGGTTTTACGATAACTAGTCTTGCGAATGAAGCATTAAGCAACCTCGACACACATCAGCCGCACCACCGGCTCTACTATCGAGCGCAATTGACATATTCTGACGACAGAGACATTATATACTCTACCACCATCCGCAGATTAAACAAAGAACCATGACTTCGGCGTCAAACTCCCGCAAGGCTAACGCCAATTCCACCACCAATGGCGTGTCTCAGGAGAGTACCAGCCAGGCCCCCCCTGATGGATCAAAGACAGGCAAGACGAAAGCCCCTATCACCGGAAAGAAAGTCGTTGTTCGCCGACTCCCGCCCGGAATAACCGCAGAGGAAGCCTGGAACATCCTAGGAGATGAGTGGAAAGATGGAAATGGAAGAGTAGATTGGTCTCAATTCCAGACGGGCACCGTTTCGCATGAGTTAGTACCAGCCCCATCACCCATCAACGTGCGGAATCAGCAAGCTAATATGCCATCATCTAGTCCATCATTTCCTTCGCAGCCAGCTCGATGCTACCTACACGTCGTCAAAACCGATGATATTATCCACTTGTCGGACCTCGTCCAAAGGTCTACTTGGGAGGATGCTAAACGGACTATGAATGACTCCGCCCTGGTCGGTCCCCCATATGTCGAGATCGCCCAATTTCAGAAGATACCTACTGCCAAGAAGCGTACGGACCCGAGACAAGGCACGATCGATCAGGACCCCGAGTTTCAGGCTTTTCTCCAGTCACTCACGCAACCTACACCTACAAAGGATGCAGAGAATGAGCAGGTATCAGAAGAATCCGCCCCAGATGATACGAAAGTCACCACTACACCACTTGTTCAGTACCTGAAGGAGAAAAGGGCGAACAAAGTAAAGGAAGCTGCAAATGCGAAGAGTTCTAAGCACACTCGGCATGAATCTCAAAGCGGGAAATCCAAGGCTGCCGCAGAAGATCCTAAGAAGAAGGGCAAAGACTCCAAGGCTGATAAATCTGACAAATCGGGCGAGAAGGAAAAGGATAAACCGAAGGAGCCTGTCAAGCTTTTGACTAAGAAAGCCGCAGCGCAGGAGGCAGCCGAGGCCGCGAAGGCTGTAGCTGCACAGACTGCCGCGGCTAAGTCTGCTGAAGAGTCCGCTCAACCGAAGAGTCGGCGTGCCGGCATTGCGGCAGCTGCTAAGCTTTTACAGCGTGACTTAGGTCTAAGCCCTGGCAGTGCTCATAGGAGAGCCCGCCAAGACGCTGCTAAAGCAGAGGCGGCGGCCAAAGTCGACCCCGGAAAGGATTCTAAAGATTCGAAAGAACCTAAAGAATCTAAAGAAACTAAGGAGGCTAAAGAAACCAAGGAAAGTGCATCTACCGCATCAGTTGCCGATGCTTCAGCTTCTTCAGCACCTCAATCTACGCCCACTGCACCAAAGGCGCCGGCAGGCGAAAGTTCTCGGAGATCTCGCAACAAAGCTAGCAAGCAGAACACCCCCAAGGACGATGCGAAGGGTAAGGGCAATGAAGCATCAGGCACAACTGCCAAACCGTTGCCCCAACCCACACCCATCATCCTTAAACGCAAAGAAAATGCGACTAGCTCTACGCCGGCAGGCTCGACTACATCCACGACAGCTTCTGCACCTCCGACGCCAACACCACCTACTGGACCAAAGGCAGCCGCAGGGAAGTCCACGTCGAAATCAGCGGCTCCGCCCTCGCAGAAGAAGGGACAACCCCAACCTGCTATCACGGCGGGCGCAACTCGCGCATTCGTCAAACACGCCAACCCTTCGCAGGGAATCACTGAGACCGCACTAAAGCAGAGCATGGAGGCTTTTGGGACCGTAACATTTGTTGAGATTGACAAGCGCAAGGGTTTCGCCTACGTCGACTTCACCAAACATGACGCCCTTGTCAAGGCCGCCGCCGCCAGTCCCATCTCAGTAGCGCAGGGCTCCGTGCAGGTGCTCGAGAGGAAGGATATCAAGAAAGCAGCGGCACCTCCGCAACAACAGCAGAACACGAGCGAGAAAGAGAAAGAGAAAGACAAAGCGAGCACCACTGAGGGTCAAACACAGACCCAGACCCAGACCCAGACCCAGGCCCAGGCCGAGCGTCCGAAACGTGGAGGACGGGGTCGTGGGCGGAAAGGTGGCGGCGGTGGAGGGGCTCAGAAAGATGCTGGTTCCACTGCTGCTGCCGCGTCTGGCGAGGCGGCTGCGTCTTCTTCTAAGACGGCACCAACTGCTTCGAAGGACACGCCGAGCTCGACTGCACCTAGTTGATAGACCCTAACACCTTGCACTGCATATACTGTGCTATGGTAGTAGCTTCTACCTCAACTATTTGTCGTGCTGTCTAGAGGACCAAAGCGATCTAAGCCAACCGTATGGTTTTCTTATGAGGTCATAAGCGACATGGTGACTTAGGCGGCAACCGTGGTGATATGCATCAAGTCGCCGTTCACGCCGGCTATCACCTAGTCCCTTGAAGTGGTAGTCCACCAGAAACCTACGATACTCGAGGGACAGCTTGATATGCGCGTCATGTGCAGCGGCTCTTCCCAGTGTATGATAGGGGGTTCCATATGGTGCACCAACGAGAATGGCCTATCCGGCTATTATCTTCATGGCAGGCTGCTTTTCACACTATTGACGCTTTTGGCGTATTCCTCTCGAATATCCATGGTGTTCTGGTATGTTTTAGAAGCGCCTCGAGCCCACCGGAGATTAGTAGGGTTATCATATCCACAGACTTGATACTAGCAATACCAAGTCGTAACAGAAGATTGTACGAACCGCGGAGGAAATAATGGGTAGCTTGTAACAATGACTGCACCAATGGAAATATACTTTACTCATAGAATATGCTGATTCGTTGTTTTATTAGATGTCCTCGCCTTGTCGTAACAGACGTTCATAACATGGTCTTACCTGCCCTTGTCCACAATAGTCATAGAGCCCTTGATGGAACGGATTAGATTGTCTAATGGAAAGCCTAGGGGTGCTATATGGGCTATGCAAGAGCCGTATAAGTGTCCCCCTAATTGCCTAGGTAGAACTTGCAAGTCGGTTGGAGTATCAGAGTGCCAGAATGTGTACCTTCTAGTTAGTGAGAGACAAGCTGCAATAACATGGAATAATGACGTCACTCGGTTTCATGACGGGCCTCCAGCGTCGCAACCAACGCGGAGGATACCGCCCGGGCCGGCAGGCCGACAGAACTGAAACTGATGCGCCGAAATATACAGATCTGCATACCGGGGTGTATTTGCTAGCTGCAACAATACGGACCTAAGCCGATGCACTATGCTAAAGTCCGCTCAGCTCTCGGTGGATCGCTCGCAAACCCCGGCGGAGAGGAGTATAAGCATCGCGAACACCGCGTGACGCCGTATCGTTTTGACCTGCATATAGCGATGCGCTCTATAGGTACTACCAACGCGGGGTAGTGGTTCAATAGGCAACAGACGCATCGCGGTCCAGATCAGACACACACACCTCCCAAACCCCTTTCTGACTTACCCCTTTCTTTGCAACGAAAGAAAAGGGCGTGTTGTTTATCAACTGGTTGCCCCTAATTTACACGTATACTACCACCGAAACACGGAAGGCCAAGAAAAACTCACGCAGCTTCAAAGAAACATGGCCAAGATCTTCATCACCGGCTCCTCGGACGGCGTCGGCGCGCTGACAGCCAAGGCCCTGGCAGGGCGCGGCCACAGCGTGTATCTGCACGCGCGGAACGCGCAGCGGGCGGCGGACGCGCGGGCGCTCTGCCCGGCGGCGCAGGACGTGCTGGTGGCGGACCTGTCGTCGACCGAGGAGACCAAGACGCTAGCGGGGCAGCTGAGCGCGCTGGGGCCGTGGGACGCCATCGTGCACAACGCGGGCACCAACTCGCGGCAGCGGGGCGCCGGCGCCGAGGGCGGCCTCCCGTCGCTGTTCGCCGTCAACACCCTGGCCCCGTACCTGCTGACGTGCCTGGTGCGCCCCCCGCCGCGCCGCTACCTGTTCGTCAGCAGCGAGATGCACACCGCGGGCGACGGGTCGGCGCGCATGCTGGGCGATTCGGAGAGGCTGATGGCCAGCTCGTACAGCGATAGCAAGCTGCACGTCGTCATGCTGGGGAATTACTTCGCGCGCTGGTTCCGGGCCCGCGGGCTGGATACCGACGTCAATTCTTGCACGCCCGGCTGGGTCCCGACAAAGCTGGGTGGCTTCGGCGCCCCGGGCAATATTCACGACGGCGTAGCTACTTACGTCCTGCTGGCGCTGGGTGAGGGCGCCGCCGCCGGGAAGACGGGCACCTATTGGCATTGGAGCCGTGAGCGCAGTCCGAAGGCCGATGCGGCTAGCGAGGCGAAGCAGGAGCAGCTGGTCGAGACACTGGCGAAGATGACGGGGGTGAGGCCGCCGGAGTGAAAGGGAGCTCTTGGTGGATTTCTTGCTTGAATAGTTGAGAGGGGCATTTGAATGCTCTTTTTTCAGGAGGCAGACGCGAGGGGGGATATGTGAACCGTTCCCGGAAACTGCGAAGCGTGAAGGTGAAGAGGTACGTTGCTTATACTAGGGTGGAAGGAAAGCCATCGTTCATTTGTTAGAAAAGGGGGTTATCAGAGGAACTGTCAGTTCGACGGGGTCTGAGTGCAAACCTTGACTTCTATACCACGCGAGAAACACAGTAGTTTATACGATTAATGTCATATATTTCGAAGTTATTCCATTCACGATATTCTAAGGTATGTCAATGCCCACCTCTTCCTCGTAACTCCATGAGAAAGGGTCCTGGCGATCTATTGTGTATGCAAGAATACGGCCATCGGTCGTCAACCCATAAATATGCATGTCGTCGAGCCCGGACATCGCAATCGCAGAAAAGTTGGTAATATTATTATCCGTCCGAGGGGCAGAACCCCCACTCCACTTATAGTCCGGAAACAACCCCGGCATGGATCCAATCCAGTAGTTCGCCCACAGGGTGCCGTTGGGAAACCGCATCACGACGAATGTGTCCAATGGTCCGAGCGAGCCTGCGGGAGCGAACGATAGAGCTGCCAGCTGCGTGGGCGGGATGATAAGGCCCTCCTGGACCGTCAAAAGATCTAGCGGACCTTATGTGAACTAGTTGGTTAGTACCTACTTGTCGCTATATCATGAGCCTCGGGCTCGCCTTCGGGGAGGACAGGGGGCAAGGTATGTAAGTATGTATAAAGCAGGACTTGACTGACCAGTGATGTTCGTGCCAAAGGCATCTTCTTTACGTATCATCCCGTGCACCAACCTGCTAGACTCGACATAAAATACCATGATCTCGCTGATTTCCCAGTCCCGAGAGCCCGGCACGGTGACGAGGCCCGACCCGGATTGGAGGGTGGACATCCCGATCGTCCAAGGCCCGCTCAGCCAGTGCACCCTGCTGAGCATGCTAAGACGGTGGCTCTGGTCCTGGAAGAACAGGCGGGCGTTGTCGGGGTCCCGGTACGTGGGCCACCACGCCGCCAGCTGCGACCCCGGGGAGACGGGGCTCGCCGACCGCATCAGCGACAGATCGTCGACGAACCAGCCGCTGGTGCCGCGCATGTTAGTGCAGCCGACGCCCTGCACGTAGCCGCCCGAGTTCGTGTACGCGACGAAGATGCGGAACAGGCTGGGGTCACCGCTGCTGTAGGTGCCGCTGCCGTAGCTGACGGCCGCGATGCTCGTGCCGCTCTGCACGCTCATCTTGAAACTGGGCGCCGGGACCTCGGCCGCCGCTCCGATGTCCACGACCTCCCAGGACGTGGCAGACGGGCCCTTGATCGACACCATGAGGTTCCCTGTCTCCAGTGCCTGCCAGAATACCCCGCGATAGTGGTTTCCGTAATTATCAGTCCAGTTCGCGGCGGCGAGCTGGGACGCGGCCAGAACGGGCGAGGTATACGGCACTCGGTTTTGGTCGGGACTTCCGTCGTCACTGTTCCCTGATACCGCACCACCCCTTCTGCTTTGCGTGACTCCTACCCCTGCTCCGACACCGGCTCCGATGAGGACGAGCGCGGCAAGGAGAGCCGTAAGGATAAATATCCGTCTCTTGAGTCCCCAGATCCGCCCTGCTTCTTCTTTATTCTCGGGGAGGTCCCGTTGCGACAGAGTTGATGGCTTCGGCTGAGGAGCCGCCTCGGGGAATGTTGCACCATCGTAGGCTACCTGTGGTTCCACTCGTGAATGTGTCCAGTTTCCGTAGTTGTTATGCACCTCTAGAGTACTGTATCCCGGGCCCTCCTCTGTCGCCTGTTGGTGAGCCATGGGAGAAAGAAACGCCTGTAGACTCGAAATCTTCGAAATGAGTGTGAATTGGTCATATACAACCAGACGCCATGGGGGGCCTAGACACGAGTTTGGGAGCAGATACTGGACTGTACTATGGACGTGGTGTGTGCAATGGTTTTACAAGAGAGGGAAGGGTGGTTGGTACATTTTGATTCTTTCAAGAAAACGGATAAGGACGAGTAGAGTCAACGAAGTACTTACCGGAAGTCCGCTAGGCCTCTAACGTGACCTCATATCGTCGTACAAAACATGTTCGAGTCAGCCTTGACGGCCTCGATGTCTAGACCCTTTCGTGATACATCCCGCCAGCACAGCCTTGGCTTCCATTAGCAGAGAAACGCCTCCGCCATTGGTTTGATGGCAACGCGGCTCGAAACGACAACCTCACAGCACGTGCAAACGGCTGAATACGGGATTGGTTCAGTACATCGGATCGTTTGGGGTCAAAGCCACCATGGAGGCATTGGTGTATAAGTATCGTCTGCGGCCATGGCCTACAAATATAGGATACCGCAGTTCTCGTGTGGGCTGTGGAGGATAATACTTACGCCAAGCATGTCCTAATGGGGCGAGACATTGTGCAGGTCACCTCATGTTGAACGTGACTCGGATTAGCTGAGAGACTATGTAACAGAGGCGTAACGCCACCCCCTTCTCTTTTGGGCCATCACGGTCACCGCATCTGGTGACTTTATTTCACTCCGTTTGTATCGTGCTTCGTAAGACTTATTTTGGGGAGAGTAGACTTATATGAACGTATAAAGTCAAGCCCCCTCCCCCTCCCCCCTTGCTGTGTCGACGAGGTTTAGTACAGCTATACGAAGTAGTGTCCCTAGTGGTACCGGTACACTGGCCCCCACTTGACACTGGCCCCTATCAGCGGCCAGCGGCCCCTATTTCAAACCATTTGCGTATTTCTTATGCAACCTGGCTGCACCGCTTCGCTATATTATGTTACTAAACTTACTACCTGGAGTCTATAGCTCGGCGGCGACCTAGCTCGGTGACCTAGTTCGACGACCTGCGGGATCCCCTCACCTTCATATCACATCTGTATTCTTCAATGGTGACTAAGTGTTCTTATAAGTAGTTGATTCCTCATAAGTGTTAGGATGTCGTTGAGGCCGCAAAGCCCTTTCAAGTTGTAACGACCTCCGAAGACTGCTACGTTGAAGTCATGTTGAAGCCCCTGTCCATCCCATACACACATTCTACGAAGACGATTACTTGTTGCAGGTGAAATGTATATATATAGTCTTATAATATTTGCCAATTGACATCCCCATTTCGCTCTTTTCATAGTCTAGTTGGCACCGCGTGGTCGTGGAACGCTATTAGCAGCAATAAGCAGTACGCAATGAGTGTTTTGTGGCGTATATAACCTAAACTACCGGCTTGTTGATACCGGCGATCGATTCGGCATGCGGCTTTCGAGCACGGAAGAATCAATTTTCCACGAGTCCCTACCGTACCTTACCTGAATAGAAGTTGTAAAGTCGGTAGCATTCGGGCTACTAGAATACGCCCGGAAAATTATGTGTTCTCGGCACGGAGCGTCGATCCTTTCTAGGCATTGGGTACCCACAAAGGGCCGGACGGTCAGGATGGTTCAGCAAGCAACTAGCTCGCAGTACGTTTCAGCCAAGAGTTCACGCCTACCTTGAGCATCCCTTCTCATCTCAGAGGCTCGATTAGGCTGTGGTCGGGCAAGGTGGTCGGGAACGCAGCACCCTTATAAACCCCCATCATCGTATCATTGGAGGAACAGAATAGGGACACGCCACCCAGGGTTCCTTTGATAGTTGTGTGTTCAATAGATTGCAACCACCTTGGCACTTGCAGCTTTCATTTCAGTGAATTTGTTCCGTGACCGTGTGCGCTCAGTACAAGAACTACTAATACGCCCCTCTTGATAGCAATATGCCGGCTCTTAACCATCCGTAGTCTCACGCAGTACACGTATCAGTCAATCATTATGCAGGCCCGTTTCATCTCGGCCCTCGCGGCTGTTTCGGCGCCGTTGGTCTCGTCTATGGCCCTGAAGCCCCACTCCGACGCAGACCCTTCGGTCTGGGCCAGACTTCCCGGAGTCCAGTCGCGATCCTCGAATCTGGGTCCGGACATGAGCCCAAACCCCGACAAGCGGCAGACTGGCTGGAGCCCACCATCCGAACTCGCGACGCCTCTTAAGGAAGTCTGGGACCATTGCCTGGCTACGTACTCGTCGGGCCTGTTCGGCTTCACGAACTACGGTTGGGATCAACTGCGGGCTACGGACGGGTGCGTTGTGATCGGCGTGGCGCCCCGCGTTGAGAAAACGGCTGCTGATTATATTCCACGCCAGAAACGTCAATGTCTGTGTGCGGTGGGAATCTGGTGAATCCGTCACTAAGGACCAGCGAGACCAGGTCGCCACAGCCATCGCTAGACAATATGACAAATGTAAGTAGCGCGAGGATTTGCACAACTTGAATCGCACAACTATACTCCCCAATCATTATGATGACGGTGGCTTACCCCCTGTGGCAGGGTTCCAATGGATATACGGGTACGACAACTTCCCATATAGCTCAATCAAAGTGGACATCGTGGGCTGGGCCGTCACCGACACGAGCCTTCTCCAAGGTTCCACAGACGGAATTGATGTATACACGGACACGGATTCCGAGGGCGCGCCGCAATGCGCACCCGAGTGCGGCCGGTTCTTCCACCAGGTGAGAATAGAGATGGAGGGCGCCGCATCCTTCGGCCCTCTCACTAGGAGACTGTTCTCTAAGCCTCTGTGAGCCCCGAAGTCGAGAATGACTCATGAGTTGCTGACATCTGGGCGTGGCGCAGGACGGCGACTACAGTAGCTGCCCCGGTGGCGCTGAGAGCCATTACGACCAATCCCTCTGGCTGACCGAGGGGTTCGAAGGCGGCGCAGGCGGTGATTGGGGCCAGCGGATTGCGAGAGAGTATTTCATGGAGCTTTTGAGCCAGGACAGCATCCACATCCTCCTGCACGAAATCGTGAGTACACCACACCATTCAGACAAGCTTGATCTGGTCCACGAATCTAACATCTTCTCTCAGGGCCACACCTATGGCTTGGATGACTGTAAGTTTTCATGAACAATCCTCGACTGGTGTCGTTTTAGTGAAGTGTCTAACGTGATATGCCTCCTTTCTCAATGACAGTCTACGGTAAGTTTTTTTCCCCAGTAGTGTTGAACACCTCATATGATCTTGCATATACTGACTTGTGATATGAAGATTGGACCCCGACTGGTATCACCAACTTCATCATGCTTGCTGGGTCGGCTACCGAAGTCACCGACTTCGATGGCTGGATGCTGCGTAACTGGTGGTACGAACTGTCACGCAACCGTGGTTGGCAATAGACTATGAGCCACGCACGGGGGGCTAAGTGCTTATATCCCGCGATGGGAAGAAAAGCATGGCTAGGTCAAGGCGATCTTGCACGATTTGGAGGGGACATGTCAAGATTGTGAAACGTTGGACACACTGATAGTATGACTACATTAGTCCATCTCGACTGCGCTAATGCTTCGGAGGGATTGCTGTCATGATCTTGCTTATGTATACAGAGGCGTTTTATAAATACACTATTACATTACAGACTTTACTCCATCCGTGGCGGAAAACCCTAATGGCCTCGTCTGAAAATACACAAAGAGGTTATAGTTTCACCCCGCCCTACGGATCAACGTTCTGCCAACGGGATCGATTCAGCTTCAGGTTCGGACGGAACCTCCGGTTCCGGCTCCGGTTCCGGCTCGATCTCGGTCCAGTTCCGCAACGGCCAGCCGTCGGTCCCCGGTCCCTCCTCGGGCCAATTCGCGGGCAGCTCGCCAAAGTTGAAGAAGTACGTCTTCTCGCAGCCGTAGTCCTCGCACTGGAGGTCGCAGCGGCCGAACTTCTCGCAGAAACACGCGCCGGCGTGGGGGCAGTCCACGGCCGGCTGCCCCAGGATCTGGTGCCACGAGTACTCCATGACGCGGCCGGAGAACTCGTCGGTCAGCTCCGTGGCCCAGAGCCAGTCGCGGTACGACCGGTACTCGTCGACGGTCCGGCCCCGGATCCGCTCCCGCGTCACGGCGAACTGCGCCCCGCAGTGCGCGCCCACGCCCGCGGGCACGGGCGTCCCCGGGAACAGCTCCGTGAAGGCGACGGCGTAGACGGCCTCGGTCTTGGCGCGCTGGTCCGCGCCCGGGTCGTCCCACTTCTCGGAGGCGCTCAGGTCCGGCCTGATTTCCAACGGGCACCCGAGGAGCCAGGTGCAGCGGAGCGTGGAGAAGCCGTGCTTGACCACGTACGGGATCTGCAGGTTCTGAAGGGGCGTGACGCCGTCTGGTCGAAATTACGAGTCAATCAGCTAACGTCACACACAGAGCGAAACGAAAAGTGCTGCAAGTAGGGAGGGGGGGTCTACCGTAGAGCGGATCTTCATTGTGCCATTGGTAGCGACGGCCATGGATGAATATGACTATGTCCGGAAGATTATGATAGTTATCAATGATATACCTAGCAGCGCAAGAGTTAACATTAACAACGACATAGAGGACATAGTCCAGAGGCATCGAAGCATGGACCATAGGGGGGGATGTACGTCAGATAGACATTACTCTCATGACCAATGTTCTTCTTCACGGTCAACGGCGCGGTAGGATCATCAGCGACGTAAATGTGGGCTGGATACGATGGAAAGTGCTCCTGGATCCAAGACGTATTGTCGGCCTTCACGGCCGAGACCACCAGCTCGATCCGGGGATATATCAGTGTCGACGCGGCCCTCGGCGTCGTGAAGATATGTGGGGCGAAAGGGGCATAGCGGAGCACCGAGCTAACGATCAAGAGGAACAAGAGAGTCACGACCAGAGAGGCGCGAGGACGGGCTACGAGGCCAAAAAGAGACATTGTGCATCCTTCGGTGTTGCTATGTCATCTTCCTATATACGGTCACGAACATGAAAAGGCGTCTGCTCGAATGACTTGGTTGTTCGAAGTAGATCCACGGACCTTGCGTCAACGGGCCTTACGAATAGATCAACGCCATGCGAGACGAAAGCCGAGTCGCGGCTCGTCCAGAATAATTGGGTCTCAGGGGCTGATGCAGGGTTTGACAGCCCCAGAAATTGAGGCAACGTGCCGGGGCTGACTCGTGCTAGAAGCCAAGTGATTGGCTCCCCCGCGATATTCCCACGCAATTCGATCGTTACATTTTCTTGGCGCGGCTTTGCTGTTCTGACGCGCGTTCATCATGTGTTCCACAATATTAAACATGTCTTGGCCAGCTTTCAACCATCATCCTTCGCATTGCGAATAGTTACACAGATGTTGTGCTTTTGGGTATGATTGACTAATATTGGTAGACTTTGTTAAGCGACAAGGGAAGATTTGACCGAGCCACTAATCATTCTCTTGCCGCGATATGTTTTTCTAGGTCCCCTAGGACCTAGATAGGAGAGCTGGATTACCTAATACGGTCAATTACCTATTTAGGTAGTGTCTTGGCATTCTTTATATAGAGCTCTACTACTCCTGAAACTGGACATCGAGGCTTTTCTTCCTTATGACAATATATCTGTTTCCGAATCACTACACACTGAATTAGCTGAAGGCGATATCTCCCATGTTATTCTGAGGTAACTATATATACACTGTGGCGCAAACCCTCCTGGACTGTACACGGAGGTTCTTCAGGGGCAAAGGTCAATGAAGGCGTTAGTCAAATCATATAGTAAAATAACCATTGACCAAACCCATGTCCCCTTCTCCTTCTTGGGGCTTACATGGCCAACAATGACCTGTTGCGTTTGACGAAGCCTACAGCTCGTAAAGTCCCCAACAATCCTATGATAACCAGCAAGCTTTGGTCCCCGCTTACATCCATCGCAATTATTAAGACGTCGACCGCTCTTCACATCGCCGAGCTTCTTCAGAGCGTTGATTTGATCGGACGGGTCCCTTTTGCCTTGTTGTGTCCACGCACCCTTTTTGTATTGTTGCAAATCAGAACTTTGAGCAGTACCTTTCCCATTGAGAGGAACTTGGGTGCGAGTTACCCAATCTTATAGCAGTTGTAGCATCCATAGATGCATCCGCGAAACACATCAACGAGTGGGAATAGACACGAACCCTTTGGGAAACGGCTTACCTTGGATGGTTATCTAGACCCTGCAATAAGTACCAAGATTATGTGGACTCAAGAAAAAGATATGGGCGGTATGTTAACTCGTACCGTGCTCAATTGGAGATGTTCTCATCACTGCACGGGATTTTGGGTGAAGCGGATATCGTGCAGAATTGTCATGATCAACGCGCTCTGTATACTACATATAATACACACCGCCAATGAAGTCGTCTTACCAAGCTAGGACCACAATATATGCAGTAAGCAATTGGATTATGGGTGCATATCGGATGGTGGGTATTGGATTATATGAGCGCTGCCTCTGGTTTTGCAGAGCTCGTAGAAATTGAGTGGCTATTCATTTCATGTGACCCAACATTGCCACGTATTGGAATATGTTTTGTCCTACCATACCGTCTCCGAATGTGAGATTTCTTCGAAATGTATGTTTCGTATCAAGGCTATATTCGTAACATATTTCCATTCGAACGTTTCTTCGAGCTGTTGTAGTCAACCGATGACGTGGGATACCCCAAGCTGACAGGAAACTGCAGGTGTTCCGATGGCTTTACCCAGCTTCTCATAATTGAAGTTAGTAGAAGGCGTGGACTGACGTATATAAAGGCTAGGGATCTCTCGCTAATGTTGATGAAAATACTTGCTGTTTCAATAACCTTCCTAGCATATTATATCGAGATCATCCAAGTTGTCAAACGGTCGAAATTTCACATCCATCCGCAACAAACTCAATAACAGGAATCATGCAGTTCAAATTCGCCTTTATCGCCCTGTTTGTTACCATGGCTTTGGCCGCGCCCACTGCCGAAGCCGGACTGGAACTCAGCCCAGAAATTGAGGCGAGATGCACGAGTGACGGTGGTACGTTCGGAAGACATTGCCTGATTCACTTATCCTCAGCTGGTAGTAACAGTGCTAATTTGGTTATAGGTGACTGTACGCAAAATGAGCAATGCTGCAGCGGTTCATGCTGGTTGGATTGGGGCCTTGGGAAGCTTATTTGCGAGACCAGATAGAGAGCTGGGCTGGGGGCTTGTTTCTTAACCATTTGCGGGAGGCTCGAACTATAGCTTATTCACTCAACCAACATCAGCCATTTCTTCATAAACTGGCATTGCTGTAGTTCACTGAGGTTGAGACAGAGGACGGGCTTGGAGTAGAAGATGGAGCTTGAGGGTCTGGTCATATTATATTTATAACATTCATCCGGGACTAGGCTTAGCATCTACCTCTATACGAGGGGAGTATGGTCCCCAGGCCTGATAGTCCCCAGAGCAGACAGATAGAGTATGACTTTAATACATCCCTTTGGTACCCTCTCGGTATCTTGACAGGTACCTATCTATCGAGTCACCGATGGCTTTGCCGGATACAGCCCCGCTAGATACCTACGCATAGATAAGAGTCCAGGTCCCTATTGATGACGATGCCCCGCATGAGGACAATAGGGATTGACCATTCAATATGAAAGTGAATTTCAGCCGCATGTGATTTCCCCGCTGCAGTCTCTGAGCTAATTGGACAATAGTAAACTTGCATGGCATGGATACGGGGTGATTAGTCTACTCCGATCCTATTCTACTGGCTCCCTATTATCACAGGTCCCTATTGTGTTACGGCGTGTTCCCCTATCGTGAAGCTAGCAGCCTACCTATTAGTCATATTACCTATGTACACGTAAAACACGAAGCATGCCAGTTACCTATTGTCCAAACCTAATGCAAAGTGTTTGCTTACGCAGACAGTATTGGGGTCAAAGCTTGCTGGCTACGAAGTTCTGAAAAATCTATATAAAGGACTGCCCCCCCACGGTATGCCACGAACTTTCGAAGTCCACACATCTACAACCACACTTGTAGTTGGAGTATTCTCAGATTATTTTGAGCTACTCAACCCTTCTGCTTGTTTTCCGACTGCCTCTCTACTTATACTATCAGCTCCTGGCTGCAATTCTCTCATCGTTGGACTGTCCTTTCTCTCCCAGAACTATATCATATACATCCCACTCAAGATATATCTCCCAAGCACGATATATCTCCCACGCAAGATGCAGCTGTTCGACCTCCCACCAGAGCTGGTGCATAAGGTCTTTCAATCTATCGTCCTGTCGCGCGATCTCACGCGCGTAATGCGTATGCGGTTTGTCAACCGTATGTTCTACCCCTCCGTTATATAAAGTCAATTGTCAATTGGCCATTACAAGACGTACCGTATCTAAAACTCTTCATAGGCCACTTCAAGGAATACATAGACGCTGCTATTTTAGCTCTGCGGCTGCTCAGCAATGTGACGGATTCTGCTAGACAGCTCGGTCAGCGATTGTGGCCTGCTTGGGACTCAAATGAAGACTGGGTGTCCTATGTCTACAACTATCTAGCATCCCAAGCGCTAGAGGAAGGGCCCAATGAATCTTCGCTTGGCAGAGTCTACCGTGTTGCGCAGGCTCTTTGTGAACAAGACGGCGACACGAAGAGAGAGACCCTCCAAGCACATCTCAAGTCCCTCGTCCGTCTCGCAGCTCGTGATACTGCCTGGTTCTTCGTCGGTTCTCCGACTAGCACCATGAACAACTATACAGATCCGGAGTTGAAGGCCGATATCTGTGTTGCAGCTATTTATCTCGGCCGGAAGTCTTATGTCGAGCAGTCGATCGCACAGAGTATCATGCATCGCCCGATCAATGGAAGTGCTCATGTACCGAGCAGACTCTTTGGTGACGCCTTTGGAGTAGCAATGCTGCAAGGTGACCTCGACATGATCAAGCTCGTCCTCTCACGAACTGGAGAGTATACTGAGGGAGGCACAATCGCGACCCTCAGCCAGCTCAAGGTTCTGACGAGCACTAGTGATCACGGACACCGGGCTGCCTTCGACTTTGCCTTCGACATGGAGCCTTTTAATTCTCCCACAGAAGGCCAATCTCGTGTGACATACCGTACAACCTCGACTCTGGAGAACGTACTGTCCAGCACACGATGGCCGGCCGTCTACGACCGGGTTGCTGAGATATTGGGGCCTCGCAGCGAGCCGTTCGACAAGCCAGAGAAAAACTTATCCGACGGGCTTGATCGCAGCGCCGCCAAGGGAAGACTGGAAATGGTGCGCCATTTCCTTGATAAGGGCGTGTCACCAGATGCTAAGTTTGATCGCGATCACCAGCCCCTCCTATCAGCAATTCGGGGCGGCGACGCAAGAATCGTGTCGATGCTGCTTGACGCTGGTGCAGACCCTAACCTGCACCTACCTGCACCCCACACGTCACTTACAGAGGCAGCCTGGAAGCGCAACGTCGCCCTGGCCAAGCTACTCCTGGACCGCGGCGCGGACGTCGACAAAGGGCGCCCGGCCCCGGTTGTTGTGGCAGTGTTCAAAGAGGACTTGGGTATGTTCCGACTCCTACGAGAGCACGGTGCCAGGCTCGACACGCCTGAGACAGGGGGCTCGGCTATGGCTCTAGCTAAATTGCACGGGCTCTCTTCGATGGTGGAACTTCTAGTCGGCGAAGGTGTGGGCGAGGATGTGGTCTTGCATGACGTTGCGTCGAAGGGCGAAGACCTTTGGCATCGACGCTTCTGGCCACGATGGGCACTAGCACCAAGGCTCGCGCGTTACTGTCTCTAAAAGCCCTGGATGAATACCTGGATTGAGGAGGAGGCATGTCGCATTTCTGATGTAGGCAACCAAAATTGGCGAGGGGTGCCTTGCACCGGAACAGATACGTGTACATGGTGTAAATAACTGTATTTAAGAGTGTCTATTGACCACAAAGAGACTATTGTGAACATGATATCAAATTCTATTGGATTGGTGAAAGGGACAAGATCTTTGGTAACTCCGTACTAACGAGTACATAAAAGACTTTCACGATCTCTGTTAAGCCTCAATTGCTCTGAATCTAGTCCTTCTTTGGCTCCAAGTAGCCGACATGCAAGACCCCCTCGGTCGTCGGCTCAAACTTCAACGGCACTATCTCTCGAGTCTGGTCGAAATGCACTACAGTACGAATTAGTCAATGTCCAAAATTAGGAAATGCGGTAGAAACAGATCCTGAAAAGGCTATGACTAGTCTCAGGGGAAGGGGAATCAGGTCCAATTTACCAGAGCCGTATCGAAGATAAGCAGCAAATGTGCCCTCTTCGTTATCCTTATCCTGGTGTTCCTCGGAGTCCCAGAGGTCGGCCAAGAAGGAATCCAGAGCCCCCGCGGGACCATGGGATAGCTTCATGGTGGACGTGTTGGCAAGCGCATCGTTGACGAAAGCCTCGGCGGCGTGCCATTTCTCGTCGCGGACCACGCCCTCGCCCGTGCGCTTCGCCGTCAGGAGCTCGAATTGGCGGGCGCCCGACCACCCGGTGACCTGCTGGAAGTAGTACGTCTCCTGCAGCGCCGGCGCCAGCAGCATGCGCCTCGCGTAGTACTCCGGGCCGTTGAAGCCGTCGCCGGGGTCGACGATCTTGCGCAGGCGCTCGAAGCACATGAACTGGGTGAGGTAGTCGGTGAACGACTCCATCATGACGCTCAGGTCCGGGCAGTTCAGCTGGTCGACCGGAGGGCACATGAGCGGCAGGTGCCTGAGCAGCGGGTGCTTGTGGAGGCCGTGGGCGTTCGTCCGGCCCTTCCACAGCTCGAGGTAGGTGTCGTGCCAGCGCTTGATGAACGGGTTGTTCCGCTTGGTGGCGATGAAGCCGTTGAGCATGCAGTCGACCCCCGGCCACATCTGGATCACAAAGCCGGCGAGCTCGTACGGCGAGTCGGTATCCTCAATCTTCTTCCAGCAGATGTCGTCGATGTGCCGGAACAGGAACGTGCCGGCATCCATCCAGACGCCCCCATACAGCCAAAGCAATGGGAGACGGACGATGTCGCCGGAGTGCTGGCCCACGAATGGGCCGTCCATCTTGCCCTCGTTGAAGGCATCATGGAGATACGAGGGATCGATGTAATGGCGAATGTTCGTTTCCGAGCCAGCAACACCATCTAGGACGTGGACTGTCCATTCAGGGCCCAACCTCCTGACCCAGTTTATGATGTTTCGTTGAACCCACGGTGCCATCTGCTTGTAGCCAGAGTGCCAGAAAGCCCACACGTTCTTGTCAGACGTGATTGGGTGCCGGGTCTGAAGCCATCTTGCGATTTCTTCGTCCGAACGTAGATCTAGTTTCTCCGATGGGATGAGCTTCAATCCTCGGGGCACATCGAGCTTCCCAGTGGTCGAACGTTTGACATCAGGTAGGCTTTGGGGGGCTACGTCGACTGCTGAAGGTGCCATGGCGACTCAGCTCGATACCTTGTGATGCGGTTTCACAACAGGTCAATCAAAATGCTATCAGCATGATATCGAGTTGATATGCCTTTCAAGCTTCCCCCGGAGCCGTGTCACGCAAGATCCCCTTTCTTTCTACTTCATCTTGGCAACCCCACCGTTTCTCGATTACTACAATGTAACCTCCAGGAATAGAAATCGGCTAATGCCACGCGATCGTAGCAGGCATAGTATCCTATAGTACATGAGGAACTCGAGCGATAGACTTAGGAAACTTGCATTATGAGAAAGGATTGTACTGTCGAAAACGCTGGGTTGTCTTCCATCAACCATCTGTGCGCATACATGTATTCAGAGGATCCAAGGGAGAGGCCGCTTAGCCTTCCGACCGACTAATTCCTTTGAGGAAGCTGGTGTTGATATCAGGCGGGTTTTATTGGTGGCACAGCGAGGTGGATTTGGGCTTACTCTTCGAGAGCACCGCATCTTCTCAGATTATGCTGGAAGACCTGGATTGGCCGGCTCGTAGATATGGCTCAAGTCTCCCACTGGCCACCGCTACCAGTAAATTTTCATAGATTCTTGATATAATCACTCAGGGAGCTCTTCTCGGACTCTCTCCCGTTTGAATGACTGATCTACCATCTTTCCATAGGGGTTGACTCTACGGTAGTTCCCGCATTACCCCTGACCCCTGTCCGCCCGTTCTCCTGGTGCTGTGGGGTCGCTAGGTAAGTTGATATACAGTCTGACTGTATACCACATAGACAAGCTCACTACCTTAGTCCAACTGATCCGAACCTTTAAATCACAATTGGATTCACCTACGCGAAGGGACAGGGGCGCGGGTTCGCTACTTCGAAAGCATGTCACGTTGCAATCTAGCTAGGGCTTACCTACAACCTACGTATCTTGCTAAGAAGCTAGTTCTGCAAGCTGGGCAAGGATCCAACTCCCAAGGCTTTGGTTTGCTGCTCAGTCAAACCCTCGCAGTATATGACCCTGAACTCCGTTCCGTGGGCATGGGCTGGATGCCATATGGCTTTACTCCCGATCGTACCACGGTGATTATCCCTCCCTGTCAAGATGTTTTCTGTGGACGGGGAATCTCAGCTATATTAGACTGAGAGTCATGCCAGACTAGGGATATTCTAGGAAACGAAATCATAGTGTTCTAGACGACTCGCTGTCAGACCCTTGGTGACGATGGATGTCTTCGATAAGTCGACGTTGCTGGCATCTGCCTTTACAGCGATCGCGATCTTGACTGTCGCATTTCTAACAAGGCATATTCGCGGACCGAAGAAGTTCGATCTACCCATAGTAGGGAGCGAAAATGGAGATCCCAATGCGCTCAAAATGCGATACGTCCAAGAAGCTGACGTCCTGTTGCGTGAAGGCTACCAGAAAGTGAGACACTCCCACCGGGTTCACTGCGAGTATTGCTAATACGATGTCATAGTTCAAAGATCAGATATTTCAGGTCCTCACACCCGATGGTCCGAGAATAGTAAGGGAACCTACGTGAATCCCTGCTCTTCCGACTTGTCCTAGAGCACTTCTTGATAGGCTGAGAAATAGCTTCTGACACGTGAATGATAGTTTTTGCCAAGGAAACTTGCCCACGACTTGAAGCCTTATAGCAGACATGAGGCCAGTGGTATGAAGGCATTAACTGATGTGAGTGTCGCCGGTGGTCACCGTGTGGCAAGACCAAAGGCTGATGTTGGATAGCGTCTTCTTGGAGATTATACTACAATCGACCATGAAAGTGATATCATGCTAGGCGCAATCAAGATTGACCTGAATCGACATCTTGGGACCTTCGTGGGAGACGTGGAGCATGAGGTTGCCCATTGCTTCGAAACGCAATTCCCCCCTTGTGATGGTACGTGTTTCCAAAGAAGGGCTTTCACCGTAGTGTGTACTGATATCCCATGCGCAGATTGGACGCCTATAGATATTCATGAGAAGCTGCTTCGAGTTGTTGCTCAAGCCTCAGCCCGCATTTTTGTCGGGTACCCTAAGTGTCGAGACGAGAAGGTAAGTAATATGAGGGCATGTTAGCCGACACCGTTTTTGCCCCTTTTCTCCTCTTATTTCTGACTTTACTCGGCGAACTATCTGGCAGTGAATTGTCATCGAATCATGTGCTAATCTCAGAATATGATACAGTGGCTGGATTGCAGCACCAAGTTCGCTTTAGACGTCATGACGGGAGGCGAAAAGTTGAAGCAGTGGCATCCCTGGCTACGTCCCATCGCCCAATACTTTGTTCCTGAGATGACGCAGATTCGTGGTGATCATCAGAGAGCTCTCGAACTTCTACTCCCAGAACTCAGGAAGCGTCAGGCCAAAGCCAACGACCCTGACACATCAGTACATAATGATATGATCCAGTGGATGCAGGACCGTGCAAGAAATACCGGAGACAAATCTTTCAATGACAAGGAGCTAGCGAACTTGCAAATGCTGACTGCCACCGCCGCCATTCACACGACAAGGCTTGCCATCACCCATGTTCTATACGACCTGGCTGCACGTCCAGAATACATTGAGCCGCTGAGGAATGAGGTACTGGGTGTACTGAAGGAAGGAAACGGTGTGCTCCAGAAGCAGCACCTAACACAAATGAAGAAGCTCGATTCTTTCATGAAAGAGTCCCAACGACACTCACCCCCTTCCGTGGGTAAGTATATCTAGTCCCTCCTGACCACCAACGAGTCGGCATAGGCCCTGGGCTAATACGTAGAAGCGACCTATCAACGAAAGGCCATGATACCCATGAAACTATCGAACGGGTTCCAAGTCCCTGCGGGGACGATTTTACAATGCAATACCAACATCCTGGACGAGGCGCCCCCTGAATGGGGCGACCCGCACGCCTTCGACGGGTTCCGCTTCTACAAGCTCCGAAGCAAGCCGGAAGACGCGAACAAGTTCCAGTTTGCGAGCACGAGCTACGACAGCATGCAGTTCGGGTTCGGGAAGGACGCGTGCCCGGGCCGGTTCTTCGCCAGCAACCAGATCAAGATCATCCTGGCGTACATCCTCTCGCACTACGAGATCAAGTTCGAGGACGGCGTCGTGGGCCGCCCGAAGAACTTCCTGTTCGAGGTCAACGTGGTCGCCGACCCGACGAAGTTGGTCATGTTCAAGAAGATTCGGTGAATAGAATAGTTCAACCCATACCTAGGTAGACAGAATGTGTGCGTATATAGACAAAAATGAATACAGAATCGCACGAGACATTACATATCAAAATTGCACCTGAATGTTCGACCCAGGGGCTAGAGATCAAGGGTAGCAGGGTAATATTGACTAGTTCAGGTCCAGGAGTCTCCAAACAACAGAACAATCTATAAGATCACAACTTCAACAAGCAGCCCAATACCAATCAACTTAGTTTTATCACATTTTCAGAGACATGGAAATGAGGAACTATATAGGATTGTATTTAATTGGGCAGGAATATTTCCTAGTTAGTTGGTACACAACGTACTCCGAGTCTTAAGACCCCGGATTCTACCCAATACGCTCAACGACTCAGGTACACAGAGTCAAGGATTCACCCATGCATCGTTTATCCAATATTATCACCGTAAGACAGATAGGGTTAACGACTAGACTAGAAATCCTTCTATGACACTGGCCGTTATAATCGATGCCTTCGGCGACTTATGATGGAAATGTCTCCGGACCCACTGGCCGGCGACGCTCCGGATTCTTTCAGGGGACATTGCAAAGACACATGGGTCTCTACAAACAATATATAAAGGAAGCATGATCGAAGTAATAAGTCGAGCATGCCAAATGCAGTTGATAAGAGCTACACCACCATCACCCTTAACCAGTAAATGATCTGTCATTCAACGATATTTCGTGCAAGCAGCGCAGCTCTACAACCACAGGAAACACAAGGTTTCGAGAGCTCCGAGCATCACACCCTTTTCTACGATGGCTTCAAAGCAAGCTACCACAAGTGTTGAACAATCGCACTTCAATCAGAACGCGTCTACTTATGAAAAGCTAGCAGGAAAGACCAGTGGCACCCTTGCCGCCGCCGCACTGTCTATGCTCCCACTGTCGACCTACGGTGCCGACAGCCATATACTGGACTCCGCCTGCGGGCCCGGGGTGGTGACGAAGCTCCTCTTGTCGCCCAGCCCGGATTACATCGCGGTGCCAGGCCTCCCGATCCGACCGCCTCCGCGGGTCACCGGCATCGACATCGCCCCCGCCATGGTGGAGCTGTTCAACCATAACATCTCCACCTGCGGCTGGGAGACGGCCGAGGGCATCGTGCAGGACTCGGGCGACCTGTCCCGGTTCCGCGACGGCGCGTTCGACGCGGTCGTGATGAACCTGGGCATCTTCGCGCTGCGGGACCCGGCGGCCGGCGCCGCCGAGATGTACCGCGTCCTCAAGCCCGGCGGCCACGCCGTGGTCACCACCTGGAAGGTGCCCCGCCTGGGCAAGCTGCTGCAGGCCGTGATCGAGGCCATCCGGCCGGGGCGCGGCAACGCAAACCCCATGCTCCTCGACCCGGTGTGGGAGGCGCGGGAGAAGCTGGAGGAGACCATGAGAGCGGGCGGGTTCCTGGGAGGAGGAGACCATCACAGCATGGAAGTGCGCGACGCCGTGGTGGGCTGGAAGAGCGGCTCGCTCGATGAGCTGGCCGAGGCGCTGAGCTCGCCGTTCTGGACGGTGAAAATCTGGGAGGGCTGGAGTGCGGAGGAGATCGCTCGCTGGAAGGGCGAGATCCTGCGACAGCTTACCGAGCGGGAAAGGAGGACGGCGACTGTGGATATGGTCGGGTGGATCTGCGTGGCTCGTAAACCGTGAGTGGACTGTGGCACGCAATGGGAAAGTTTGCCATCTTTGTTTTGTTGCGGAAGCAGTCCTCGAAGTTCGAGAGCCTGGTTGACGTCCGGATGTCTAAACAAGTCGTCCTTTCCTGCTTCTTGGTAGAGCTGGCAAGACGAATCTGCCGTGGGGTATTAGTCCTGACCTAACTAGGCGCAACAAGATATGCAGACAAAAACTTGATAATGAGAGACAGTTCAGGTCATGGTGGTCTAGTGTGCCTAAAAAGTATACTTCTGTTTGACCCAATGATAAGCCGAGAGGTGAATTGATTCATTCGTTCTTCATAACAATTTTCTCATGATCAGATTGCTGAAAATGCATCGCACTCTTTCTGTGCATCAAGGTAGCGAGGTCGCTATGCTGTCTGGCTGTGTTAGACAGTGCCTTTATAGCTGACTTAGTTACCTAGGCAAGTTACCTAGACAGGGATGCAGGTGCCTGGACTAATAAGGTTCATAGTGGTTCATAGTGGGTAGGCAATTCACTAATTGATGAAAGATCTCATTGGATAAGAGTAACTACTTACTACCTACTATAGGTACTAAGTGACAACCTCTGGAACCCGCCATAGCTCGATTGGTCTGCACCCGTCTTTGATTACATTCCGTACATACTGTACAATGCACTTTGCACTTTGCATGCACTGGAGAATAGGTGTATCATTAGGTGTATCATGATATAGAACACCTTGAACACTTCGGTCTGATTGTGTAACTAGATCACATGTATTTATTTCAATTGCACCCTTCCAGGTTCTCTGTCAGCTAGTACCCACCCTGTCATTGCAGCCATACAGCATTGTCTCTGCAACTGCAAACTTGAGTGGTAGCTAAACCAGTGTTCCCATGGTCTCGGGTTTAGCTAAAACATTTTCGATTGCTCATATTATCGCACCAACGTGGCTTCTTGTTTTCTTAGGGTACATCCTGCAGCCTGGTTGCTAGGTAGGTTGGATGACGAGCCCCAGCCCTAAACCAAGTATGCAACCCGAGTAACCAAGTACGCAAACCGAGTAACCAAGTACGCAAACCGAGTAACCAAGTACGCACAATCCCAGAGTTTGTACCGTCCAACGACGTCGTTCGAGGTGGGAGCGTTACCTACCTCTGATAGCTCAAGAGGCAGGGGCGCAGAGACAGAACCATAACCTAAATGCAGCGCTGAGGTGTACATACATACCGACCTTCAGTTGGAAGTAATTACGTACGTACGTGCATGTATGCTTCTGCCTTTCGCCCATGCAAACCGACATTCTGGGTTAGACTTTCCAACCTCAAACGCCTGACACCGCTGGCCACATACAATACCTATACCCAGGCTGCACTCCTGCAGACTGCCAACCTGGAAACTGCCAGCCTGAAAACCGCCAGACTGCCAGACTGCCAGATACCCCGCCGCTTTCCTGTAAGTAACAATTCTGTCTTGTCCAACCACCAACGTCGAACCACCAGTGACCGACGTCCAACGTCTAGACAGTCCAGCTTTCATTCACCATGGCAAACGCAGAGGCTTCAGGGAATGCGGGGGCTAGTTCTACGAACAAGCTCAACTGCGCAATTTCTGATTTTGCTGCTTCTTTCGTCAAGACGGAAATAGAGGAGCTAAATGAGAAATATGATGAGAAGTTGGCCCGTACGCATGTCCCCAAGATCCGCTCGCTTTTGCTAGAAGTGGACAAGGAGCGTCGGGCCTTCGAGGACGCAAGAAAGAAGATGCTGCAGGATTTGCACAAGAAGCTTGAGGCCCTCGATGTCGACGACAAAACCATCAATTCCGTCACATCTGAGCTTCAAGCTATGTACCCGGCTTACCTGAATGCTATACCTCGTAGCACCGTCCTGGACATGCGCCCAGCCTCTCCCGCAAGATCATCATCTAGCGACTCACAACTGAGCTCGCTCGGGGACTCGGTCGATATAGACCATGACCAGGACATCTCAGAGACACCCATCCAATCGGGGAATGACAAGAAATCAAATGGTGGTCGTCACAACTCACGGCGAAAGGCCAATAGAAGTTTGCGGACTAGAAAAGTCTCTGCAGACAACGATTTTCATGGACGGTTCGCAGTTGGACCCTCTGGGCCCCAACGTAGTCAGAAGCGATCGAGAAACGAAGCCTTCGGACCTGAAGTAGGCGTGGATGATACCTCAAAAGTAAGAGATTACCACCCACACATTACCAGATCAAGCATCACCCTATGATAAAATGACTGACTTATTTGCAGGTGTCTTCTGCTGAGCCCGCACTGAATTTGGCGACGATCAAGACGGCAGACTTAAGCCCTTATGAGAGTGTCTTTCAACATCATAGCCACCAAGGCTACTACATCATTCGCTGTAACAAGGATAGTTGCTCGTCCTTCCGCTTCACAGAGCCGCCTCTTTTGTATAGGCGGGCTGTGAAACATTTTGAGAAGCACCGCCACAATCACTCTGAGTCCGGAGAAGAACTTACAGAAAATGACGTATTCAAGATGTACGCCCTAGAAGGTAAGATTTCCAAAACAGCTTCCTTGGAGCGATCGCTGTTACTAACAATGAGACCGTAGTCGAAGGAGTTGCATCGGCATCCAAGGCCTGGATTGATGAGCATGTCGGAGCTCGACCCCACACATGTAAGCTGGTGCGAATTATATGTCCCATCTACTGTGATGCTAAGTGTTTTCCGTAGATACCCCGAGATCAAGAAGAGTCGGTACAGGAGTCAAGCAGAGCGAATCTGCCAAGCAAAGCGAATCTGCCAAGCAAAGCGAATCTGCCAAGCAGAGCGAATCTGCCAAGAGGGTCCGGAAAGAACCCGACGACCAAAAGACCTATACACCGTCGCGCAGAGCTCCAACTTCAGTCTCCGGCAACGACGATGCTGCAGAGTCTGCGTCTGAGCCTGACAGCTCTCGTCGCCACCTCCGCCGCGTGCCAAGGCAAGACTATGCTGAGCTCATCACGGGCAAACCGACCAGGGCACAGACGCCTGCGAGCAGTGACGTTGGCGATGATATGTCTCGCAGTACTAGTGTTACAGACGAGTCCGACAACCAGAGTGCCCGGAAACCGGCTATTTTCAAATCGCCATTAATGGGGATCAAACTGACTGATGCCAGCAAGTATGTTCTGCCTTCTTCAAAGGAAAACAAAGGATTGAGAAAGCAACCCTTCTAGCGAATGAGTAGGCTGACCACATGACTATAGGCCATTCGGTTACTTTGGAGACTGGCCAAGACGCTCTGCTCCTCGTTGAAGTCATCTTCTAGACTTCCTAGTAGATAACCGAGTTACAAAACTCGAGGGGCTATGCCAACTTTAAAGGGGGCTTGCACCCAACTAAAGGTGGATCCTTCTGGGCTGTCCAAGCCGACTTGTGGGGTCGGCAACTTGGTGTTGATGGAGAGCTGCGACATGTCTATGTACTAATTCAGTATATCTGTCTGATTTCACAGCATCAACTGCTGATGTTGCACTATTTTTGGGGCTCTTGTCGATACCGTATACCAAACCTGCTGAGGAACCTTCCAATGTTCATTGGAATCATGACGAAAACTGGGAAGTTATGTCATGACAGATTCGTAGCAGATATAGGTATAGGTATAGGTATAGGTAGCAAGCCTAATAACCACAATACAAATGCGTTTAATTTCTATTTCTACCTTGTACTACAACTGCCTCATGTATATTCATAGCAAATGGAAGGAGGGGAAAGCCCCACGACTTCGGTCCCGCCAAGGATCTGTTCGATTCGAATAGTAATGCTACCAAGGTAGTACCTAGTATCATGTCGATGCCGGCTTCGTTCTCGATAGGTGCGGGGAGATAAGTATCCGGCGGCTAATGAGCAAGAGGTGTAGATGGCATAGATACTAAGATCTAGAAGCTAGACCGACAGAGTAATTGATTACTAGCCTATGAGATCAAGCCTTGAATTCTGGGGTAGTCCGGGGGGCAAACCCACCTGGCACCACCGCTCACTACCGCCTCTGCCTCTAACCTACATGAACTGCCGACGTTCAGGGCCTTACATCCACCGAAGCCCGCTCCACCGCCTACTATAGTAAGGAGAACTTGCATATTATACGGTCCGCTAGCCGAGCGTTGCTCCCCAGCCGCCCGCCAATGATCAATGGATGATTGGGATTGGGTTACTTGTCAACTTGCATCGATTGTACTTGCATTGCAACATATTCTTGAGATTCCATCTGAGATATGACTATCTGGACTGACTGACTGTAGAACTGTCCATTGAATCTGTCCACGGGTCCCCATTGTTTGTCAGGCTGTAGATTCACGACAACCGCCGCCGTGAAGAAGTGAAGCACCGGTGCTCTTGAACGCGTCAATTCGCGAGTCTGCAACGCTAATAAGTATTTTACCTTCCTACTAGGGCGCGATAACCTTAAATCCAATTCCACCTGATCTAGAAATTCGTGGCACAAAGCAAACATACACACAGGCAGATAGGCAGGTAGACAGACGGGCAGCCATGGCCGCGATAGGTGCGTTCAGCTCACACTCCCTCAAACCCGATATCACCGGCGCCGATCGATGTGGCTTTTTGTCTCACGGATACGACGGATGCTGACCTGGTCTGTGATACAACAGCAGCTTCGGCCCTCGCGACTGTCGCGGGCCTCACGTACCTCGATGGGAAATACCATCTGAGACAAGACCTGCAGCTGCTCAGGGCGCGGAGTAAAGGAGACAAGCTCCTGAAGAAAGCAGGTAAGTCGTTACATCCTTGCGTGACACCAAGCGCTGCGGTCTCCCCAGTCTCCTAAGCCCAGATCCAGGGTTAGGAGGAATGAGGAGAAGAGAGGGGGATGGGCGAAGAAGCGTCATGTTCGGCAAACTTACTTACCATGGTGGGATGGATGCAGTGCAAGAAAAGCGCATCTCGCCCTACTACTTCTTCGAGAAGTACGCGCAGGCGCAGCCGAACCAGGAGTGCATCTGGTCGCGGTCGGGGTCCTACACCTACGCCGAGGCGTACTACCGCGCGAACCAGTACGCGCAGTACTTCCTGCGCAACGGCATCAAGCCGGGCGACCTCGTGGCGCTCTTCATGGCCAACAGCCCCGAGTTCGTGCTGGCGTGGATGGGGCTGTGGGCCATCGGCGCGGCGCCCGCCCTCATCAACCACAACCTGACCAAGCAGGCGCTGCTGCACTGCCTGAACATCGCCGACGCGAAGCTGATCCTGGCCGACGGGTCCGACGAGCTCCTGCAGCGGCTCGACGCCGTCGGCGACGAGCTGGCCGCGGCGGGCGTCCGCGTCGTGCGCCTGGCCGACGCGCGCGCCGACATCAACGCGACGCGGGGCGAGCGGCCGGGAGACGACCTGCGGGCCTCGGTGCGCCCGGACTCGGCCTTCGGGCTGTTCTACACGAGCGGGACGACGGGCCTGCCCAAGGCGGTGATGGTGCCGGCCGTGGCCGGGTTCCTGCACGGCTGCAGCCGCGAGTGCGGGTTCAGCTACGTGCAGGGCTCCGGGCAGCGCTACTACGACTGCATGCCGCTGTACCACGGCACGGGCGGGATCAGCGCCATGACGCAGCTGCTGACGGGCCAGACGCTGTGCGTGGCGCCGCGGTTCAGCGCGTCGGGGTTCTGGGACGACATCCGCGCCTCGCGCGCCACGTGGTTCGTCTACGTGGGCGAGACGCTGCGGTACCTGCTGGCGCAGCCGCCGTCGCCGCTGGACCGGCAGCACGGCGTGCGCGCCATCTACGGCAACGGCCTGCGCCCGGACGTGTGGAAGCCGTTCCGCGACCGCTTCGGCATCGAGACCGTGTTCGAGTTCTTCAACTCGACCGAGGGCGTCATGCCGCTGGACAACGCGGCGCGCGGCGACTTCCGCGCCCACGCCGTGGGCCACCACGGCTGGCTGCTGCGCCGCCGCTTCCGCGACGTCTACGTCCCCGTCGAGATCGACGTCGAGACGGGCGACCTGGCGCGCGACCCGCGCACGGGGTTCGCGCGGCGCGCTGCCCTCGCGACCGGCGGCGAGATCCTCGTCGCGCAGCCCGCCACCCTGACCCCGCCGTTTCCGGGCTACTACAAGAACCGCGAGGCCACCGAGGGCAAGTACGTGCGCGACGTGTTCCGCAAGGGCGACCTGTGGTACCGCACGGGCGACGCGCTGCGCCGCGACGGGGACGGCCGCTGGTTCTTCCTCGACCGCCTTGGTGACACGTTTCGCTGGAAGGGCGAAAACGTCTCTACTGCTGAGGTGTCCGAGGTGCTCGGCCGCTTCCCCGGCGTCCACGAGGCTACGGTGTATGGCGTGTCGCTGCCGCACCACGATGGCAAGGCCGGCATGGCGGCTATCTACATCGACCCGGCGGCGGGCGAGAAGTTCGACTATAAGGGTTTGCTGAAGTAAGATTTCTTGTTTTCTTTTTCCATCTATTCTATCTTATTGCCTGATACATATACAGAGTGCTGACATTATTATTTCTTGCTGGTAGACATGCGCGCACGTTTCTCCCCAAGTACGCGGTGCCCGTCTTCATACGGCAGATCAAGGAGCGCTCGGCGACGCACAACAACAAACAGGACAAGGTGCCCCTGAAGAAGGCGGGCATCGACCCGGGCCAGATGGAGGGGAGCCCGGTCTTCTGGATCAGCGACAACGGCAAGGGGGACGACTACGTGCCCTTCACCCAGGACGACCTGGACGCGCTTCGTGGCGGGCGGGCGAAGCTGTGATGCTTGCTCAGCGTACGTGCGAGAGTGGGATGGTTACTTGGGTGGGTGGACGGATAGATAAACCTATTATAAATCAACCCTCACTTTGATGCACGGTTTTCTCTGGATGATGGAGTATGTTTCCGCCTCGTTGTTTTATGAAGTACCGTGCTTTGTAGAGGATAACGTAGTGTATTGAATGGGATGCTCTGAGGGATAGTTCTTACGAATGATTTTCATGCTACGAGCTTATTACGATTTTTGGCCAGCGATGTGACCCAGAATGACCTAGCAAGAAGTCGATCTTCAGGATATAAGTCTGGATAGATGTAGTAGTAGCCCTGTGCTCTACCCCCTACCCCCTACCCCTTTACTGTGAACTGTCTGGCTGTGTAACCCCCCCAACTATTCCTATCTAT
Source organism: Diatrype stigma (assembly GCA_022225965.2). Classification (NCBI taxonomy): domain Eukaryota; kingdom Fungi; phylum Ascomycota; class Sordariomycetes; order Xylariales; family Diatrypaceae; genus Diatrype; species Diatrype stigma. Next base: position 308,712 of record JAKJXP020000040.1, on the reverse strand, counting down.
TGCACAAAGGTCTGGAGGAATTGATCTATTGACGTAACTATCTAGGGGTTCTTTCGAGGCTTCCCTAGTGCAGTCTCCTTGTTATTCTTCATCTGCAATGTCCACGCCTTCCGGTGTCGTAAAGGGCTCGCCTGTCTGGGATTTCCATGCTTGCGTCACGTATCTTTTCACGCCGTCAGTCAGTACCTCTACAATACTCCTGGATCATGAGGGCAGGCTTCTCCTAGCCACCTACTTTGTATGGCTCCCTCTTGCTGCGAGCTCGCCTTGGCTGTTCTTGAAGAGAACAGACGTGTATGCCAATGTTTTCCCCACTAAATGCTGAAGTTAGCTCTGCTGAGCCCTCGGATATCTCCTAACTGCTACTACTTACTCTTGTCGCAGGTGGCGGTAGCTTGGATCTTGTCGCCGATCTTACCACCGCTACTGAGGTACGTGACTATACAAAGCATCATCAGGACCAGGAACTTCCTCGTCTCCTCAAGGTATCTTTTAAAGATGGTTAGAATGCCTCACCATTGAGATCCGTTGATACGCCAGTGGCATAAAGACCCATCGACGCCACGGCAAGGGAACCGCCAAGATCAACCATGCTCGCAATCGTGCCGCCATGGAGGATTTTCAACCGATTCTGAGGAAGTGAGATGAAAACCCCATGGTTAATGGCGGTTCATGGGGTAGATTTCAAAATTCAGGCCAGTTAAGAGAGATTCCTACTGTATGGTCTTTCGTAATATCCAACTCGAAATCAACTTTCCCCTTGATCGCATTGGTGACCCTGAGCTAAGCATGTCAATCTCATTTGGTCTGCTGATAGACCATAGATATAAGTCCATGGGCATATATCGCAACCCAACTTACATGGGGCCCAAGCAGTCTGGGATCGGATTGCCTTATCAGCACCGACACTCTCTAGGTGTATCGTTTCTTCGATGGGTCTCATAGTACCACGAACCTAGGTTCCAGACCAGACTCGGCCATGAACGACTTCAAGACCTACACGGGTACGTGCATATGTAAGTGATACCTGGTGAGCAAAGTATACCGTATGGCGTAAGTGAGGGGGGCATGACGAACCGATTTAACAAACCGGGTTGGAGGTAATTTCGAGCCCATTTTCACAGCTTAATATTGGGAGCGGAAGTGATCACTAGAGGAAAGCCACGATTAGAGAATGAATTGAACAATATTTGCTGCGTCTTATTCCATTACTCTGCCCCTATGCTACGTAATGTATGTATGTATGTAGGTTGTTGTATACCTCCTGGAGGGTGGGTATTACCTGTATACAGGGCCTACTGCGTATGGTGAGGGCCCGTGCATGCCCCTAAAGAAATCAGATAAGCTCCCCAATGTGGGGTTCTCCAGCAGGTGCTCACCGAGAACTTTTTTTATTTAGCCGCCGAGCTCGAAGTCCAAGTCGAACCTGCAGGAGTTGCGACTGGCCTGCGAAGTATTACGAAGTAGGATGCGGCTGCGACTGCGACGGTAGCCTTTCTTGATTGCTACTTCCTACTTCCTACGACCTTGTAAAGGGTCAAGCCCCAAAGCAACTGCTTACTTGGTAATTACTTCCTTGGTAACTACTTACCTACTTGCCTATCGGTTTCGGTATCGGTTTCTACTAGAAAGAAAAAACAGCCTTGAAGGACCTCATAGCCTCATAGCCATCTAGCCATCTGTCTATCTGTCCATCTATGTAAATACCACAGGGTGCTCTTGATTGACAGGATAGTGCCCGTACGAAGTGCAATGGCCGCTGCTGCTGCATCTGCATCTGCATCTGCCGACAATACGCAGTACACAAGATTACACATTACACCCCTCGATGAGTCCTTGTTGAACATTGTGATCCCATCGTCTGTGTTGCCCAACGCTCGTAATATCTCCTACCACACCATCGAGACCTTTCACGACAAGCGGTACGGCTTCGTCGACCTGCCCGAGGCCGACGCAGAGAAGCTCAAGAAGAAGCTCAACGGCGCTGTCCTGAGGGGAAGCAAGATGCGCATCGAGAAAGCAAGGCCCGAGGCCATACCCGAGCCCTCGGGCGAGACCGATCCGGCCAAGGAGAAGAAGAAGGCGAAGAAGGCCAAAGACAAGTCAAAGAAGAGGAAGCGCGAGATCGATGTCATCCCGGGCGTAGAGCTGGAAGACCGGAAGGTCAAGCGGGGATGGACAACGACCGAGCAGGACATGATCAAGGAGAAGCGCGAGAAGTCCAAGAAGGACAGGATGGACAAGAGATCGGCAGATGACAAGAAAGACAGGAAGGACAAAAAGGACAAGAAGGACGAAAAGAAGAGAAAGATCAAGTCCAAGTACACGGACGGGCCCGAGTGCCTCTTCAAGACGAAGCTCACCGAAGCCAAGCCAGCGAAAGCCAACGACGATACGGCCGAGCACAAGAAGAAGAAGCGGAAAGGCGATCGTGAGGTTGTGATACACGAGTTTGAGAAAACGGTCAAGTACCCTTCATTCTTGAAGTCAAGCACAGCCAAGGCCAAACCCGACGCAGTATCATTCGAGGATGGGGTAGGCTGGGTGGATGCCAACGGAAACGTTGTCGAGTCTGTCTCGACCAAGAGGAAGCCCAGGCCAACAACACAAGCCAAAGCGGCGGGGCCTAGCGTGCAAAAGCCCACCACCGCCGTAGCGGAGGTCGAGGACGACGAAACCAGCAGTAGCGGCACTTCTTCCTCTGACGAAGAATCGGACTCTTCCGACCAAGAATCGGAAAGCTCTAGCGCAGCAGAAGAAGAAGAGGTCGCAGAGAAAGAGGATGTCGCCGCCGGAGAGGCTAAAGCGGAGGAAAAGCCGAAGTCCGGAACAGAAACACAAACCCTCAGCAGCCCTACAGCAGCCCTCAAGCTCGAAGCTGGGAGAAAGCGATCCTCCGGTTCGTTTTCCAGTCTCTCGATTACGATACCGCCTACTACTCCGGCCAAGGTACACCCCCTCGAAGCTTTGTACAAGCGGCCTAAGGTCGATGCTGGTGCTGAGCAGGCTGCTCCCAAGGAGCCAGAGCCATTTAGTTTTTTCGACAATGCCGATGATCAGGAGGAAGAGGAGGAGGAGGAGGAAGGAGAGGATTCTGTCGCGCCGCCATCACAACCTCCCATGACCCCATACACCAAGCAGGACTTCGACTATAGAAATGTTCGAAGCGCCGCTCCCACTCCTGACACAGCTCATCCAAGCCGGTCTTTCAATCTTTGGTCTAGGGCCGATACACTTGAGGGGGCGCTTGATGAAGAGGACGAGGAGGAAGGTGACGAAGAGGCCGGAGGGCCGGAGGAGGACGAGGACGAGGACACCAACATGGCAGACTCCACGGAGCAGAGCGCAGCAGCTGGTGTCGCAAGTACCAGCAACAGCGCTGACGTCCCGGCGTCCGAGTTCCAGAAGCAGTTCTGGGAAAGCCGGGGCGACCTCAACCGCAGCTGGCGTAAGCGGAGGAAGATGGCGGCGAAGGACAAGCGGTATCGCGAGAACAAGGCACGGGCACAGCGGGCTATATAGGTTTGACCTTGGTTTGTTTGTTTGTTCATTTGTCTCTTCTCTCGTTACTGGTATCTACCGTTACAATTCAATATCATTTCTGAAACGACCCTGAATCTGAACTCTGAACGCCTCATATAATGTCCTAGTGGACTCATGTCTTCATATCCTCATGAACTCGTGGACTCGTGACCTCATATGCTCATGATCATGATCATGGATATCACAAACTGGTATAATCCCCCCTCTCAAAAACAGAAACCATGGTATCGTGCCCCTTAAACGCAAACGCCACTATGCCGGCCCGGAAACGAAGTCGGTTGATCGATCGACCGACTCCTTCTACCTCAAGAGTCATTGCCGCTACTGCTGCTGGCCAGGCTCAACGTAACGGCCGTCCATCTCGATCCAGTACGCTTCGTGTTGACGGTAGTGATGAGCAGCATGGCGCTTCTGGTACTCTCGGCGCGAAACGAGGAAGGAGATCACGAACATGAACACGCAGGAGAGGACGACCGAGACCGAAAGCCACGCGACGCAGCCGGTGTGAAGAGCGGGACTGTCGCGCGCCTTGACCACCATGGCGCTGATAGCCGTCAGCATGCTCGCGAAGGACGCGACGAAACCGGCGATGACAGCCCAGAAGCGAGCCGTGCCCTGAATGGTGTAAACGCGACCGCTAGCAGGCAGGATGGCGTTGCCGAACGGCGAGAACCGAAGGGGGGTGCCAGCGCGGTGGCCGGGAGCATTGCGGACAGCATCGCCGCCGCCATTGCCATCGTCGATTCTGCGGCCCACGGCGGCAGCGGGAGGAGGGTGCGGCAACGCGAGACCCTCCAACTCGATCGGGATCGCCTCGGCAGAGGAGAACGGGTCGCGGCGGCCACTGCCGCGGCTGTCGATGCTGATGATGCTGCTGCCGCGCGACACGAGGTACTTGTCGTAGCCTTCGTCGCCGCCGTGGCCGTGGTTGGTCTGCGACGACGGGGCGAGGTGGGCGCCGCCGTCGGGTGCGGGCACGGGCAGCGGGTTCAGGGGCAGCGGCCAGTACAGCAGCTGTGAGGACCGGGAGGGGGCCAGGGAGACGCGGCCCGGGTTGGCGGAGACGGCGGCGGCGGGGGCGGCGGCGGCGGGGTAGGCATGATGGCCTAGTATCTCGGCGGCGGCATCATCGCCACCGGCCAGCGCCTGCTCGCCGTTACGATGGTCGTCGCCGGCTCCAAATAGAAAGATCTCGCTGCTGGAGAGCGAGACGCTGGTCGGAATGACGTTGTTGCCGCCCTCGTCATCGGCCCAAAGCATGGCGGCAGGGGCGCTGTTGGCGGGGCAAGAAGAAAGGGTTAGCTTCGGTTTGGGTCATGGTGGGAGCTGCGGTTTTGGTTGTGTTGTAGTGGTCATAAGTGCAATCGTTCGGTGGTATCGGTGATGACGGAAAGAAAGGGACACAGACAGGCGGGCAGGCAGGCAGGCAGGCAGGCAAGTAGGCGGGTGGGTAAGTGAGTGAAGCAGCAAACAGATGGAACTTACGTGGTAGTCTCTCCAGGGGAGGTGATGGTGATTCCAGGGACAGCGGCTTGGTCGTAATCGTTGTTTCCCAGCGTCATCGAAAACGTGCGCTTGCGAGAAGGCGAAGCGCGAGCGGGAGCGGCAGCAGGAGCCGACGACGAGGAGGAAGTACCGCCAGGCTGCTGCTGGTAGGTGCCGTTGAGAGCTTCGTCGATGGAATGCATGGCTTCAGATCAATGGATGGATGGACGGGAACAGGCAGGTAGTAGTTACGATGGGCAGGCAAGCTGTAGTTGGGACACGGAATTCGACAGGTTCGAATTTTTTGTTGTTGTGTTGTAGCTTTGTGGGTTGTGGGTGAGGGTGAAGGTGCCGGTGTGGTACGGCGTTGTGTTGTGTTGTGTTGTAGAAGGGGTTGCTGATTTGTGCGGTGGTCAGGGTAGATGCCAAAACCGAACAATCAGGGTGTGGTAATTTGTGTGAATCTCTGCAGCTGCCTTTGCCTCTGTCTCTGCCTCTGATCTCGTTTTGAAAATTCGGTGTGTATGTGTGTGCGTGTGTGTGCGTGTATATATATGCACATGTACTTAGATACTGTGATGTGAAGGCATGAACGGACCTGAATACCCAACAGCTGTGCTGCACCAAAGGGCGGTTTCACGTATTCTGGTGCATGTAGGTTAAGTATTCCATGCCTTCTTTTTAGGTAGGTAAAGAGATAGCCTTTTGTACTATCAATGTATGTTGCTTGCTGCCTTTATATACCTATGAGGATGATATCTACAATGTATTGAAGCATGAGGTAGTACTTTGACAAGATCATATAAGCAGGTACCTTTCCTGATATCATCACTTCCGCATATTGGACCATGAATACATAATCCAGTGGCCTCGCTTCTACTTGCTGGTTATTCAAGCAATGAAAGATGTGACTTCTGCCTAAATCAGCTTTTACTGGCCATGGTTTCGTGGTTTGTCTGTTTTTCCTAGATTCATCAAGCGGTCGTCAGGTTTGCCCTGGAGACTTGGTTGTATGGGCACAGTTCGATCTGGTTCTACATGTGTACTGCTACCATGTATGTAAGTAATTTCTATATATGTACTTTATATTTCCTGTTCATGGGAATTTGTGTTGCATTGGAATTAGTAGGTACCCTGGACATGCCGAGTGCTCCAAGTACACTGCACAGGACACGATGCTCTCTTTGCAACATGACCTCGGCTTCTCCGTTGAGTGTTGAATCCCAAGTTAATGTGAGCATGCTAGCGTTCCATAAAGAGACAGGGTGACAAGGAACTGGTTCTAGGTAAATAAGGCATATACCCTAGGCACGGAGATTTATGGCTACATAAGTACATCATGCCCTACAACCCCAGATCTTACCGTTGACCTCATCCAAATCGGGGATCCCCTATGTCTAAGTAAGCTATTTGATTCTTTACTGAATGAAATATTCCCTTAGGTCGTGATATCAGCCAAATGTTCGACCTTGCTGTACTACAACCGATGTCTCCCCGGGTGCAGCAGTCAACGCGATGACCAACAGCAGCGTGATAACAACACGAACAGGAGGGGGTATGTTCTTTCCTCAGTTGGCCATCCGACCCAGATACCAGACTGGCGACTTCGTGATGTTCCAAGGCCGGGAACTTGAGCACTTCGTCGGGGACTGGAAGGGGTACCGCGTGTTCGTGGCGGCTACCAACCACCAACCCATCAGAGATTGGTTCGACCGGCGCGTGGGCAGAGCGCCGGCAGTGCCGTCCAATCCCATGACGGGCAAGCATTATATTGGTGTCAACTATGACGACGACGGCGACAGCGAAGACGATGAAGGAGGCGGAAGATACGTGGTCCGTGTCGAGTCCAACCTCGACCCCGAGGAACCTCCCGAAAGCGGGTGGGTGGACTGGAAGGGAGCTGCATGGTCCTGGCGACTGGTCGTCTAGCCAGGAGACGTCCTCGTCCGATTAAATAGGCACAAAAGATAAAGACAAGGAAGTCGAAGCTGAACGAGACAATACAGGTTGGACGAAACTGCCGTCGAATGCAATGGTTTCCGAAACCTCAAGAACGGAACAAGCCGCCCCAGATCGCGGGTCCTAAATTTATCCGATCAATGAGTATGCACAATGGCAGAGAATCCCGCGGTTTGCTTGCTGTATAGCCCTGGCCTTGATCTCTGTAGTCTATTATTTATGCAGATAGTGATGATACGGTTGTGGGTTTTACTCACTGGAGGATGGATATCTACACCATGTCAGTTTCGATGACGGCTCTCTGGTTCGAGACTTACAGATTGGCAGGGATTCCCCACGTCCACTATAAGAAGGGCATACGCTCCCCACCGATCGAGTTCCATTTTCATCCGAGATGTAATAAGCAAAGTAAGAGCGGTGCTTACGGGCATGGCTAAATTCACCTAAACTTGTATCGGTCTACTATCCTTTCGCTCACTACCTACCTATGTTGGGGAGGGGACGCGACAAAACCTCGCCCCTACGTGACCAGAGGACCAGAGAAACATGGCTAAGCGCTGCCTTATTAACGTTACATCATTCGACGAGACTGGAAGCTGGATGTGGGTTCTCAAGGGGCGACCAGATTTTCCCATGTTGGGAATGGTACGCTGAATAGTTACATCCAGGAGGGTGGTTGCGGGGGATACGTTGATCCCTGTAGATACGGTTAAGTGCGGTCATAGAGAAAAGCTGTGTTTTAAGAGGTGAAGTCACCTGTAGCTGTGATCGAACGAGGTATCGTGATTTTACTTACTAGACAATACCATACCTTCCACCCCACGAGCTCGATCATATATATATACCTGAGGAGAAGTATCTGACGGTATATGAACATCCCGAGTTGAGTGCTTGGTGAAGCCTACCTAATTCAGATCCAATAGGAAACTATACTTCTACGCCCTACTTACTAGAGGAATTCGCCTCTTTGAGCCTCATATAATACCCGCCCGCAGTGGCGGTTGTGTAGCGAGCGAGAGCAAGATGTCGATAGAAGAAGTCTCGCGCCCGGAAGGCTGGCCTCCCACAGCAGCCACAGCCACGACCGTAGCGTGGATGGCGGGAATCCTTACGCTCTACGCCCTCGCCTGGCAGCTCTCCAGCCGGCAGGACGACCCGCGCGAGCCGCCCGTGGTGGCGCCCACGCTGATCCCGATTCCGTTCGTCGGCCACCTGCTCGGCATGGCCCTGCGGGGCGGGCGGTACGTCAAGGACCTGGGCCTGCGCCACCGGTCCCTGCCCATCTTCACGATGCGCGTCCTGAACCAGCGCGTCTACGTCGTCACGAGCCCGGCCCTCGCCGCCGCCGTCCAGCGCGCCAGCAGGGCCCTGTCCTTCACCCCCATCATCCCCGAGGTGACGCAGCCCGTGCTGGGGCTCGACGACGCCACCATGGCCATCGTACGCCGGAACCTCGAGCCGCCGCCTGACGATGACGGCGAACAGCAGCAACGGCAGCAGCCGGGCTACCTCGCCGAGATCCAGGACCTCGTCTATCACGCCCTCGGGCCCGGCCCGTACCTAAGCGAGCTGACGCTCGCCGCCGCGCGCGAGCTTCAGAGCGAGGTCGTCGCCTACGCCGCGTCCTTACCCCTAACTCTCGACGCAGCAGGAACCGCTGCTGGTACTACGACGACGGACCTGCTCCTCTGGGTCCGACACCTCGTCACGGTCGGCACGGCGCGGTACCTGTACGGGCCCGCGAACCCGATCGCGCTGGACGGGTCGCTGGAGGAGGCGTTCTGGGACTTCGACCACGGGCTGGTCTCGCTGCTGGTGAACGTGCAGCCGGCCCTGACGGCGCGGCGGGCCTACGAGGGCCGCGAGCGGCTCGCGGCCGCGCTCGGGGATTACCTCGAGGCGGGGCGGCATCTTGGTGATCATGACGATGGCAAAAAGAATGGAAGTGGAGGGGAAGGAAGCTCGTCGTCGTGGATCATCCGGCAGAGGGTCGAGCTCGCGCTCAAGCACGGCTGGACGCTGCGCGCGGCGGCGCGGTCCGAGCTCTCGTTCCTGTTCGCGGGCATCGTCAACACGACGACGACGACGTTCTGGATCCTGGCGCGGCTGTATGCCGACGCGGCGCTCCTGGCGGCCGTGCGAGACGAGGTCGAAGCCGCCATTACCATTACCGACGACCTAGCACCACCGCCACCGCCGCCGCGAGGAGGGCGAGACGACAAGGAACCCCCCAACACCAACAAGCGCCGCGAGCTCCGGATCCCCGGCCTCCGCGAGCGCTGCCCGACCCTAGCGGCCGTGTTCAGCGAGTGCCTGCGGCTGGGATCGGACAACTTCTCGAACCGCAAGGTGCGGGAGGACACGGTGCTGGCGGGGCGGTACGCGCTCAAGAAGGGCGCTATCGTGCAGGTCGCCGGCGGCGTCATCCACGCCGACCGGGGCATCTGGGGCGACGACGTCGAGGCGTTCAACCCGAGCCGGTTCTTGCCTCTGTCTCATGGTGGTGGTGGTGTTCGGAAAGGCGATGGAGATGGTGGACCGGAACAGCAACAGCAACGGCCGAAACAGCAGCAGCAGTCAAGACACCCGGCCGCGTTCCGCGCCTTCGGCGGCGGCAAGACGCTGTGTCCCGGTCGCCACTTCGCGCAGCACGAGATCCTCGCCTTCGTGGCGCTGGTCGTGCTGGCCTTCGACATGTGCGCGCCGGGCGGCGGTGGCGGCGCCATCGCGGTGCCCCGGAAGAAGGACACGGGGCTTCCGGTCCACATCTTGGAACCGACGGAGCCAGTGAAGGTGGTCATCTCGAGGAGGGCAGTTGGTGGTGGTGATAGAGGCGTGAGCATTGAGGATATTGACTTCACGATAGATTGATTAGGAGTGCTCCCTTCTGTTACGCGTTTCTTAGTTTAGCCCCCTTAATATCTATAGCGGGGCTCTATCCCTTATTGATACTGGACGATCCCTGTGATAACCTAAGATACTTACCTGCGCTCAAGCCAAGCCTATCCGAAGTATGTAAATATGCGCGATGTATAACGATTTAGTCCCAAAGGACTAGCCGGTCTTATCTCCAGAGCCAAACGCCATCAAACGTCTTGTGTTATAGTTAGAGCTTGTAGAAAGCAGTACTAAATGGGAGATGATGACGAGCAAAATGGACTAGGATTAAGTTCCCAGCTGCCCTTTAGCTACGGAAGTGAACTGTAGTTGATTGATTGGGCAAGCATCAATTTACTCATCTATGTCGTGGCTTCTTCGTCCAATAAGTGGAATCCCTATGCAAAGTCACTGAGTGCACCTCATAAATACAAAGGGTTGCCATCAACTGTCTTCCTGAACGCCCCATTTCCATCAATTCGTAACCGCCAATGCAGTGATCCATCCTCTCCTATTCACTCCCGTCCAGCTATCACCATTTGGCTGGCTCGCCACACGGCCGCGAGCTTAGCTGAGATCAAACCCGGCTCCCGACTTGATCGCGTATAGCAGCTTGTTCTTCAACGTCTCTGGGTTCGAGTACCGGGGTAGCTTGAGTAGGTTGACGCAGGTACTCGTGCTGGGGAGCCGCTCCTCGTCGATGCCACCGTCCCTTATGCTGAAGTGCGGGCTTAGTTGGGAGAAACCGAGCAGTGGTGCGCGAGGCGTTGATGTGACGTATTTGAGCACTTCTCTACGTTCCTCGTCGTGGAAACTGTGCATGACTTGCCAGAACATCTGGACCGTTGGATGCTCCATGCCGTCGTCACCGATGGCGTAGAGGCCTGAATAGATTGTGTTGTGCCGTAGATCCTCAACGTCAATCTCGGAGCTATCGCCACCGACCAGCCGCTGCAATTCTGACTGGTTGAACATAGACAGCCAAGCAGGATTGATAATAGATCCGAGACCGCGTAGGAAGGCCTTCGTTTGCCGGTAGGGTTGGGCAACGAGGCGGTGGCTTGCAACATAGGATATATATAGTGGGCGGTCTTTGTTCGTAACCGTGATATTTTCGCCATCCTTGCGGAGTGGGCGGGTAACCGTCCGAACCCCACCATCTGGAGTTCTGATTTGGTCCGTAATCGCAAAGTTCAGTGAGAGGTCGCCGACGTCACCAGGATAATTCTTGAGGTTGATCAGGCCTTGGTAGAGTTCAGGATCTAGATCGCGCAGGTCGTTCAGGTTGGCGCGGTAATCAGCAGACACACTCTGTCCAGAGGATGACCACTTTAGAAGAAAGAAGGGGGCGAACGCAATATCAACGAGAATCCCTTCATACATGCACTTTCCCACGATGCGCCCGAGAAATTCATACCTCTTCGCAAGGTCTTGCATGCCGTTTACCCACTCGGCGGATCCTTCCTTGAAGCCGGAGAACCGGAGCTGTTCCGCCTTTTCGTCAAATGCAGTCGGGTTCGGGTATAGCAGGTTTTGCTTGTTGGCCGCGAAGAAGTTGTGCCCACCTGGACCCGGGTTGAAAGCTTCATCAGCAATGCTGGTGAGGAACTCCTTAGTAACACCGCCCCCATCAATGCCGGCTTCGGGCTGGTCAAATTGATCAACGAAGGTTATTTGAATAGGCTCTTTTAGACCCTCACCAAGAGTGTAGAATTGGTTGAAGGCATCATCGAACACGACCCCTCGCTTCACTCTGGCACTGTGTCGTCCTAGGACTTCTCTTCCTCTGGTAGAAGGCCCCGAAAATGAGTCACCCTGCAGAATCCAAAGTCGCCATCTGTCAGGGTCGATATTACCCCCACGTCGCTTGTCCTTGTCCAAGTTGACGAACTCTCGAAAGATCTGGACTCTGATATCAAAAGGTATAATAAAAGGCATATTACGCAGTATCTCGAGTTTTGGCTCAAGTTTAGCCCGAAATTTCTCCCGGCTACCCCTGCCTCTGTTTTGCTCGATGCGTGCCGCACGTGATAGACGTGATATAGTAGCGTTATGGAAAGAGGTTTGACCCTCACCATCCGAGTCGGATTCTTCACCTTGGTCCATCTCGTCCTTCTGCTGCTCTTCGAGTACTGCGGCAGAAACGAAGCTTCTCATGTCAAACTTCTTCGGCATGAGCCAGAATCCCTTGGGCAAAAATGATCTCCGAGAATCTCTTTCGTACAGCGAATGTAATGTTGTGACAACAGTGTTTCTCAATCCAAGGACGTCCATCCCAATGATACCTGCAAAAGATGAGGGGACTAGCTTGTTGGCTGTGTCTCGGTTGTTTGCGGTCCTTGGGCCTCCGAAGCCCACGAAGCTGTTTAGCTGGACTGGTTGCGACGTAGATGGGAAAATATTGTCGAGGTCATGGTAGAGTGTGAATGACAGGTTCTTGAGGAATTCGATGAGCTGCTTTAGCTCCAGGAGATTCAAGTTGCTAGAGCGTATTCGTGATGTTGCGGGGCTGTGTTGCGAGGCTAATGGATTTTGTGGTTGTAAAAAGTCCTCGTCGTCAGTAACTCTCAGAAGGAAATTATATAGTTCAAGAAAGAGTAAAATAGTACGCCATTCCCGATCATGTACCACATCTTCTTGGAGGAGAACAGCGATAGATGCCGAGTCCTTTTGGATGTTGTTTAGTACCTTAGATCTTGAGGCCGCCTTCCAAAGGTACTTGACGCAAGATACGGCAGCTGAACCAGAAGAACCAGGTGTTGAAATATCGCCTTGAAAGAGTCTCATCTTAATATCATCGCCGTAGTTGGGGAAACATCGTAGGAGTATAAGGGTGTATCCTGCAAGCAAACTGGCATCGTCGGCGAGGCTATTTGAAGCAGACGCAGTGCTAGTTCTGGTCAGTAAAATGTTCGCATTTAGGGGGTCATAACCAGAAAACCTACGAAGTGAATCTACTGAGGAGTGCTGAGATCCCATCCTCATTCACAAGAAATTCCAGTTGACTGGCTATATATGATGGCAATGGTCCTAGTTCTTTGATACCTCTCTTTATATTGATGTCTGATGGATCGTCATCCTCATCGTCGTCGTCATCGTCTTCGGTCAGAGAAGATCGTATGCGTACGTCGCTAGCAACGAGAGATAACTGGAGATATAGCGCCTCAAGATACCTTGAACTTTGTGTTGTCGGAACCGAACGGTTCAATGCAATGAAGTGTGCTAATAGCCAAAGCAACCCATCCTTTGAGGTCACATTGGTGCGTTGTCCAGTTGTGAAAGCATCAACAATGCTCTGGGACAGGGCGTCGAGATCCAAAACTCTCGCGATCTGTGCGGCATTTTGGTGTAGGAAAATAAGCCGTGGTGAACTCAAGAAGCAGTAGGCAAATGCTTGGTAAGCCCGTAGGTCTGTGCATCCTGAAACAAATTAGTATACAACTCGACGACCTCACCCCTAAAATAAAGAAATAGGGGCTAGCAGTAACACCACACTAATATCACGGTACTATAATACCCCACCCCTCAAATATGAACATCGAATTAAATATGCTTACCATTACTCGGATCGGATCCTAACGGGGCAGAAACAGCTGCAGCGAGTATTTCCTGATGTTCTACAGTGAGGCCTGCATGCCCGCTTTCCTCAAAGTACCGAGCAAGAAGCTTGTAGTATCGGTCAAAGATAGGGAGGATGGAGGCTGGTCGCTTTCTAACAATGCCAACTAGGAGGCTTAAAAGAGGCTGTGATGAGCTTGCTGGCCGTCTATTGGAGAATACGTTAGTGAGATGTAGCTTAATAGATGAGCTGACTGTTAATACCATACCTCTCCATAGCTTTTACGAGAAGCTGTGCTAATCGATCCCAGACGGTCGAAGTAGATTGTTGGGGTATCTCTGAGAGGGAGGCACAGCTAGCCAAATCCTGAACAAACAGGTCTAAACGACGTTGATCGTCTTGTCTGGGCGCGTCAAAAAGAGCTAAGATAAGGGGGAATGCCAGATGTACTCGATCCCGCAAATTGTTTGGCGCTGGCTGGCTATAGAGAGCATCATAATCCCCACGGTGTCTTTGCTTAACCACTTGACGATCTCTATGGCCCCTCCATACACGTTGTAGTTTCAAGGCAGCATTTAGCTCTTGACGGTCTCTGTGCCGTTTCTCACGCTCGGCCTGTGCTTGCGCGACCGACTTTGAGGCACCCGCGTTGGATGGCGACCAGCTTGAGGTAGCCCACGGATTTGTGCGCTGTCCACTCAGGTTGACATTCCGGGGCCTCCTAGAGGAGCCCGAAAACGTCGAGAAGGCAGACATTGTGGGTGGGCAAGAGCACCGATGAATATGTTGTCTGTATCCGATCGCTCTTGAAACCCGGGTTCGAAAGTATTCGAACTGTCTGAAAATGACCGAACGGCCTCAAAGCGTTGCAGAAGTTTGGGATATAGGGTGTGTGTGTGTGTGTGTGTGTTGGGAAAGGCTTCGTCACGACGGCGTTCCGTGAATCGGAGTCATCATCAGCATAGATGCCGATGCCGTGATCTAGCTATTATCAGTAGGTACAGTCCTGTACTTAGAAGGTTAGTACTAGGAACAGAAGCGGGAAAGAGACATCTAGGAGACCCAGGAGGATTATATTTGGGAAAGACATACAGGACAGGGTGAACACGAGATCAGAGAAGGGTGGTGCAGAATGGCAGGATGGTTCCTGGAAGCTTCGGGCAGATTGGAAGCCACGACGTAGGTCAGAGGCAGGCATAGGCATAGGCATAGGCATGTAAGGTGGTCTTGCGCCGACGAAGGTATGCGCATATGCGTGCAAAGGGCAGCCTGGGTTACTGGGTATGTAGGTACGAATTGCTGCTTGGTATGCCCGGTATGTAGGCATGTAGGTATTCATCCAGGTGGTTATGGTGGTGAGGTACGTATTACCCTTACCTAATATGGAGCTTTATCGGTCAGCATTGCCCCAGATTCCGTCGTCTTCGACCGCTATCACCAGTGCAGGTGGCAGCACGTACAAATCTTGCCCCGCCAAATACTTATCGCAACTGCGCAATACGCAAGACGCAAGCCGCAAGACGCCGATAACTAACTACGTACTGCGTAGGCTAGAAACCACATGTGCTCAAGAGACTCTGGTGTATGGCGTCAAGCCTTGAGGTGTTAAGTGGTGGGCAGTGGGCAGTGGGCAGTGGGCAGTGGGCAGATGGGGACGACGGACCCTCACTGGACCCTCCATCCATCCCTGAAATCCCTGAGACGTTCCTCCTTCAGCGCCCCATCCGTGCTTGTCAGCTCTTAACTGCGATATCTCCGACTGAGCAGGCACGGATTACGTAACATGGGGGAGGGGTATATCTACATACATCCATACATACCTACCAGTACCTACTACACAGCATGGTATGTAGGTACAGCGGCAGGCGGCAGGTACCTAGGTAGCCTATTGACAGGTACGGTTATCTAGACATCCAGGCTTCCATTGCTTAGAGGAGAGGTAGGAACACGTCGATAATTACTGACGACGATTTTGTGTCTGGATTAGCTTCTAACTCCTGATCCTTGCTATACTTGTTCCATTTTCACGAATACCACAAGCCATAGGTACCTTTCACAGCCACTCAGAAAGTAGGTAAGATCCCCTTCATATATGGATAGAAAGTACTTAGAATGCATACGAGTGAACTATTCACACATCCAATAATCCCGAGTGCTCTTTGTGAGTTGGAATAAGTTAAAGTTATTAAACATTAATTGTAAGGAGTCAAAAGCTGGTCATCTGGAAGTAGTATGGCCCTACCCCTGGCACGTACGACCTGGGGAAACCCTATCAAGCTCAAATGAGTTGAGGCTTCATACATTCTATCCCTACTAGGTATATCCGATAATACGGAGATTCCTTGGGACACTTTGAATTATGAATTAAGTGCCTTTTGCCATCCACCAGTGCTTGAGCACCTACTTTGTAGGTACCTAGGACTGCTAGACACTTAATTAGTAGGTACCTAGGTAGGTAATATACAGTTGCACTCTGCAAGTTCTTGCTAAGGTGATTCAAAGTGTATTATGTAAGGTTCCTTCCTAGTGAGACAGAACAGATGTGATAGGTTTGATAAGGCACTGGCAAGGTACCTCCAATTTGGCTGTTCTTTGTCCCTATGGCAAAGTCCCTTCCAAGGTTCCCAGACAGCGACAGCCAGCCAGACTGCCAGAGCCGATTAGCCCCACCTTTCTCCGTCTAATTTTTTTGTGTGCTTCAGCAGTAGCAGGCGCGCCTGGGACGGGAACGATATTGAAATTTTCAGAAGCTGTTGCAGGGTCTAATCCTTCCCTCTCCTTCTTCTTTTCCCAACGACTTGACAACCCTTGTATCGCCAGCTCGTCACAGAAAAAAACAAAAAATCCAAAAAAGAGAATCAGATAATTAGTACGATCTCCCCAGTTCGTGCTTCATTTCTGTTCTCGCCCAAATCTTCATCATCAGAAAAAGAAATCCGCCAAAAAAATCCGGAAAACCCAGAAAATCCTCCATTTCTACACCTACGCACGCCCACGCCACGCCACGACCTGCCTCCTACCTTCTTCACCTTACATTTTCTTCTCACCTTGCCACCGCCCGTACATCACGATAGACCGAGGAATTAGACAAGGACGCGATACTGCCGACTTCTCGCTTTATTTTTCCTCCTCCGAAAAATAAGCCACCCCTCAATCACTTGACCTATCGTCTACTTGCAGCTGGACCAGACACCCTTTACGGTCGCTTTGGTCTTTGAAGCTCAATCCACCCCGATCTTTGATATCTAAGGCTTGCCTTTGTTCTATCACATTCCAACTCTCTTGAGCATCCCTCTGGGCCTCAAGATTATACTTCCCCGCGGTAGATTCTAATATTCTGGTGCGTATTGTCCCCCACTAATTCCTGTCTATTTTTTCCTCGCCCCCCCTCACTTAAATCTCTTCTGCATCTCACACCATCGCGCGCAAACAAGTTGTTGCTCCAACTTGATACCCTACTAACCCGCGCTCAGAACCTCAGCCACCTTTTCTTCCACCCACCCGACAGAAAAAATGGCTGCTGCTACCGCTTCCGGCGCTGTTGACCAGCTCGCCTCTGACCTTGCCAGCACCTCGATCAACGGCGGTGATGCCACGAAGCCTTCCGTGAACACCAATGTCTCTACGGACCATGGCGACGAACCTGACACGGCCGGTCCTACCCCCAGTTCTGCCCAGACCCCCCACCCCGCCGCTTCTGCTTCTCTCTACGTCGGCGAGCTCGATCCTTCCGTCACTGAGGCTATGCTGTTTGAGCTGTTCTCTCAGATCGGCTCTGTCGCCTCCATCCGCGTCTGCCGTGATGCCGTTACCCGGCGTTCCCTTGGTTACGCCTACGTGAACTACAACACCACCACCGATGGTGAGCGCGCTCTGGAAGAGCTTAACTACACCCAGATCAAGGGTCGTCCGTGCCGCATCATGTGGTCCCAGCGGGATCCTAACCTGCGCAAGAGCGGTGCCGGCAACATCTTCATCAAGAATCTCGATGCCGCTATTGATAACAAGGCCCTCCACGATACCTTCGCCGCTTTCGGAAACATTCTTAGTTGCAAGGTCGCCCAGGACGAGACTGGAAGTTCCAAGGGTTACGGTTTCGTGCACTACGAGACTGACGAAGCTGCTTCTCAGGCCATCAAGCATGTTAATGGTATGCTGCTGAACGAAAAGAAGGTCTACGTTGGTCATCATATTGCCAAGAAGGATCGCCAGAGCAAGTTCGAGGAGATGAAGGCGAACTTCACCAACGTCTATGTGAAGAACATTGCCACCGACGCTAGCGATGAGGAGTTCCGTGACCTTTTCGAGAAGTACGGCGATGTCACCTCATCTTCGTTGGCTCGCGACGGCGAGGGCAAGTCTCGCGGCTTCGGGTTTGTCAACTTCACTACCCACGAAGCTGCCTGGAAGGCTGTTGAGGAGTTGAACGGCAGAGATTTCAAGGGACAGGACCTGTACGTTGGCCGTGCACAGAAGAAGCATGAACGCGAGGAAGAGCTTCGCAAGTCGTACGAGGCTGCTCGCCAGGAGAAGGCCAGCAAATACCAAGGTGTCAATCTCTACATCAAGAACTTGGACGACGAGGTAGACGACGACAGGCTGCGCCAGATGTTTTCCGAGTTCGGTCCCATCACGTCCGCCAAGGTCATGCGTGACTCTGCCACTGATTCCGACGATGATAAGGAGGGCAAAGACAAGGAGAACCAAAAGGAGGAAGTTGAGGAGACCAAGGAGGAGGATGGCGAGAAGAAGGAGAAGAAATCCGACAAGAGACTCGGAAAGAGCAAGGGTTTTGGTTTCGTCTGCTTTGCCAACCCGGATGATGCCACCAAGGCTGTCGCAGAGATGAACCAGCGCATGTTCAACAACAAGCCGCTCTATGTTGCTCTGGCTCAGCGGAAGGATGTGCGGAAGAGCCAGCTTGAGGCTAGCATCCAAGCTCGCAACCAACTCCGTATGCAACAAGCTGCAGCCGCAGCTGGAATGCCGCAGCAATACATGCAGCCTCCGGTCTTCTACGCTCCCGGCCAGCAGCCTGGCTTCCCCCCTCAGGCTGGTCGGGGGATCCCCTTCCCTCAGCCTGGCATTGGCATGCCCGGCGTCCAAGCTGGTCGCCCAGGACAATTCAACCCTGGATACGGAGCCCCCCAGGCTGGCCGAGGCGGACCCCTTCCCAACCAAATGCCCCCCAACATGTACATGCCTAGTCAATTCCCACCCGGCGGTCCTTACGGCCAACCTGGAACTCCCCAGTTCATGGCGGCCATGGCTCAGGTTCAACAAGCCACTCTCCAGGGCGGCCGTGGCGGTCCGGGCGGCCGAGGCGGTCCTATCCAGGGCATGCCTGCCAACATGGGCATGCCTGGCGCCCCCGCGATGCCTGGCTATCCTCCAAACTCCCGGCAGGGTGGTCCTGCAGGCCGGGGTGGTATCAACGGCCGGAATGGTCAGATGGGTCAATTCCCTCCGCAGGGCGGTCGTGGTGCTCCCAGCCAGCCAAACCTTCCTCCCCAGGAGTTGACCACTTCTTCTCTCCTCCAGCAGCAATTGCAGGCACATTCTACCAACCCACAGCAACAGAAACAGATGTTGGGTGAAATGATCTTCCCCAAGATTGCGGCTATACAACCTGACTTGGCGGGCAAGATCACGGGCATGCTCCTGGAAATGGACAACGCCGAGCTTGTGAACCTGTAAGTCTACATCAAAGTATCTGCACGCAAATACTAGTCTCACGCTAACACATTACCACAGGATCGAGGATGACGGCGCACTGCGTGCTAAGGTCGAGGAGGCCATGGCTGTGTATGACGAATATGTCAAGGCTCAGGACGCCCCGGGTGGTGAGGCGCCCAAGCCAGAGGAGAAGACCGAGGACAAGGCTTAAGCTGCGACCTTTTTGTCTCAGCATTTCTCTCACCTCGTTCTGCTTGCGGTATTGGTTTTCCGGTATTCTCTATTTACGCTCGATCGGACTTCACGGTTTACGGAAAAGTTTATGGTGCGGAAGCAGCTGTCTGGCGGGTGTGGGCACTGCCATCTGCATTTCTACTCCACGCCAACATTTTACGACTTGTACGACGCCTCCGCCTCTGGACGTTGGGAGTTCCTCTTGCCTCGATCGACTCGTCGTCTCGGGGCCACCCTGGGAACTCCCGTCTCTCACGCCTCACATGTATTGATAGATTATTTGCTTTTCGCTGAAGACTAGTGGTAGGGGTGTTGCAGTCTTAGTGATATGGCGTTTGATGGTCAACGTCGGTTAGCTGAAGGTCATGCTTGGCACCGAATCGGTTTTTGGCGGCACTATGATTCTGAACGAAATACCCCCTAAGGGCCGCTATATGGGAGTTGGACCCGTCTATGCAGACAATATTCCTCATGGGAAGCTCTGTTAATGAAGAACATTACTACAAACATGCTATTTGTGTCTTTGTCTGTGTTGATGCCCATGCTGTGCATACATGTGTAATATTATCATGCATCGTATGTTATCAGGTACCGAGATAGGTACCAGTTGACGGTCCACCCGCGAGGTCGTATCATGTCCAATGTCTCAAGACACTCCATACATCCAACAGATGGTACCTCAAAATCTACAAGTGGTACGAGGGTTTAAGGTTTCGCTAGTTCGTTAGTTGGTTGTTCCGGCATCGCCCCATGCATTTAGGACCCAAGAGGCACCCAACCTAGACACTTCAGGTTCGTCAGATATAAGCTCAGGGTTCTTTGTATAGAAAAACATGAAGTACATGAAATAGACACTCTTCAGGGCTGGTCGTGATCAGAAGTAGTCCAGACCAAAACAGGTAGGAAATCAGTTCCTTATTCCAAGTGCCTAATTCGTGCAAGCTACTGTACAAGGTAAGCCAGGTTGGAAGTTACATACAATGTAACTACCGACAACATCAACTAAAACCCGGCAGTAGAGGTTCTAGACCTCCCTAAAAGACATATACAGCTCGAGTCAGGTCAGAGTCATTCTTATATAGGACGAGATACCGGATGCCAGTTTTGAACTTAATATTTACTCTATCTAGGTACTTACTTAAGTAACTACATCTGACTGAGAGTCACGAATGCCGGATGTACGTCGCCAGGCCATGACTCCAAACGATTCCCAGCTGTATGTACAATCATAGTATGTACAATACACACGCATGCACACACCACCTATCGATAAGCAATTCATCTTGAGCACGGTGGCACAGCGGCCGGTGGCAGGTACGACTTGAAATCGGTAGAAAAGCCAAGAGAATCCAAGAGTCCAGGAGTCCAACAAGAGTCCAAGGGTTCAAAAAGCTTCCGAGTTTCCGCGTCTTCCACCCATCCATGGATTACATGTTCGTCTTACCTCAAGCAAACAATTGAGCCCTAGAGCGGTTCTTTGCCTTCCAAGTCGTACCAGCATAAAAGTCTTGGCTGCTGACGACCCCTCTCCAGTCTTGTTTTCCATCTCGTGCCGTACTTCCTGAATTCCAACTCCGACGACGGTGTATTGAAACTCAATCTCTCCGCTACTACCTACCTATATCTCTATATGCATCTACTCAGCCCTGGGTAAAACGCAACGGTTACAAGTTTACGTGTGCTCGCTGCTACGTTGTCTGAGAAAACGCGGCCTTATATCACCCGAATCTTCCTCCTGTGTCCGCTCGTTCCCCCTAAATCCTTGCGCATCTAATCCCCACTTGCTCACACGACTGTGGAAGGGAGCCATAGTCTGGAGTTATACGTAATTAGGTGGTACATACATAACATACATAGGTCCGGGTCTTGAGCAGGGCCACCTTTACCCCCAACAAAGCAGCAACTGCTCCTTGGTTCTTGCAAGAGAAGGAAAGCACGAGTACAAGTGGCCTAGAAGCCATGAGCCTGACTGACTGACCGCTTCTGGAGCGAAGAACGTCTGGCGAGAGAACGAACGGATCTCTTGACTCGCAACAATATGCTTGATTACTGTCTATATCGAAGACGCCCAACTATTATCCCACGATAGCAACCGACAAACAACCCTTCATTCTTCCCATCGCATACAGGTCGTCTTCCGTACGATATCTACATACACCCGGCGTACAGCTTCTGCCAAGCCCGACGAGTGATCGCCCACCTAGGTGAAAATAAGATTTACATACTCTACTAGTAGAATTGTTCTAGGCAGACAAAGTCGAATTGCCTTCCATCAACCTCACATCAGCTTGCACTCAATCCACAGGGTTGATCCCGTCCATTGTCGATACCTCAATACAACCGCCGAGAATACGAGTGCGATCACTTGACCAACGTCCGCTATGGCCGGTCGAAAAGTCATGTCTCTCGAGGCTGCACTCGAGGAGGAGCGGCTCGAGATTGAAAATCTCATCTTACAGAGGCAATATGCGTCTCGCAGTCCGCCTCCATCGGCTGGCGGCCGAGTTGGCGCTCGAGGTGGCGCTCTGGGTGGCAGCCGGGCTGGCAGTCGAGCTTCGTCGCCTTACACGGCTCCCCAATCGCCCGGTCGAAGCATGTTGGACGTTGGCCCATCGACTAGGAGTCCACCACCGGCGCCTGTACGCAGCATGCTAGACATCAGTTCAGGCCCGCCCCGGAGTATGCTTGAGATCAGTGATGCCCCTCTTGCTACTGCGCCTCGTTCGCCTGGTCCTACGAGCACTCACACATCCCCAGCTTTGTCATACATAGCGCCGGTTGGAGCGAACTCATCGCGTCATAGGAGCATGTCCGATGCTGCCTCTACGCCCGCTGAATTTGGTCCAAGATCCCCACCGCCCCTGTCACCGCCTTTATCAGGAAGAAGCAATGATATCATGTCCTCATACCAGTTTGGAAATATTCTCCCTACCAACGTCGGACAGGCAGTGCCACTGAGACGGGTTCAACAATCTGGTCCTCGTTCAAGCTCAATAGGTGAAGCGCTTCGTGGCCCCGATCTGAGTAACCTAGTCTTACCTGGTGAGCGCGGTCGAGGCTTTCCGAAGCGAACCAACAAGTCCAAGTCGCCTAGCAGCCGGTTTTCTCTGCGTTCTAACTCTCCTCATGGAAGCCTACTGGGTGGCAGCTCATCGGCACACCAGTCTGCACACCAGTCTCAGGGGACACTAATGCTCGATAATGGCCAAATTGTTGACATGAGCAACGCTTACCGGCGCCTGTCCGATGCAAATCTAATATACGGAGGCTCGGGTCTAGCGTCGCTAGCGCGCAAGAAGGTAGCCGACTCGGACGGTCTTGGAAGAATCGAAAAAGATAACATGAGCCCTTACGGCGAGTTGCTGTCGGACGAAGATAGTGACGACGATGCCGCCAACACGTCGGATGAAGAAGCTCAAAGAGGACGGAAGCTCACGACTCGAGCCGACGAGCAGAGGGGATCAAGCGCCCCGGCGAAGAGCCTGCTAGCCGCGGCTGAGGAAGAGCGTACGTGCTTGCCCAGTAGGACGGTCCCAAAGCCCTATTCAGCTGCTAACAAAATATTTTAGGGAAGCATGTTTCTGGTCAACCCCAATACAGATCTCTGTTTGATGAACCCGAGATCACCGTCACAAGCCCGTCAGGTGATAAGAGCAAGCAACATAAGTCTAGCAAGCAGGCAGTTCAGCCCAACACCAACTTCGACCAAGACCCCACTGTTTCGGGCACCCAGACGCCCCTCTATCCAGACCTAGATGCGGACGTCACTGCCATCAGAATGGCGCAGACTCTGCAACTCACTTGCACGGCGATCATCTCTCACCCCGAGGTGCATCGTTCAATCCGCATCCTGTATCGCGGGGAGTACCTCAGAATTCAACAGGATGCCGAAGAAGAACACCGACGTCTTCGAAAGTACCTAGTTGCCACAGATCTGAGTGATGAGTCTACGCACGCGCTTGAGTGGGCCACCGGAACCGTCCTTCGCGACGGCGACACGCTCATTGCCATCTACTGCATAGACGAGGAGACTAGCGGTTCCATAGATGTTGGTAATCTAGTACCAGACGAGCCCAAGGCCATGAGGGAACAAGCTGCTGCTCTCAACGCTATGGCTAAAAATAAGCCGAACTCACACACCAGCAGTCCGCTCCCCTTCACACTGCATCATCCTTCAGCTTCACCACGTATCCGTGCGTTGGACGGTCCGAGTGCTACACCTTCTCCCGCGCCTAGTTCCCGAGGGAAGAATAGATTAGAAGAGGACAGGGAGCGAGCTGTCCAGGAGATTACTGAAAAGGTATCGAGGCTTCTCAGAAAGACGCAACTACAAGTGCGCGTCATCATAGAGGTGATCCACTGCAAAAACCCCAAGCATCTGATCACCGAGGTGATTGACTATGTGAATCCAACGCTTGTCATCTTGGGTAGCCGTGGTAGAAGCGCTTTGAAAGGGTGAGTCTGATCCCAATAATATACCCCAATGAACTGAAAGCCGAACACTACTAACATGCGCCAAAGGACCCTCCTCGGATCTTTCTCGAATTATCTGGTAACCAAAAGCTCTGTGCCGGTCATGGTAGCTCGCAAGAGGCTCAAGAAGAAGAGCAAGTACCAACCACCGCCAACTAAGCAAGTCAACAACCTGGCCAATCCTCAAGCGAGGAGTCTCGAGACAGCCCGGATAGACTAATAATAGAGGAGGTCCGATGTGTCCGGAAAGGGTGGGTTGTATATCACTCGTCGGACCAGCGAGGTGTTTACTTTGGTATTGGAAGTACTCGCAGAGTAAGCTGGTCCACAGTCGTGGTTCGCAGTTGTTGGAACATTTTATGGGGGGAACCTCTATTCATGGCACCTAGTTTGCTTTGCTTCCTTGCCTCAAGGCCAGAGACACTCACTTGACCCAATCGAAATGGATGGAGTTCAAAGCGGGATACAGGAAAAGATGGGACCAACAATGTATTAGCGATTGGTTTTCAATATCCACAATGGTCACAGATGGTCAGCGCTGCCACTCATCATAAATAGGTGAGCTAGAACGAGCTCGAATACCAGGTAGCAAGCAGCCTCTAATTTGCGTCTCTTCTCCTCTACTCTTCTACTCTATTGCTCTTCTGTTCCTCTGTTCTGCTGTTCAGCTCTTCCGCTCTTCTGCTCTTCTGCTCTAGGGATTGATTTGCCGAATCCATAGCCGATCCGGCCCATCTTCTTGTTGATTGACTTACCAGCTCATTAGCCGGCACACGAGTTTGTTTGCGTCCTTTTCCTGCGATTCACGAATTGTCCATTGTCTGCTCGAGCTCTTGCGCGTTCGCAGCCAATAGGGTGGATTGCGGAGTGGTTGATACCTCGTGATCCGGGCTCTGTTTGGCGTATCTGGTGGGGCGGGCTCGACCAAGCACTGGAGGATGGTAAGTGGGTGTTTATTGACGTCGTCCCATTAAAGTATAAAACGAGACCTCCCCCGCTTATACCAGCGTGTTAAGTGGTTGCAGCAATAACGCGCCCCGCGGTGGGTTCCCATGCCAGGTTGCTTATCATCTATCTTAAGTGCGTATATAGGTACATACGGTACATAAGAGTGAGTAGGAGGCAATCACACACGGGGCATCCTCAATCATTGATCAGTGTTTACAAGCTGGACTGGGACATCAGTAAAGGCGCATGGGTGTGTACCTCAACTCTGGTTAGGGGTCAAGGGATATACGTGAGGAAGCAAAAATAATTAAACAGCTTCAGGAGCACATGACTCACTTTAGGCTTCTAGAGGTGAAAGTTGAATTACATGACTGTAAGTAAGGGCTGCAGCGTGGCCATGCGGGATACTGGCACTGACTGACACTGATGCACTGACATTGATGCCTATACTAAAATCTACTGATACTGGGGAGTTGCACGAAGTATTGTAGGTAAATGGTACTGTACGCAGGTAGACAAGTGCGACCTACATGTACCTTATGCTCAGGTATACGAAGCTATACTAGTCCCCGTAGTCCGCCCCTGCATTCAGGGCTGTCATTGGTCGACCCCAACAGCGACCGCAGAGACTCCAAGTGATTGGCTCTCCAGGATTCCCATCGGACCTACACTGCGACATCCTGACTGGCCGCTTCCCAACCTCTCGATTTTGGTGCCACTGGCTGTCCCGCTCTCCTGCCGTCTGTCTGGCTGTCTGTCTGTCCCTCGTCGAGGGGCGGGGGGGTTTGATGGGGGGACAGAGGGGCCCAAAGTGCGCCAGAGTGGGAGGGAGAGAGAGGGAAGGAGCTGCGCTGTCATCCTGAAACTGAGACTCATCAATCCGGTCTAGCACCTGCAGTTCTAGCTCAGTGCCATGCGGCATAGGCAGACTATTAGGTCTAGGTATGTCCATTACCTGGGGGATCTTCCCTAATTCCCCCAGTCCCTGGCCTGTGCTCGTTCGCTCACCTTGATTGACTGACAGTGCCACTTTGTGAGAATCACCTTCCCCATGATTCATGGTCACTAGAGAGAGGCTCTCCCATTATCCATTGTCCCTTATACAACAGCTAGCCGAATAAGATCCTGGTAGTTTGAATCGCAATTGCATATAACGGTGAATCGAGTTGAACTGAATTGATCTGATACGATACTTCTGTTTTGGGGTTTGGATCCTTCCGCTGCCCCCCCCCCCCCGTTCGTTCATTTCGCAGGTCGAGCCCGATTGCGATCCTAGCGGGCCTGCCGGTTTGGACCACCTCGATGCAGCCACTGGTATCCGTGAATACCAACAACGCTTTAATCAGTATCACCATTGCGCCGAGTATCTTCATTGCCTCGCTCACCATCGCCCTTGTGTTCCTGTATTCCTATCTCCTTTCCACCGGCGGCATCTCCCTGCGCAAGCCGAGCAGTAGCAACAGCATAACACCTTGGCCCCGCATTGCGACCGAAAGTCACACGCCACCACCGCTGGTTATCGCAACCGGTAACGACCGCGCGCTATTGGAAACCCGATCGCATAAGACGTTACCCGCGTTACCCGCGCCGCCGCCAGAGAGACGCCTTCTCCGGCTCACCGAAAAACCCCATAGCGACGACAGCGAAGCGCCACCATCGCCCGTCAGCAACCTGCGCTCCTGGCTCTTCGGTCCTAAGGCGCTGTCGCCAGCGCCACCACTACCGCTACCACCACTACCCCTTGAGGAAAAGAAGCGACCAGCAGGTCCCTATTATGACCATGGCCACCACAGCCACGGCCTACGAGGCAGCAGCAACACGCCACCCGTTCCATCAACCCCCAGGCGGCGACAGCATGGACATGGACGACGTGCAGTTCAAGACGCCGATGTCGCCACCCCCGCTCTTAGGGCACCTGTCGTCGATCTCGGGCTATCCCTTCTCGGACCCGGATCTCGACCAGGTCGAGAGCGACGACAGCAGCCTGGAGGAGGACGACGACGATGGTCTGTCCGCCGGTGGCTATTCGCCTCCAGCGTGGAGGCGGCTCGGAAACGGTAACCGCTCGTCAGGCTTCTGGCGCCAGAACGAGAACCACCTGGCCTACTACCGGCGCCCCAGCCACCAGGGCCACCACCAGAGCCATAGCCGGTCGCCCTCCAGCTTCCACCCGGAGGATGAGGAGGTTCTCGAGCAGGCGATTAGGACCCGCCTGCCCACCGGCAGCCTCAGTCCCGAAAAGGGCCGCACCCCGGACCCCGACGCCCGCGGCGGCAGCGGCAGCGGCAGCGGCGCCGGCGAGGACGATACCCTGGTAGACCACGTCAAGAGCGAGCGCGGATCTACCAGCAAAGGACGTGTACGTAGCAGATCTGTCGCAGGTGAGAAAATGAGTATCATGGGCTCGATGCCACCTGAGGGTGTCAGAGACAACTGTACGTTGTTCAATCATCTTGTGAAATTAGACCCGTTTAGAAGCTCTTGGGGGTGCTGACGTTGTTCCCAGATATCCGATTTGCCGTGCGCGCCGATATACAGCAGCGAACAGAACCAATTGAGACGGCTATCAACTTCTTCCGGTCCAAAATACAGATCATCACCAAGTCGTGGGGCAACATCATTGTCGCAACCCTAGTCGCCATCTTGTCGCTATCAGCAGTGAGGTCTCTTTTCCAGCCAGCACAGCTGCGTCCCGTTCCCGACCTAGTCAAGGTAGCCGGCCTTGCGCGCTCTTTCGAGCCTCTCATCTATTACTCGGAGAACGGCGTATCCCAGATCGGGGATCTACAGGCGACAGGGGTTGCGGTATGGGACCTGAGCGAGAGCGTGCGATCCAGCAACATGACTTCGGCGCCCATCATCGTCAAGTCCCTGGACGAGCTCTCGGACAGCCTCAAGACGCTCGCCATTGAGCTGACCAAGTTCTTCGCCAACGTCGACGGGGACATCGACGGCATCCTGATCGTCATGGACTGGGCGCGGCGCGAGCTGACGCAGGTGCAGGCGATGCCGAGCCCGCCGCTGTCGACGGCCTTCTCCAACATCCACAACCTGCTGTGCGCGGCGGGCCTGCTGGAGAACCCGGCCACGGGCCTGCCGACGCGGCTCGGCAGCCTGACCACGCACATCTTCGGCATGTCGCAGCCGCAGCGCGCGCGGTCGACGCTGCAGCGCACCTTCGCCGAGTTCCTGGCCGTGCTGGAGGAGGCCATCGAGAGCGAGCTGCAGCACTCGCTCGCGCTGTTCGCGCTGTTCGAGGCCATTGACCGCCAGTTCCTGAACCTGGCCCGCACGGTCGCGCGCGAGGCCAGCCTGCAGGAGGCTGCGCACGCCGACCTGCTGGCCTCGCTGTGGACCCGCATCCTCGGCGCCCGCGCCGGCGAGGTTGCCAAGTACGAGCGCAACCGCAGCCTGCTGCGCAACGTGCGCGAGAAGACCGTCCGCAACAAGGGCCTCCTCGTCGAGCACAACGGCAAGCTGCTCACCCTCAAGGCCAACCTCGAGACCTTGCGGCGCAAGCTCGTCAGCCCCCTCGTCCGGGGTGGGGGTGGCCACCACCACCATCACGGTGCGTCGTCCGGCAGCACCCTGTCGATCGAGACCCAGGTCCGCGGCCTCGAGGACGTCGGCGGCTACCTCGAGGGCGTCCGTGCCCGCCAGAAGGCCAAGCTCATGGAGATGCTGTACGGCAGCGGCGGCAGCCACGCGAAGTTGTCGTACGCGGAGTCTTCGTACGGGGCTGGGGGCGGTGCTGGTGGTGCTGCTGCCGCCACCCCGGTCGATGCTGCGGAGCGGAATGCGCGGATCATCCGGGACGACGATTATCGCCACCACCATCACAGTGGGGGCGGCGCCAGCTGGGCTTCGTAAGGTAGGGATGATGGGGGCCGGCTGCCGGTCGGGCTTCTTGACGATGGGATCCGTTGCGCTATGCTTGGAGCTGGCTGGTTGGGGTAACACACCTACCATACCTATCAGCCTAGCCTACCTATGTGCCTATTATCAAACACCTACCGACCTATCCTATCCTATCCTATCCTATCCTATCCTATCCTATCCTATCCTATCTATCTATTTGTCTACCCAGTCTATATATCCTTTGGGGTAGCAATAGATAGATTGGGATTGTTACACTCATCGCTATTCAACTTCAGGCGTTTCTCGACGGAATATGGGGAGGGGGCAGGAGAGGGGAGTTCGCACTCGCACCACTTGCTTGCTTGCTTTCTGCTATTTACTGGCTGGCGATCTCAGGATAAAAGCTTGTATAAATGGGCAGGAGGGAGGCTGGGGGCGTTGCGTGGAAATCAATGTACCGGAATCAATGTATGGGGAGGGGAGGGGCATCACGGGAAGCCGGGCAGGCAGGCGTTTTTATTCCGATCTGCAACGCAGAAAGGGGGCTGCGGCGTAGAGGTAAGCAAAGCCATCCATTCATCGTCATTATCGTCGACATACCATCCGTCTCTTCGTTCAAGGGGTTTATTAACATGGTCCCTTCTGATCGTATCAGCTACTTTAGGTATTGAGCGTTAGAAATTCTTTGTCTTCCGTCTTCATCAAACAAACAACAACTTCGAACAACCCCGAACAACGAACCAACGAGGTCGACAGACGAGCAACGGAAGGGTTTGAAGTATTGTATTGATAAGGCGGTTTATTGTTGTTAGCAGCATTGGATTTGGAATGGGATGGCGGAGTTTGTGTTTGGATGGATGGGGGATGGATGGACGGATGGAAGGATGGATGGATACCTATTGTTTCCCGTTTTTATCATGTATGGTCCTCAGGGGATTCGGCGCCGGAAACCCCTGAAGGGCTGGGTTCTGTTGGCATGTTGTTATTGTTACTCTAGTAATCCTATCAGTTATATTTACGTCTTGTGCAATCTGCAGTTCGTGCATACTCTGTAGAGAGTCCTTGATATGGTCCACGAGCTTGTAGTATCTGTTTGGTTCATGATGCTCTATCAAAAATGTTCTAAGTACCTACGTACATACACTCTTGACTTCTGACATTGTATATCCATATATGACAGTAGGGCTTAGGCGTATTCGCCTTTCTGAGCCTCTGTACGGTGGGATTATGTTCCAATATCCCATGGCATGATCTTAGTATATAGCCTCCCATCACAAGTCGGCTCACGGCCCTATCTCTTCATTGGCAGACTAGCCTACGAGTTCTCTTATTTCGTGCTAGATTACATCTCCTTTCCCTCACGTAGGACTAGTACGCATGTGAATACTTTGATAAAGTGCTAGCTAGTATTGACTATTCGGAAAACCTATTAGTATGTATGGCCTATCGCCTGGCCGATGGAGGGTTAAAGGGGCTAGGTAGGCTTGTACATAAGGGGGGTCGTAACTTGTGATTGAGTCACATACAATCACTAAGCATTGTTATCAACAGTAGCAACAATAGTAAAAGCATCCCGTGTTTATTACCTTATCACTGGCTTGATCCTGACATTGTCGGCGCCCCACACGTGTGCACTAACGGATATTCAATGTCGTCGTAGCATTGTCTCTTGAAGATTGTCCTGCAAGGTTTGCACTCACGACGAATTCACTTTGCATTCCACCCACTTACTTCCTACCAATAGCATCGTCCATCCTGTCCAAGTTGGCTTATCTTGGACGCTAGTACGTTGATATTCAATACGGCAATCATGTAGTACACTGTGTTGTACCTCGATACCCGGGTTGTCTATCAACTTGTTGCTCTCCATCTTTTCTATTTAAACACAGGTCGCCGCCAAGTGTTCCTCAGTCTTCATCTTCTCTTCCCTCTACACCAATAGTGTTTCTCTATATGAAAGTTTCGTCGCTTACAACCTTTCTCTAATAATTCTCTCTATACCAATATCGAGCCCTCTCTTATATCCTTACCTATATCGTCATACCACACCCCCCTCATTTCCAACTCTATAAACGCCTTTCAAGATGTTGCCTCACGCGTTGTCCTCCATGATGGCTCGGTACAAGAAGGAAACCGGTATAGTAACTTCTTGGATGGTATCAAGTGGCCGAGAGGTCAGATGCCACGAGAACCTCGTTGCACCCGGCAACAATGGGGGTAAGAAGAGGAATCTAGCTACGTCGAACTTTGAGCCTCTTGCAGCTCACTTGGCTTCGTCTACCAAGCCCTCTGTCACGGTACCATTATCGGTAATGGCAGCTCTGGATGGCGCCATATATATACGCCGAATATTTTCCAACAAGCTGATCCAGCAGCGTGAAGTTGAGCAGACTACACCGGAAGAAAAGCAATCCGATGAATCTCATGACCATTTCACGAAGGTCCTAGAGGCGGTTCGGCGAATTCTGACGCCTATAGCCGAGACGAGGATGCTTTCCGCAGGTGGCTCACAACGGGACAACAGCTTAGCAAATGCTTTTGCGAAGCTCAGAGTGGGTGGCTTGTCGAGCCCAGATGCAGCGGTCGCCATGAGCTTGGATGAATACATGGATACCGAGCCGGACTGTAAGTACCTCGGCTGCCTGGGCACATATACGCATGCTAACTGAAAAATATAGATTCGAACCTCTCCAACCGCCTCAGCGACGACGTTGTGCCCGAGGGTCATGACTCTCTCGAGGAGCTTGGCCTACTGTTTAAGGCACTCCTCCAGGATTACTCCAAGCTGAGGACCAAGGTGCAGGAAATCTGGGGGAGGTACAGCTCGGGTCAGTTAAATCTCGCCAGCGCGGCGGTGGCTGTGGACATGGCTATTCGGCTCGCTCGGCAGCTTGAAGAACATCACCGCGAGGTGTTCATGTCCTACGCTTGCAACATCGACCAGACCTCCGTTGAAGCTTGGAAGACGCTGGCACGACAACTGGGCACCAGCAATAAGGCTATAAAGAGAATCCCCGCCAGTAACATCTATTTCTTGTTATTCTATAATCAGAGACAGGGGTTGAAGCCGGAGCACATCAGCAACGCCGCTAGGATCCTGGCTGAAGGGCACACCATAGAGTACGACGAGTCCAAGAGACCATTCATGGGCGTCTTTGCCACGCTCTCTATGTTGCACTTCCAAGTCGTCAGCAAGAGGCTTGCCAAATCACCCGAGCAGATCCTACGAGCTCGTAAGGACCAGTTCGGGGAGTGCGATATTCGAAAGGACACGCAGAATCTGTCAAAAGCAGAGCGGTCCAAGTACAGCCACGCACTTCTCCTAGAAGCCATTATCGAGTCTACTCTATTGGAAGGGTCTGAGCTACCAATGGACGAGTTCTCACGCGCAGCCACACAGCTCGTGAAAGAGGAAAGACTTGACCTCTGGATGGTGTTCGCAGCCCAAGCGTACGTAGATGGCTGCTCGGCACTCGGCAGAGACATCGGCAGGCCACTGGATCAGCTGCAGGGCTTTACCGAGAAGTCGCTGGATGAAGCCGGTATCCAGTTGCTTAGAGAGATGCTGAGATCCGCAGATCTGAGCAGAGCCAGATGGGGGTCCATACAAGACACGCAATTGCGCGAAACCAACGAGTTCTTACAGGCATTGCTGGACGACCCCATCGCTGCGAGGAAACGAGCAACCAAGGGGGGTGTTCAGTCTGACGAGCCGTTCTTCCTGATGCGTCGTCAGCCCCTCCTGTGCGGACTCTTGCTCCTGATCTCTCGCTGCCGGATGGAAGAAGCCGGGGTGCTGGCAGAGTCGCGTATCAAGGGGATCTTCGCCATGGCGAACCTCTACAGCGTTTGCAAGCACGAGGGGTACCTGAAAGATGGGCAGTGGGTGGAGCTGGAGCGGATCATAGCGACACAGGGATCCAGTGCGTTCTTCCTGGACCCGAGCCCCCAAGACGACCACCGGACATACAGTCGCTACTATCGCCGTGCCGCCGGCGCGCCCGCACCCCACATCCGTCCCGACATCACGAGCCAGCCGGTAAAAGTGGTCAAGCAGCTTGGCACGCTTTCCTGGAAGCTCTACTACCGCTTCTACCACCCTCAGCATCGAGGCCCTGTTACGATGACAGATGGTGATCTCAAGAAACTCGCGAAGGAGATCAGGTCTTCTTCTCCTCCTTCTTCTTCGACAACAAATCCTAGCAGCAGCAGCGAGAACCAGCCGCAGCGAAAGGGCCCTCCCGAGCTCGTCCAGACACTAGCGACCGCTCTCGACCGCGAGCAGACGCTCATGTCCTGCCTGTACGCGCGCGTGTTCATCCAGGCGACCCTGGTGATCAACGAGGTCGAGATGCGGATGGCGGAGCGGCGCGGTGGCGAGGTCGCCAACAACTGGGACCCGGTCAAGGTCGTCGACGCCGTGCTGGCGAACGTGCCTGCGAACTTGGAGCTCGCTGCTGGCGTCCTCGGCGAGGAGATGGAGAGGTATCGGGTTTCGGAGGCGGGGTTTTGATCTTGATGCAGTCGAGCTCGCACGTACCTGCACCTAGCTATCAGGTGATATGGGATGGGATGGGATGGGATCGGGGAACCTGGTTTGGGTAGAGATAGATAGGCTTGTACGTGGTGTGGTCTACGTAGATGCAAATGGGAAGATTCGGCACGCGCTCCGGTGAGGGGGTTGATGGGCAAGAACACATCGTTAAGTAGCTGTTGGATATATGAAATCACAGGCTATTTATCTATTATATAAGTGCCACAAGTAGCGCCCATCGTGACTAGGGTGGATCAATAGACTGCGGCCTCGACTTTCTTGAGTCCTATGAGTACGAGGGGCCAAGTATCTCCAGGGCATGCCGTTAGGAGACATCTGCGACGTATGTTATTTTCAAAGTAAGCTCTGTATCACGTTTAGGGTGTATGGTACATCAATCAGAATATACGGGTAGCTAAAGATTCAAGACAAAATAGCTGGACGTTCCTCTGTTGATGGTTCAGACTGTGGTTGATATCGTGGTTCGAAGGAAGAAACTAGAGGCTCATAATCTACTCTGAAGACATCTACACACCACCAACCAAAGCTAGGAAATGCGCAAACGACTCGTATCTTCTCCTCAAAACGTCATTATTGATACGTAATCATGTGGTTTGTGCCCGTCCGTAGATGCAACTCGATACCGGTGACCCTCAACCCTTGATATCCACCCTTTACACGATTCCAGCCCGTCACAACCTGTTGAACCACTCTGCCAGGTTAATCTAGCTTGTCCGTCTTTAGATGGGAAATTCCGGTGTCTGGATTGGCGGTTAGCTTCATCCTAAAAGAATCTCACGCTTGATACCCACTGCCTCGAGTAGCCAGCCAGAGCATTAAGTCTCTATGGCAGAAGCGGCCACACGCGACGTAGCCAAATGCACTTCTGCACAAATTCCTCGTCGTCTACATCATGTCGAGCAGCGACGGTGTACAGCTTGTGGTTCTTGGCGGGATTGACAACCTCGCGGATCGGTTCGTACCGCTCCCCCTTGCTCTTGCACAAGTAGCCTGCAACTCGGTAGAACCCCCATCGCAGGGTTAACTTTGCCACCATGTACGCGTAAATGAGGAGGTGACTGATAGCGAACGGAGGCAACTCCCGGACCGGCTTGCCGTCGTTCTGCGCTCGGGTGATGATGAAGAATACGTCCGCGGTCTCGCTGAGCTTGGCCAGCGGTGTCTTCGCTTCTCGCCGCTCTTGG
Source organism: Diatrype stigma (assembly GCA_022225965.2). Taxonomy (NCBI): domain Eukaryota; kingdom Fungi; phylum Ascomycota; class Sordariomycetes; order Xylariales; family Diatrypaceae; genus Diatrype; species Diatrype stigma. The sequence goes on along the minus strand of JAKJXP020000040.1, from coordinate 274,361 downwards.
AGTTCACCTTGCAGCCTGTCGCGGTACCATGCCTGGGGGAATTGAGGCAGTCCCAGCATGTTGTACCAATATCGGAGGGGAGTATGAATGCCGCGTAGCATCTTGGCCTGGTTTCCCAACTGCCTACTCGGTAGTCTGTTGTACATCCGGCAGGGAACTGTACGCTGAGGTACGATGGTTGGTTCTTTCAACAGTTGATCAGGTGAAGAAGTTTATCGTTGTAGGATAAGGAGAGCTTGTGAGTAATAAGCCTGTATTTGGTGTTGCCTGACTGATGAAGTAATGGGTTGAGGGTAGGTAGTGACGCGCAGATTTAGTTGTGTAAAGAAGATCTGGTGTAATAGCTATCAGATAGAACGATAATCACCTTTTACGTAGGGTTTCGGGATCTCGAAGACATTGTCGTTCAGAACACAGTATAACGTAGTTGAAACAATAGGCAGGTGGTCAAAGTTACACTTTCCCCTATCGTAACTCGTTCCTATTGCGAGCAAAAAGCTGCACAATAGGATAATTGAACGTTGGCCAATGCATGCCGACGCTCATATATGAACAAACCCGCCTTAAGATATAGACAATGCAGATAGCTAAACCACTGAAGCTATCGCCACTACTCTCAGTCTCGCGCTCTTGTGTCATCGAGTGATAACGTCTCTGTGATTGAGGATCAGCCACACAATCTCAGGGCTCTGGATCTGTTACAGCTGTTATCAGGAGCGCATCGTTCCATTGACAAGTAGTTAGAAGACCTTCTTTTTGGTCTTAGGAGGCTGAGCATGGAGCTATGGTTCTCACGTAAAATCACATACACACTACCTAGTAATAGACTCCCCGGCTAGGGCAACATAGGTATACCCATAAGAGACATTTCGTTACCTACTGCTGGAAGATAGGTTCAACGTAGCTTGTGACAAATGAAGAGCCTCCCTAATGTCTTGGATCTTAGACTGGTCTGCTTCAGGACTCAGGAGAAACGACGTCCTCGCTTGTCTAAGACAATAGAGCATGCCGACGCTGATTCACTTGTGACTTCAGGACTTGATGAAGCACCATCCGAATATTCGAGCTCAACAAAAAAGGAACAATCGTGATAGTCAACATTATAACCACATAGGTGACCATCACGTACAGTCGTAGGCGTCTGGGATTCTAGGATAATATCAACGTCATTCCCCACATAGCCTGCATTGGGAACCCATTGATCTGCCTAAGCGTGAGAAATAATGACAAAATCTGGAAATATAATCCCTGTCTCTGCCGACCTATCGGGACCTTAATTTGACCACAATGTCAACACAAGGCAGAACGGCTCTGACATTAGAGTTTTCTATGTCCATGTCTGGACTCCGGGTTGCTGTTTGATGGCAAGAGACTGAACTTTACATATGTATACATAGTTATCAGTACTTCGTATAAGTACTGTGTAAGTTCCTATCTATCCCTACCTATCTTTGAGATCCTAGACAGTAATACTATCCCTATCCTAGAGACTCCTATCCTATTTACAACCAACAACGTGCTTGGTGAGGAGGTTTTCTTCCGGCACGGTCTACAGAACGGGTTACTACCCCCACACATCCAGGTTTGGCATCATCCGCGCCGGCTTCATGAAAACAATCGCTACTATCATAGTTAGTGCTGCACTACATCGGTAGGACAAACGCCAAAAAAAATCCGATCCCACTTTTGATGAGTCGATCCCAGCTTGACCGGACCTATCCGCCCTCTTTCAGGCCAAGTGCCCCATATGTGATAGCCAGGCACTCACCAATCGAGGCAAAGCTGTAAGATCGTCACGCTTATCACAGGATTATTGTTACCGTTTGCAGCCGCATATATCATCATCGAATTGTTGTTTGAACTCCCTGTCGGGCCTGCTTCGCACGTGCTGCCACGTCTGCATGCCTACAAGATGATATTAGTCTTCCCCGACGAATCACAATCTACAGAGCTACTTACGTATTACGAACGTCGCTTGCAGACAGATTCTCGGGTATGTATGCCATTCGAGATCTCTCTTATGGGGCTCTACGTCAGGGATGAGCTGCCGCAGGTTCAGAGTCTTCAGCTCGAAGCCTAACCCTTATATCCATAACATTGCCAAAGTTTTCTGTAGTTACTAGACGTCATCAATCAGTTGAAGCTATAAAATAGAAACAGCCCCGGGTTGCTCTTATGCAATGATCTGATTCTTCGCCATACTCATTCACCCCCCTCCTATCTCGTTGTCAGGGTTCAGGTCACAGGATCCAGGATGTCGTCGCCTAATAACAATGGCGCTCGCCCACCTCCAGGCTCTCCAAGATCGTACCATCAGCCTTGGCTTGCCTCTGAAAATGATTCCTCCAATCCGGAAACTCTAAATGAGATCCCTTTGGAGAGCCTGCAGCCCGGGACCGCGGCTAGGAGCCCTAGGGGCTCCGAATCCGAAACTAACCTACGGCTTCAGAGGCTTTCCGGAGAGTCTTCCTCGACGAACCACATCTCCACGGCACAGCGGCTTGCAGAGCTGCAGGCTGACATGAAGGATAGCCAGAAACATATACAACAATTGAGCGAGGCCCACCGTGCGGTGCAGAATGCTGTGTCCAGCATCCATACGATGCAGGATCTATTGGCTTGGAAGGAGCAGATGCAACAGTCAAGTAAATTCTTTTCATCCCCCGGGATAGAAATCCATGAGGTCCTCTAACAAAGTGATAGACGGCGACGACGACGACGAAGAAGCCATGCTACAGCGGCAAGCGAGTACCAAGACCAACACATCTACGGCCAGCAAAACCAGCAACCTTCAAGAAAGGCAAGAGCGACAAGAGAAGCCGCGGCATCCGCCTCCCAGTGCTGAACGCCAGGGCTGGGTCGACGAAGACTACATCGAGGAAAACCCCTGGTATGGCGAATCCCATAACAAACCAGTCTTTAGTCTCGGTAAACCTCTGCCACATACCTCCCGGTTCCGGAACAAGATGCAGAAGAAGAAGCCGAAGAAGGCTCAGAAAGATGATGAAGCCGATTTGGAGAAGGGCCCACCATCGGAGACTCAGGCCCAACGGGCCCCTCGCAAGAAGAGTGTCCGAATCGCCGATGATACGTCGGGTGCCGATGCCCCAGAGCAGCAGGGAAGGAGTAGTACCGAGGCCGGAAAAGCTCACACGTCGAAGCGGAATGATGCCGGCCAGCCAGTCTATGACTACCAGCCGCACAAGACCGACTCCCAGCGGGAGACCGAGGGAGACAACGATGTTGACAATGAAGATGGCAAGAAGTACAAGGTCGACGGAGAACCAGTCGGCCAGACCGAAGACGACGAAGCGGAAGAGGGAAAGCAAGATCCAAACGAGCTGAGAAACTGGTGGGCCAGAGTGCGCGCGAAGTATCCCGAGCCATGCGCCGAGTTCCTTGCTGTAAGTATTTCTTGAGTACCGGTAGTCTCTTTTTCTCAGAGATCCCCCCCCTTTCTTTTCATCCAAAACAAAGCGACACACCAAACTAACCGGACGGGAGAAATGCAGACGTGGATGTCGGTGTTCCTAGGGATCTGCGCCACGCTCTCGGTCAACCTCTCGGCGGGGCAGGAGTCGCAGTACGGCACCTACGAGACGTCCTGCTGGGCCTGGGGCTTCTCCTTCATGTTCGGCATCTACATCGGCGGCGGCGTCTCGGGCGCGCACATGAACCCGGCCATCTCCATCTGCCTGTCCGTGTTCCGCGGCTTCCCCTGGCGCATGTGTGCGATCTATATCGTCATACAGTTCGTGGCGAGCCTCACGGCCGGAGCTCTCGCAGTAAGTAACGCGCCTCTCTGCACGGGCCTTTTTCCCACCCATCACGTTCCGAAACTAGCCAAAGTGACAGTCGTTAACATGCGTCGATTGTAGTATGGTCTGTACTACGAAGCTATCCACTACTCGGACCCAGGGATGACGAGCTCCTACAAGAGCTTTTTCTCTTACCCTCAGACTTGGGTCTCGCCTGGGACAGCAGTGGGCAACCAATGCATTGCTGGTGGCATTATGATGATCGCCGTGTTCGCACTGGGAGACGATCAGAACAATCCGCCTGGAGCGGGTATGCACGCATTCGTAAGTATTCTCATCCCTTTCCCCTCCTTCTCTTTTCCTTTTCTTCTCCACACCCTCTCCTCCAGTTGTCTAGCGCTCTAGGATAGGGACTAACCAAAGCGCTGTAGATTCTCGGGATGCTGCAGACAACCCTCAAGTTCTGTTTAGGTTACAACACCGGCACTTCGCTGAACCCAGCCTCGGACTTTGGGCCGCGCCTCATCGCGTATGCGGTCGGCTACCGCACGCCCGAGGTTTTCAGTGATCCCTGGTGGATCTACGGACCTGTAAGCAAGCCTCGTGGCCATCATACCCCCTCCATCTCACGACCGAATCATCTGTGGAGAATCTTTTGCTGACTGTAGCTGGTCAGTGGCTTGCGGCTCTCGCGGGATCCTTGGGAGGCTGCGTCTTATACGACTCGCTGATATTTGTCGGCTCCGAATCGCCTGTCAACTACCGCGTCCCGAAAGCGCTCCGCAACCGGGCCAAGCAGGCCAAGAAGCTCACGACCAAGTTTTGACGAGGGGCAGTCGGCCCGGGGACTGGACGCATTACGACCCAACGGCAAGATGTTGTGAGGTTGTGTAGTCAAACAGCTACCAACTAAAAAGGAGTGGCACGAGTCAATCGAGAAGGGTTGATGTGCGTCTTTCCAAGCGAAGGCCATGTTATATATGAAACCATGAGACATGACGACAAGATGACTACTACCCAGCTAGAGGAAAAAAATATAAAATAATAATAGTTACACAAGCGAGCATCTCGGCTGGTGGTGCAGTGATGCTAAGAATCGGTTTCATCGGTAACGATTGCAATCGGAACAAAACAAAGCAATCGCTGGCTCAGGGTTCAATACATACCTACAGTACGTAGTAATGACCCTAGATTCCGCATGGGCCAGGCAGTCACTCAGTGCACATGACAGTGAATTGCATGGAATCATTGTTGCCTAGGTAATTCGCAGGCAGGAAACAATTCCCAATCGAAAAGGAATCTGGAAAACATTCAAGGAAACACCAAAACACCAAAAACACCAAACCAAAGGCACCTTCAGACACGTAAACAATCGGGTTATTCGTCGGCGCTGATCAAACCATCCGGCCCGCAGTCACGGGAGCTAGTTTCAATCCGGCGCCGGATTTCTTGCATTCCACAATAAGACCGGGCCGGGCCCATTCACGCCGGTCGGCCCCGAACCGTCAGCTCCAGTGGGGCAGAACCCCCGGCTACACGATCCAGCATCCAACATCCAACACACACATCCTTGAAGAGCGAGACCACACCGGCTTGGCAGTTCGCGATTTGCTGCCATTGAACCAAGATGGACGATTCCGTGACACAGTCGATTCCAGCTAGCCGCGAGGACGATTCCGCGGAAAATCTCGCCACGAAGCGCACGGCTTCCGGAGAACCAAGCCCTGCCCCTGACGCCAAAAGATTCAAGGTATCTCATGAATGGGTGACAGAACCGGGTGTCCAGCCTCCCCGCACAACTGCGAAACCGATAGTTCCATTCCCAGATCCGGTATGACCAGTCCAGGCCCCTTTGAATGTTATGGGGCGGAAGTTACTGACCAGTTGATAGCCTGCAGTCCTCGAAGAGCGGAACGGCGAGATCGAACTCCGAGTTGTCCACAACGATGGCGCTCGGGAAAGCACGATTCTTCTTACGGGCCTGAACTGCTTGTTTCAGCAAGGTCTCCCGGAAATGCCCAAGGGGTACGTCGCACGCCTTGTTTACGATCGCAACCACACGTCCATCGCCATCGTCAAAACGCCTCTGGAGGTTATCGGCGGGATATGCTTTCGAGAGTTCCGACACCGCGGGTTTGCGGAAATCGTGTTCTGCGCCATCTCCTCGGATGAACAAGCGAAAGGATACGGAGCGCACCTTATGGCCCACTTGAAGGATTATGTCAAGGCGACCTCTCCCGTGATGCATTTTTTGACCTACGCCGATAATCATGCCATCGGGTACTTCCAGAAGCAAGGTTTTACCAAGGAGATCGCTCTCGACAAGTCTGTCTGGGTGGGATTCATCAAGGATTACCTGGGAGGAACGCTTATGCATTGCGCCATGGTTCCCCGGATCCGATATCTGGAAGTCGGCCGCATGCTCCGGAAGCAGAAGGAAACCGTACAAGCCAAAACCCGCCCTTTGAGCCAGAGCCACATCGTCCATCCACCCCCTCAGCAATGGGCCAACGGCGTCATCACCCCGATCGATCCACTCTCCATCCCTGCCATCCGGAGAACCGGCTGGTCCCCAGCCATGGACGAAATATCACGGATACCACGCCACGGTCCCCATTACCACGAGCTCCGGCGCTTTCTGTGTCAGATCCAGAACCACAAAAAAGCGTGGCCGTTCGTTGCGCCGGTGGACCGGAACGACGTTCCCGACTATTACGACGTCATAACATCGCCCATGGACCTGTCAGTCGTAGACGAGAGACTAGAAGCCGATTTCTACGCTGCGCCGAAGGACCTCGTTGCCGACCTCAAGCTCATCTTCAGCAACTGCAAGCAGTACAACGACGCAGCGACGGTGTACGCCAAGGCGGCGGTCACGCTGGAGAAGTACATGTGGAAGCTTATCAAAGATATTCCAGAATGGTACGAGCTACTCGAGTAGGTAGGTAGTGGTCTAGTCCGTTCTGTGGGATACCTCCCCCCTCCCCCGGGAGTGTTTCCCAAATCTTCCGAGCAGAGAACAGATAGGTAACGTTGTTGCACGCGGACGGGGCGCTTGAGAATCCCGCTGATAAGGTAGGGATTCCAAATATCAGTGTTATGAGGTATATTAAGTAAGGGGTGTTGCTTTTTTGACATGATGATCGTGAACTACGGAGTTGGTGGAACCGAACCGACGAGAATTCAAATACCAGAAACCGATGGCTAACTTTTTGTATTTGTCAATAACTCTTGCAAACGCTCTCCCCCCTCCCCACCCCCTTTTTTGTTCCTCTCCCCCCCCCTTCTTCCAAACTCCTTGCATCTCGCAAGAAAGGTAAAGAAAATTGAACTCCCCAAAAGGCAGCAATCCCTAACAAGAGGTCCCACCCACACCTCCAAGCTACTTACGCACGCACAGCCGGTACATGCCCCGACCGCAGCAGCTGTCCCAGCATATCCGTCACCGCGTCCCGCAGGGTCCCGTACTTCAGGCCCAGCACCTCCGCCGCCCTCGACCCATCGATCGCGTACGCGGGCTCCGCGTAGCCCGGCCGCCCCACCGGCAGCCGATCCCGGAGCTCCTGGGGGAACGCCTCCCGCGCGATATCGACCGCGGCCTGGTACCGGAACGCCTGGCCGACGATGAACCGCCGGCCGGCGACCGCGGCGTCGGGCGCCTCGAGCGCCAGGAGGTGGGCGGCCGCGACCTCGCGCACGTCGGCGTAGCCGCCGAAGTCGAAGGGCGGCACGGCCTCGGCGTCCACCAGGGCCGCGAACAGGCGCACCGACTCGCTGAGCCGCTCCGTGCGCGCCAGTTCCTCGCCGTTGCCCCGGGCGTACGGGCCGTAGATCCACGGCGGGCAGATGGTCGTGACGCTGAAGCTGATACCGGGCCGGTGGTGCGCCTCGACCCAGTCGAACATGGCGCGCTCGGCCAGCGCCTTGGAGGCGCGGTACGCGTAGGGTCCGTCGGCGGATGCGGCGGCCGCCTGCGCGTACGTGGCTGGGTTCCAGTCCGCCTCCGTGTAGGTGTAGCCCGGGCGACGCGGGTCCGCGACCGTGTCGTCGATGACGGCGGCGAAGGACGACGTGGCCACGACGCGGGTGAGCGAGGGCCCGCCCCAGCGCCGTGCGGCCTCTAGGAGGGCCGTCGAGCCCCGGATCGCGGGGTCGAGCAGGTCTTTCACGTTGTCTGTGGGGTCGAAGAGGAACGGCGAGGCGAGGTGCAGCACGCCGGTTACTCTGCCGTCCTCGAGCGCGTGCTGGTAGGACTCGACCTGGGTGAGGTCGGGGACCACGGCGTAGGATAGGCGCGAGGCGTGGTGCGGCCAGTGCGAGAGGATCTTGCGGGCGGATTCCTCGGAGCGAGCGGTGACTCGGACGTCGTAGCCCTTTTCGAGCGCCTGCTGGACGACGTGGCCTCCGAGGAAGCCGCTGCCTCCCGTGACTAGGAGGAGGGGTCGTTGAGATGTCATCTTTGGCAGATATAAGGTAATGTATATGTGTGTGTGTGTCTAGCTATGGTGAGGTGTTTCTTTTAAAGCAGTGATTGGAACATAGGAGTCTGTATTCATATTGGGCTAATCAATTACCCTTCAACCTGAGATTACCGTCTCTTATAATAAAGTCATCCCAGCCGGGAAATACTACACGGCTTTTTTTCTAGTCCTCGATGGTCCGTCATCCGGTCCCTATCTAGTTCAGATTCAGACACAGAGTATGATTAGTCAAGTCGCGAGGAAGTAATCAGGATGCGGGAAAAAGGCAAATACGCCTCGCTGGCCCCACGATCTACATCCACTCAGTGTCCTTTCTAACGACCGTGATGTGCCTGCCTACCTGGGACTTTGGGCGGCTTAATAAGACGGCTGGCTTATATAGCGGCGGTCTGTCGGTATGCGTTCGGATTGGATATATGATTGGATACTGGGCCTTGACTGTTGGTTCGGGGCCTTTTCTGTGTTGGTGGTATTGGTGGTAGTATGCCCGACATGCAATGATATGACGTGAGAGAGGTCAGCCCTACGCTAGAACATGAAAGGGCTTAATCATGAAACCTGTCCGTATACATTGGAGCGGTGAGAACATATTTCTTCGTCTTCAATTGTATGATTTTGCTTTTAGCATATCATTGGGCTGCGCCTGATAGAAGTGGTTGATTACTCCCGTTACTCATCCTCATCCCACCAAGCTGCCTGCTCGTGGATTTGGTAGACGATCTTAACATAGGCTCTTGCATGATATGTTGTATACGACAAGGCTGACTCATCACTGCCTGCCTGCTGGTGACACAAGTCGTAATATCTTAGACATCGCCAACATATGCACCATAGTTGGCCGGCCTATGAGGTGATGCGAGATGTTCCAGCTCGAAACGTAGTATACCAAGAGCGAAACTCAGGACGTGAAGACTCTCCCCGGTATTGTAATCGGATAGTTTGATATAGTCATAGCCTACTGTTCTTGGGATCTCTGTATTGGCTTGTATCTCTAGGATATAGGCCATGATCACAAAACACCAACAAGGATGGACGCCTTGCCAATCGCTTTCCACTTTGGCATCGGCCATTGTTGTTATAAGGCGTCGTTCCGCCCCTTTTGAACCAGGCGTTGGGGCGCGCAGAGATCGGCTAGACCCAAAAAGGTTGGCAACGCTTCATCTCGTCCACTGGCGACGTTTTGCATGATCGCAGGTAGCGGGATCATTTCTGGCACGCGAACTACTGGTGAAAGGCCCTCCGTGCCGGACACTATGCTACCCTCATATGAGTATTGCTTGAGAATTCCCTCATCCTCTTCTGCTCTTCTACTCAATCTGTCATTAGTGCTTTCCTTATCTCATGGTATACGCAGGTACCACGGTGCTTGGAGAACTGCGGTTGTATACTAGAATCGGTGCACTAATGGGCGTGGAACCGTAACGCCCACAACAAAATGGTTGTTATTCCAAATAGCAGGAGCACAGAGATAACAGGATAGCAGTGGGATTATGAATAGGTAGCGATGAGGGGATTATTGGCTTCGTAAGTAAATTTGAGAGAGAACATCTGTATTTCTGAGATACATCTCATAGCAATCAACTGCCGCGAAAGAGAAGCCGAAGGTTGAAGAGGCTTCGATGCGGCAACCAACGCCGGCCTGTATAGCTGTGACTAGGCAGTCAATGTCCTTGGAACATCTGCCGAGGCCACCAAGTTGTGTGCATCACATCACATGCTTTTGAACATGGTCGAGTTTCAAATCATACGATGCTCTCAAGAATCCCCCCATTCCACTCGAATAATGCAGATGAATGCATGTTTTCGCTAGTCGCTCAAAAAGGGGGCGAGCGTCCCTAATAACATATAGCCGGCCAAGCGGAAGTCTTTCGTCCTATGTAGCGTAGCGCAAGTGCCGACAGTTTCTCGCACCTGGAAGCCGGTCCGGGACGGCGATGCCTAGAGGCGGGCAGCTTCGGAGCGTGCGACCACCCCCCCTGTGTGACGTTGTGAAGTCGCAATGGCGGGACGGATCGGGTTTACATTTTACATACACGGCGTATGCGATCTACGGGCCTACGGACGTATTGTACATATGTAGGGGAGATCAGTGGGTACCTAACCTCTACCCTACAGCCGACCGACAGCATCAGTTCGTCCGACGGTTCCAACCCCCCCGTGGCCCACCTAAGCTGCTAAACAAATAAGGAGAAGTGCCAACCTTGGAAGAGTGGAGGGGAGTCCATCCATGATCTAGCAGCCTGGGGAAGCAAGATACAGCAGCTAACGACATACCTACTAGGTATGTTGTATGTAGTTTACCTTTCGATTCCGATTTCTCCCGATTTCGAGATTGAGAATACAGCTTTGTTCATTGGTCGGCGGCCAAAAGTAACTTCTCTCGCCTTGCCTGGTGGAGAGTACAACACGTATAGATGCAACTAAGTAGGTACCTAGGTATTGTATACTACTATTATGGGCATTGCGCACGCGAGCACGCTGTTCGTACCGGTATCAACCTATATTTACATAAGTACTTACGTACGTAACTTGAGCACTTCATATGGTATAGTCTCCGTTTGGCCGGCATCCACTGGATTCCACTACTATACCACCTACATAGTTACCGACTATGTATAGATATTGGCATCCAACATTTGGTCCAACATGTCATTAGCCATCTGCTTTCAGTTGCCAAGGCCGTCTCTTCCTGGACTCAACTCCAAGCATCGTCATAGAAATAGTATTTCTAGCCTATAGCCTGGCGTTCCTTCGCCTTGAAAACTGCAGCCACCACATGATCACATGTAGTTACGTAAGTAGGCCGCTCCAGGCTCCCAGGCTCCCAGGCTCCATGGCGGGGCTGAAGTCATTTCCTCAAGAAATAGGGGAGGCCGCGAGGTCATCGCGAAGCAGCGAGGTTATCAGCGGTGGCTATCCATATTTCAGGTAGGCTGGATATGTAAGGATGACTGGCTATACAATGTACTGGACGCCCAGCACGCCCAACACGCCCTATGCTTACGGAGGAAACCGGGAACGTCCGATGATTCTCTCCGAGACCCACGAACCTACCAGTTAGTGTCTTGTGGAGAGACGAAAGTTTATTCATCATTGCAGACGTTCCGCCTTGTGGAACCCGATGTGCATCAGCCAAAAACGTGGAGGCAGTTGTACTATGCATCGGTACCCCTACTTGGCTGCTTGGTTAATGCATCACCATCATGCTGTGTTACAAGGTGAAATTTCTTCTCGACGCCTGTGAGAATTGAGTGTTAATATATCAGGTGCCATCCCGTCCATGACCTGTGAGTGGCAGTCTTTAGCCAGAAGTACCGAATGCTACCCGTCGGATTCAGCTCGGGGTTTAGGGGCGTGAATGAATGGTCTCTCACGTTGAAAGTGCGGAAGAGGTACCTGGCGTTCTGGACCGAACTCCGCCACGATTGCCCGCTTTCTGGGGAATCAGCCAGGGTCGGATGCCGAGCCGATATGATCATGGGAGATCCCGGAGAACGGTACCTGTATGGCAGTGAACAAGGGCTCCTATTGATAGGCTAGCGTTCCGTAAACCTCCGGAAGGATAGTAGCGTGACAGCCCGAGGTGAGAAACAGTAGGTGGTAGATACAGGTTATGCAATCGTATCTTCCGTCCGCATGTACGTCTGCATGTACACTGAATCTGTACCAGCAAGTCGCTCTCTTCGAAGCTGCAGTCGATCAGGTACACGGACAACTGTAGGCGGTGAAACATGTCTACCTTACCTAGGTAGCATGCACCTCTCTGACCTATGTAACCTGGATTTCCATGTGCAAGACCCTCCGTTGACAGATCGGGCTGTGAGAGATATTCCGTCTGTACTTTGTGAGTAGGTAGGTGTGTTTGAGGGGCGACCTGGGAGATATCCGGGCAGAACATTTCTCAATTCAATCAACTCTTATTGTACCGTAAACTGGCAAATAAATGAAGAATCTATGAATTGACGTGGTATGCCGTCATTTTCAAGATCTTGGCAGCCTCTTGAGGTTAGACCCGGGGCCCCTCAAAGTACTATCCTATACCCGAATTTCTACTAAGTACTTGGTAGATAATCTGCACTACCCAAGCACGCGGGCCCGAGAAATTCCAACAAGCCGTTCCTAGGGTGAAACTGTCGAGAAACAACGTGGTTCACGAGCTTGGCAGCCTGCTTGGGGTGATACCTATGCATCACTTACATATTTTGGCTTGGACGTTCGAATGTTCGGGGCCTCTCCCTCGTTACCTCGCAATGCCCCTCTATTTACTGTTGTATACTGTAACACATACTGTATTGTCTGTCATATCGTGCCCCTCACTGATCAGAGCAATAGTTACGTTCTGCCGTTGTTAACTTGCGCAATACCAACCAGCCAGGTTAAATACTACAATACATACATACCTACTTACATGTCTACATACCTGTTAATCACTGCAATATAGCGAGATGAGACTACGTGACAAATAGGCTTACATGTATATTTCCTAAACATGTGAAACATTACCTATGCAACGAGAAATCCCGGTAACATCGGCCGAAGTACATAATCTGGAAGAAGAAGAAGGGTGATATCTCCTGATACCCGGGCTGACGAACCGGGACTGTCCTATCGTTTTGGCGTTCGGCTGGGAGTGGGAAAACACGGAAGGGAAAGGGCCCTCCGTATCTACGCAATACCTAAGGTAGGTAAGTAACAGGCATGGGCTGCAGGGGTCTGCACAGGCGCGATTCGTGACTTGGTATTGTAAGATCCGCCGCACATGCACCTGGACGTCTTGGGATGGCCCTGATGCAACCCCCAAGGGAGCTAGACCGTGACTTCCAGCATTTCGCCTCCGTTTTACGTCTCTAGTCCCATAACCCTGTTGTTAGCATCAACCATCATCGTCATGTCTCTCGATACCGGGCTAGCCCAGCAAGATCTGCTAGAGGGCCTTGTACAGCAACAGCACAGACAAAGACAAGCGCCATTCTACCGATGCGTCGCCACAGTTCGATCCCGAAGGTGCAGGGGTCGCGGCTCCGGTTTGAATTCGTGCCCCAGCACCCAATCAATGCCAGCAGCCACCACCAGCCAGTGGCATGCCGTGAACAAGCTCCCGCTGCTCCACGCGCCGTTGCATTCTTATATCCTCGGTTTCGGCCTTCATCCAGCAGGAGCACGATATCTGTCCCGTTCAAGAGCCTAAGACAGCCAAACCTTCATACTACGCTATCTGCCCCATATTCCCAAACTCGAATTCCTCCGGCCTGCACCAGACAGTGGAACTCGGCTTCGTACTCGACCCAGAAAATCACCCGTTATACAAGAAACTCTCACGCTTCGAAAACCATAAGAACCATGGCTGACCCCGTGTTCCGAACTGCTTCTCCCTACGTTGATCCAACCGTGAAAGGACCCAAATCTCAGCAGCTCTCCTCTGGACTAGGTCGTTCTCTCTTGCAAAATCACAAAAGTCAGTCAAGCCCGCTCCCAGACTTCTCGAGATCCCAGCCCCAGGGCGTCGTCTTACCTTCGTCTTCCTTCTCTGTTCGATCCCTAGGAGCACAGAACTGACAATGTCGTATAGTGATTTCTAACAACAAAGTCAATAAAACTGCCCTCCACCCCGGTGGTGTAGAGTATGTTGTCTTCCAACGGACCCTGTCGAGACCTTAATTCTAACTAGTATGACATCTAGGCCTCATCATGAGAGGGAACACACCGAGCTAGGTACGGAAGCTTATGTTCGGACGAAACCCTATCCTCAGAACCCGGGTCAACTAACGCTAGTCATATAGAGGAGGAGTTGCACGAGAAGGCGCACATCGACTACGACAGAGTTGCCATTGTATGTGACCAGTTAACTTGGTAGCAGAACGTTTTGGTTTTGGTTGCTAATAACGGCTCTGACAGATTCCCAACCCTTCCGTCGCTGCCTTGTACGAAGATGCTCTTGTATACGAAGAAGGCACTGCCATCTCTTCCACGGGTGCGTTAACAGCGTACTCTGGAAAGAAGACCGGCCGATCACCCTCGGATAAGAGAATTGTCAAGGAGCCCAGCTCGGAGAAGGACATCTGGTATGAACGAACCCCATGCCTTACTTTACAGTAACTTCGTCTAGCTTGATCTATGGACTGACATATTCGCTCGAATAGGTGGGGCCCAGTCAACAAGCCCATGGATCCCGACGTAAGAACTCACTCGATCTCTCCTGTTTCCCATTTCTGCTATTTCTCTCGTGTGTTCTGTTCCCCTCCAGCCAAGCAACTACTAGTGTTGTCGCAACCTGAAAACCTGGATGGTTTCCGTCCCCCAACTCGAACACAAGCCCCACGTTCCCAAGCCGTCGTTACCGCTCCAACCCTTGGATTCTGAGGAAATGTTGGAGATGTTGCCAGCATCAAGTGCAATGACACTTGCCGGACGTCATGCGACTATCTTTTCCCCAGTTAATGACTGTCAAGCTGTAATTCGGGGGGGTCAATGGTCGAAACTTTCTTGCAATTCGATGTCAACTTGGGGTTTAAACACTTGTCGATCCCTGTCACTGGCGTCATTCACATTTCTATGGGCTTGCACATGTACCCGTACCCCCGGTCCCCCGGCCCCTCGGCTCCAAATTGCGGAGAACTCGATGGGAAAATGGGGCACACAGTAGCCGACCCCACACGCCAATGCACTGGCGGAACGGAAGCCTGTACAGAAGCCTGTACAGAAGCCACAGCTACCCGAACCCACCCACACCTACTTACCCACTCAGCATCACTAACCCCCACCCCCCTTTCCCCTTTCTTCGTTCTTGATTCGTCCTGCGATGCAAGCTGCGCCATCGCGCATCGGCAACCAATGAGCCACAATGTATTGGTGACACCCTGCTGACGAATGGCCCCCCTTCACAGGTATGGAAAATCAACAGAGAACGTGCCGTCGATTACTTGAACACTCGCACGAGGATTTACGTGATCGATGGCTATGCCGGCTGGGATGAGAAGTACCGCATCCGGGTGCGAGTCATCTGCGCTCGCGCCTACCACGCTCTCTTCATGCGCAACATGCTCATCCGCCCGGCGCGGGAAGAGCTCGAGCATTTCCACCCCGATTACACCATCTACAACGCCGGCACCTTCCCGGCGAACAGATATACCGAGGGTATGACATCCGGCACCTCGGTCGCTATCAACTTCGCCGAGAAGGAGATGGTCATCCTCGGCACCGAGTACGCTGGTGAGATGAAGAAAGGCATCTTCACCGTCCTGTTCTACGAGATGCCGGTCAAGCACAACGTATTGACCCTCCACTCGTCCGCCAACGAGGGCAAGAAGGGAGACGTCACTCTCTTCTTCGGCCTGTCGGGCACGGGCAAGACCACCCTGTCGGCCGATCCCAACCGGGCGCTCATTGGCGACGACGAGCACTGCTGGAGTGAGCGGGGCGTGTTCAACATCGAGGGCGGCTGCTACGCGAAGTGCGTGGGCCTGTCGGCCGAGAAGGAACCGGACATCTTCAACGCCATCCGCTTCGGGTCTGTGCTCGAGAACGTCGTCTTCGACCAGGAGACGCGCAACGTCGACTACGACGACGCCACGCTCACCGAGAACACGCGGTGCGCGTACCCCATCGAGTACATCGGCAACGCCAAGATTCCCTGCATGTCGGAAAGCCACCCGAGCAACATCGTGCTGCTGACGTGCGACGCGCGCGGCGTGCTGCCGCCGATCTCGAAGCTGGACAGCGCCCAGACCATGTTCCACTTCATCTCGGGCTACACGTCCAAGATGGCCGGGACGGAGGACGGTGTGACGGAGCCGCAGGCGACGTTCTCGTCGTGCTTCGCGCAGCCGTTCCTGGCGCTGCACCCGATGCGGTACGCCAAGATGCTGGCGGAGAAGATCGAGGCGCACTCGGCCAACGCCTGGCTGCTCAACACGGGCTGGGTCGGCGCCGGCTACGTGCACGGCGGCAAGCGCTGCCCGCTCAAGTACACGCGCGCCATCCTCGACGCCATCCACTCGGGCGAGCTGGCCCGCGTCGAGTACGAGAACTACGAGGTCTTCAACCTGCAGGTGCCCAAGACGTGCCCGGGCGTCCCCGCCGAGCTGCTCAACCCCCGCACCGCCTGGACCGCTGGCCACGACAGCTTCAACGAGGAGGTCAAGAAGCTCGGCGGCCTGTTCCTCGAGAACTTCCAGAAGTACGAGTCCGAGGCCACCGACGAGGTCAAGGCCGCCGGCCCGGTGGTTTGAAGGGGGGAATGAATGACCGACCGACTGATTAGGGGTGGTAGAGCATGGCGCTTCACGGCATTGTTTTCACATATATATATTTTGGCTCTTGGCTTTCCTTCCTTTTCTTTTTCGTTATGCTTCTCATGATGGATTGATGCAGGAAGGGCTTTTTGGCATTTGGTTCTTTCTTTTTTCTTCTTGCATTGCATTGCAAAAGCAGACAACGAACACAGAGACTGTGGGACACACGCGACCCATGGTACCTCTTGCTTATACAGGATACCACTACCACCTTAGGTTGGAAAAAACGAAAGGCTTTCGAGAGCTTGGGATGAAGAAGAGCATGACAGAGAGAGAAAGACCTTGTTGTTGTAGTTATCTACTGGAACGAGGGCATACAATTACATTACATAGGTAGGAGGTACATACCTACGCTATGGCGACGCAAAGGTGCTGCTGCCTCATTCGATAGATACAGATTGGAGCAGTCGGGTTGAATAGAGAAATCCTATGTGCATACACATGTATTCAATCGGTGATGAAATTGACCTCGCCCTGTGATACAAAAGATTACTCATACCACCTAAATCATCCTCAACTCATCTCCCTTTTCCCTTCCTCTTATCATATCGTTTGCCTAGGAGTCCTCACCAGTAGTAAAACAGAGATGCATCTCCTATCTCCCATGTTCCATCTCCCACCATTTGCAGCTTGCCACCCGTTGGTGCAGCTGCATTTCGGAGTCGAGTCAAGGGAGAACCCCGTATTATTGGTATGTTGAATCATCCTTAGGCCGGCCCTCTTCGCTCCTGTAGTGCTAGGTTGCCTCCTTAGGTAGGTATGTGGTATACACAGTGTATGCGACAATGTATCGGAAGCTACGTACATGCACTATCTCGAAGTACATGCCCTACGTAAAACAAGGGCAACAACATACGTCCCTATAACCATATGATGAACTGGACAAGATGGTCAAAAAAAGAATTCGCTCGTATCTGAATCAAGCATGACCAAACAAAAGCAACAAAAACGACAAAAAGATAAGTTCCCTCGGGCCGGAATCGAACCGGCGACATTTCGGTTACAATAATGATCAATTACAGCCGAACGCGATAACCAACTACACCACCAAGGGGGTTGGAACTTTGTGCTTGAGTCGAGGTGGGCCTTGACTCGAGGGGTTGTTGGAAAAATTTGCGCCTAATCAGGCACTATAGCTGAGCTGGTTTGCGCTGGCTGCTACTGGCTGTTACTGGCTGCTACTGGTTGGCGCTACAGGGTGTGGGTGGGTAGGTAGGGGGGTGCTGGGGGGCAACCAGTATAATCCTCCGCTGTTTTCCCATATTCCACTACCTGCTTACAATACATCACATCCACGCAGTCCTCCGATCTGATGGTCAGTCTGTTAAGCTTGTGGAACATAGGTATTTATCTAGAGGTAGGCAGTCAGAAGGTAGCAGAGGACTGCAATTGCTATAGGTATCGTCCTACCTACCTAGGGAATTGGTGTCAGTTATGATCAAGTACGGATTCGCTGGGATTTGGCCGTCTGCTCCGAGTCATACAGCCTACTACTATCTACTGACCTAGACCTGGTACATACCTACATACTTACTAAGTAAGTAACCAGTGCAGTGGACAAGAGGAAAGCAGGAGCTCCATTCAAGAGGACATTATCATGTGCATATTTCTACAAGGCCCAACGGGCTGCAACGTACTTAGCACAATCTAACTACGTAGGTTCTTTGAAGGCCCATCGCATCAACACTTATACGAGCTCAGGACCGATCGATCAACTCACAAGAGCTTCAGGGTATCGCCAAAGAAACAAGAAGAAATAAACTCGCCTGCGTTGCGCGCTACTCAAGACCACGTAAATTCGTCATAACATCATCAATTCAGCGTTTCATCTCATCTCATCCCGTCTCATCTCATCTCATCTCAGCGTGAAAAAAACTCGCGCCCCTGTTTTCTGTCTATCGAGAATGGCCGGCCATCACGGGGTAGGCCTAAAAATACATAAGTGATATCAATCGTAATAAGCGTTAATTGCGTCGTCAAGTCTTCGTTCGTCATCATGAGCCCAACCCAAAAGCCCTGCCTCCCTGCCTCTCTCCCTGATGCATCCAGATGCAAACCCGAGTTTGCCACTGCATCAAAACACACCGAAACAAAAGAAAAAAGTTGTCGTAGGTATATCTCCGGATAACGGAGGCATGGACCAAATGAATGTAAGTTAGGGAAGAGACGGGTATGTCTTGCCTACCTCCTGTGAGTGACACGCCAGTAGTTTGACACAGCACCCATCCTACTTGGGGTTTTCTGTGGCAAGGCTGATACCATCACCTCTCACCGCCCCGTATTAAATCAGTATTAGTTGTGGTATAATGTTCATTCCCTGTCCCTTTCCGTCTAATAATCATATTTCTTCATAAAGCGACCCCGCATGATACACCATGCTGAGGCTCCCATGGTAGGTTGGTGGTGAGACCTTGGGAGGGTGCAGTTAGTGGGGTCAATCACACACCGCTGACGATGTTTTTGATGGCCCACCGCCACGCTTCGCGGTCGCGGTCGGCGGTGCCGACCCATTTTTGGCATTTTTTGTGCCATCGTTCTTGCTCTTCTCGTTGCCGCCTGATGAACTCGGGGCCGACGTCGAACTCTTCGCCCACGAGCCATTCGTCTTTGATATCGCTGACACGACCATGACCGCCCTCGGCATCGTCCATGTCTTTGTCTTCAAGGTCAGGAATATCTTTGAACGGATCGTCATCGTCCATGGCGTTGAAGCCTTCCATGGGGTCGTCCGATGCAGAATCCGGGGCGGTGTCGACCTTCAGCCAACACATGGCCTGAGGGTCGAATACCATATCTCCGATCCTTTTGGCGCCTTTGCTTGTGCTCATATCCTTGATGAGCACAGGTCCAGGAGTCGAAGCCTCCTTCTCGCGTTGTATATGTGCAGGTATGGATGCTGTGGATGGTGTAGATGCTGGAGCATTGAACGCCCTCAGAGCGTTCTCGTTACCTTCCCAGCGGTATGTCGCCGGGTTGTAAGTCATCCCGTTCACAACTATCTCAATGTTAATGCTACCCACCAAGTATGCTGAGCGGAGTCCTCACCTTTTGACTCCTTCCCTGAGTTCAAGTTAGAAATCAAGTGAGGTTTTTGTTGCTGGGGCTTTCGAGCCTTCTTCGCCCTGATAGTGTTCTGGGGATGGCTTGGGTTTAGGTTGGCCCTCGTAGATAATTGGGCAACCCTTTGTGAAGTCAGGGGCGCTAAAGGTCCGGACTGGGGTACTCTTTGTGCTAGGCTCGCCTCCCTGGCCAGCCGGCTGGCGGTAGTGTCTCGTGCGAAGTGAGGCTGATAACCAGCCCTAGGAGAGTAGGGCGAGACCGGGCTCGGCGTATTGCGGTCTGGCAGTACGTTCTGATAGAGCCTGTTCCGAATATTATTTCTATTTCCGCTCCCTATAGGCTGCTTAGTGAATTTCGACTCTGTCTGTGCCGACGTGGGGAGATCGTCGAATCCATCTAACTCGTGGCCATCACCGAATTGTCGGAGGCGGCGGGGCTTACTAAGCTGCTGCCATATTGGTTCCGAGGCCATTTCCGCGTTCCGAAGTCTTCTGGGGCTGGGTGATCGCATAGTAGAACGTGAGAACGCGCGTGATAGGGGCCTAACCTCCGGGCCATGATCCGAGTCATGACGCCGGAATGCACGAGACGTCTTGGCGTTTACGTTTTGCGACTGGCCCTGAGACGCGCCAGCTGGCAAGAAGGGTGCATGCGGTTTCCTCGCCTGGGCTGCACTGCTCTCGTATGCCAAGCGTGGCTTGTCAACCGGAGTCTTGGGTCGTAAGGACGACTGTGGCCGGTTAGGGTCGTTCCGTGAAGGGGGCCGCTCAAAGCGTGATACTGCCGACTTTGCAGGAGTTGGGGCAGAACGCAGAGCTGGTAAAGACCTTTTCAATCGTAGGAGCTGCGCATTAGTAGTGGTTGGTTCACCCCGAAGACCGGCCGTCGAAGCTTTCTGACCGATCTCCTTCCTGCGCGGTGTAGTTTGCTGGTAAAATGATGTGGTAGGTGTGGGGGTAGTTGGAGTGTGGATGCTCGATATAGAAGACTGGGTCGAATGGCCCATCCGCGACTGTGATCTGCGGCTGGGCCGTGATTGAATAGGGCCACCACTTTCGGAAACTGGCTCGAGCGAAGGCTGCGTATGCGAACGCTCATGGCCGATCATGGGTCGCGGAAGGCGTGAGCCGGATGACCCTGTAACAGGTTTGTTGGTGAAGATCAGAGACACCGCAGCCTTCGGTCGTCCGGGAACAGCTGGCTGTGCTTCCTTGACTTTCACATTACGATGCAGAGAATGTTTGCCAGAACCGAAGACATCGCCATCGCCTAACTCAAGACCGGACAAGGGATCCTCCTTTTCTTCCGAGGGTTGCAAGGGTCGTCTAGATGCCCGAGACATTGGATCCATCGTCGACCTCTCCGGGGATCGGCTCAGTTTTCGGCGTTTCAGACGCTCGCCAAGATCCAAAGGCCCAAGAGGCAGCTCCAACCCGTCCAGAGTCTCGTCTTCACTCTCCGCCGTGATCGAGCTCGCAATGCTAGGACTGAGAGCCGAGGCGGATGAGCTACGGTTGGACAACGCGTCACGCCTAGTACCACCAAACCTTGTCCCAAGGCTGCCCTCTCCCCAATCGAAATCGTCATTTGCACTCAGTGCTGGCGTCTTGGGAATGTCCCTTTTCCTAGACAGCTGCAGCTTTCCATCAGACGGGAGCTCAAGGTCCATTTCGAAGTCGTCGTCTTCCTTTCTGGGAGGTTGGGGTGTGGGTGGCGTGATTAAGGATATTGGCTTAGTCTGGGGTCGAAGCTTTGGTGGTCTGATCGTGGCGTCTCCGTCGCCGAACACGTCGTCGTCTTCGTCGTTGTCCTTGAATTTATCTAGGTTGATAGGTGTTGCTAGAGCCGATTGTTGTTTTTCCTTGGGGGAAAATAGTTGCGCGATACCCTGCGGCTGCTTCTTAACAGGGCTAGGGTTTCCCGAGCCACTGACCTGCCGTATGGCTTCGGGGAACTTAATGCCGTCGCGGGACTTGAGGCGGAGGCCCTGGCTTGATTCTGGCAATTCCATATCATCACCCCAGTCCTCTTGAACGATCTTCTTGACACTGCGGCCCCCGAGGCGCCTGATAGTACCACCCATCAAAGCAGAAGGTGGAACATCGGCAGGTATAGGAATTCCGGCATGAGCCGCAGCTGCTATGGCGTCTAATGTGGACTTCTCGTCGTCGCCTGGTAAATGTACGTGTCTTTCTTCCTGTCCGCCTAAGGACTCGCGGTCCGACCTAAAAGAAGAGTGGCTATCACGCCTGCTTGAATGCGCGTTAGTAGCTGTTGACGAGCCCCGAAAGGCAAGATCGTCATTATCAATCATGAAATCATCGTCGTCCCAGTCTTCGACCTCCTCCGTCACGGGTTGCCTGGGTTTCAGTCGTAGAGTATCCATGATGCTAATTTCCGGTAAAAATTCCGTTGGTCGCTTCCCGTTTGTGATGGTGCATACGTGCGATGGTCGCACGTCTCAAATGGAAGTGTCGCGCGCGAGATCTGAGGTTTCCCGATATTCCATCAAGACGCAGTCCTACGCGCCGATCGCATCTTCCAAGTCTTCCGGGCAGATGAATCCAAGTAGCTCGCAAAGGATTGTGTCCGTTCGTTGTTGTCGGCTGGGTGAAGCGTCGAAGGTTCGCGCGATAGAGGTTAGTTGTAGATCTTAGGTACAGAAGGAAAGTAGGTAGTGTAAGGAAAGTGGTTGTAGTAGTTGATGGCTGCGCGCAGGTTGTAATTTTTTGCCAATGGGGCTTCAGTCGGTCTCGGTATCTGACGAAGGATTGTTTGCTGCTGAACGCGACTTCGATTCAATTCAATAACGACCGTGCAGTACGTTGCTTCGAGGGCTACGATGATACAGATGGATCTAATCAGTAAGGTGGGAAGGTGGTGGGGTAAAGCGGAACTGTAGTGAGCGTCGGATGTGATGTAGGGATGAGGAGTTGATTGTGCTCTCTCCAAGGCACAAAATGCCGTACGGTGTGGTGAAGTGATGGTGGTGACAGGTTTAGTTCAGGAGAGGTCGGCGGGCTGGGCTGGGTCGGCCACTCTGTGATGTGTGAAGTGTGAAGTGTGATGTGTGTTGTGTGGTGCGTTGCAGCGTTGTACTGCAGTGCACGAAAGGCTGGGCTCCGGGCTCTGGGCGCTGGGCATTGGGGGGAGCTTAGCTGGCCTGCGTGGCCTAGGTCGGTGCTTGTGACTGGCTGGCGGGCGGGCTGTCTGGCTCTCTAGGGTGGCTCTCTAGCCTTGTATTCGTCCATGTGGGCCTACTATTAGTTGGGGGAGGATTTTGGGCAATTCGACTAATTGCACCGGGTCATTCTGCTAACGGCACCGGGTCTCTAACCGCATCTGGTAAGGTTAGCGCAAAAGCCACCCGTGCCACACCTTGCGCCACATTTACCCCCCGCCACTGTCTAAGTAACTCCTTAACAATCACCTACAACCACCTACAACCACTTACAACGTACATACAGCTTATATTTACATCTGCACCTATAAATGCATTTGCACCAGCGCCAGCGCCACCGCCAGTACGTACGTAGCGCGGTTACTGGTTAATTAGGTCCGGGGTATTTGGGGAGGCAATAAGAGCCCTTCCATTTGGGTATACGTATGTAATTGTGCTATATAAGGGTGTTGGTAATGTAGGTATTAGGTGGTGTGTTAGGTAGTATGTTAGGTTGTAACATAGGTAGTAGGTGGGTGTGTCCGAATGTAGTTAGGGACCCGGTGCCGTTAGCAGAATGACCCGGTGCAATTAGTCGAATTGGATTTTGGGTTTTAAAGCAGCTGCAAAGCAACTGACGCTAAGTTGAGTTTTTCTCGGGATCAGGGGTGCGAGGTGGGGCTGGTGGGTACGATTTTGGAGTCGGTGGCTGGTAGAGGCCCGTGCAGCACAACCCTATACGCAAATCAGTGAGATGCATCTTACAATCAATCTATCTCACAGCAACGACAGACCACTTTTTTCCTTTCCATTAGAGTACCAATCTTACTATGTATATCTGTGACGAAGCGGGCTTCTGGGAAATGATGCACAGAGCTGAAGATTATAGATATAGGAGTTCAATAGCGCACAGCTAATCTCAACACTTCGGCTATCTAGGCAGTAGAGGGGTTAGATGTTTCTTGAGCTTACAGGGCTAATTTCAGTGACACTCAGTGGCACTCAGTGGCACTCAGTGGGAGCTCAGAACTACCTAGCGGAGGAACCCCCCCTGTAGGAAACTCTGTCTGCTATTATGTTAGGATATGAACCTAGTGTTGGCCCCAAGTACTTAGTGCTGTACTGTTTTGTACAAAAGTACATTACCTTTACCAGGGTTTTCATACTTCAACATAATTTCCGACATACTAGCCTTATTGGCTAGAACATCCTGATATATTTAACATAAACATAACTTTATAACATTTTAGCCGATATATTAAACCTACTTATTAAGTTATTCTAACTAATTAAAAATATTAATACGGCTAAGGATTTATAAAAAAAAAAGAATTCCATATATAGGTACTTAGAATTATATATATATTATAATATATTATTAAATATTTAAGTATATTATAAATATTATAATATTACGGTTAAATTACGAATTAAACTTAAGGTTTACGATTATTAAGGTTTACGGCTTAGCTATTACGTTACGTTATTATATATATATTATATAAGGCAATTTTTATTTATATACATATAATTAATTATATAGTCCAAAGTTTATTCGAAACCGACTTATATATAATAATACGTATTTAATTTTTATAGCTATAATAAAATTACTTAGCTGCAATAAAATTACTTAATTATAATAAAATTAATTAACTATAATAAAATTATTTAATTAGCTGCTTTTTAATAAATATAATTAATATTATGAAATGCCATATAATTTAACTGCCATTTACCCAATTATAACCAATTGCATTAAATAAAGATAGCAACAGTCATGTTCAAATAAAGCCAGAATGTTGATTTGGGATGCTTCTGCCCGAATTGAACTGCCTAGCAGCTATAGTTTTCTACAGGGGGGGTCCCCCGGCTAGGTACGTAGTACCTATTGTACATGTATGTAGGCAGGTACCTGGAAACAACGCGAGATGGACGCGACAGAAAAGAAAGAAAAATATAGAATTTCAGAACCGCCCAATCATTCCCCCTTCTTGACCAACATCCTACACCATATACGGTCATGCTAAGACTCTTGCACAACCTGGAATTTACCTCCTAAGTTAGGTACTTCAGTTAGGTACTTCGTAGACTGTATCATGTGTACAAAGTGATGGGCCTAATTATGGACCTTGATGCCTTCAGTCGTGGTTGCCTAGAACTACCTGCTATTGCCATGTAGTTGGTTAATCAATAAACAAATACATTCAGCATTCCGTTCCATACGAAGTAAATCTCTATATAAATGATGTTTACAGGCAGTCCCTCACCCAGGTTACATACGCAGGGGTTCTTTGTCTACCGGGTATTCCTTGGTGCTCTCAATACAGCCGACCACCAACTGTTGCAGGCATTCATATGACATCCATCTGAGAATACATCCCCGGAGTACCAACACCCTTCATATATCGATGTTCATTCCTTTCAACTTCCACAAACGCATTTGTACCTACCCCGCCTGTTTCCGATAAATAGTGTCCGCTGGAATGAGGCTCTGAATTAAGGGGTGTTCCGTCCAATCTCGGGCCGCTGATCGACTGTTTCAAGCGGCCGGCCTAGATCTGCGTTCTCAGCATTTATCGAATTCGCCAAGTAACGTCACGTTGTTTTTGATCACCATCTACGAAATACCTCAACGGCTTGTAATAGGCAAGCTTGTCGAAAATGCCTGCAGAACCGCCGGAGCCACCACCAATCCTACGGTTCCCAATATCCGGAAAGGGGGATGAGTACTTCTTATTAGAGGCCACCCCATACGGATCAAAGCCGCTCGACCTTAAGCTCCGGGGCTCGGAAGGGTCCGCCGTCTTCGCGGCCAAATGTGAGTAACCACCATCCATCCAAGGGTTCCATCCATTTTTTACTTCCCCATGGGGTTATTCGCATCACCCCGGTATGGCTCCCCAAGTCGATCTAGCCGGACTGTCCAGGGTCCAACCCAGCTCAATATCGAGCATCATGCATACATCAAAACATATATAGTGCGCATGAATTGGGATATAGGGATTACTGACTATTATCCTCCATTCTACCTGCTTCAGTGCGGCATAAGAGAATAGTAGAACACAAGGCCACAACCGGCCACTGCACCGATGATGAGTGGGAGGCAATCCTGACTTCGACCTTTGTCGATCACAAGCCACCGCACGATATCGAGATCAGAGCCGAAGTACAACCAGACACTTCTTACGTAGAGCTCTGCGTCCGGAAAAACATCCATGGAATCACGGTTCGTAGTTGTCCCATCTCGCCGCCCCTTCCTCCCTTACTTATCACCTTGGCATACTGTATTTGATCTTGGCTGATCCCCCTACCTCTACTCCAGCAACGCCTCGGCGCCGTCAAGCTGCCCGAGAACGCAGACGAGGAGGTCTCGCCGTTCAACTGGTGCATCTCGACCATCGCGGCGCGGACGCGGGTCGAGGAGGAGCTCGCCGCCGCGACGGCCAAGGCCCAGGCCCTGGAGGGCACCGTCGGCGAGCTCAAGGACCAGCTGCGCGAGCTGATCCGCGCCAAGGAGGACGACGAGACCCAGCTGCTCGAGCGGTTCCGCGACCTTCTCAACGAAAAGAAGGTCAAGATCCGCCAGCAGCAGCGCCTGCTGGCGGTCGTCGAGCCAGGCGCCAAGCTAGCCGGTGGTGGTGGTCATGGTGGAGGCGCGGAAGCAGGCGGTGCCTCGCGGCGCAGCGCCAAGCGCAAGATGGTGGGTAGAGACGATGACAGTGATGACGACGATGACGATGATCTCGTAAAGATGGAGGTCGATAGCATTGCTGGTGATGGCGGTAGTGGTGGACCGCAGTTGGATCCCGAGGAGAACGATCCCGAGACGACTGATGCTGAGGAGACGGAGAGCGAAGCCGCAGCAACAGAAGCGACCGAGAGCGATAAGGATGCATCACCACCGCCGTCGCCGCCGCCTCCATCAAAATCTAGGGGTAAACAGGCCGCGAGAGGTCGGACAACGAGAGCTACAACTTCGAAGGCTACAGCAACTTCGAAGGCCACAGCAGCTTCGAAGGCATCAGCACCCAAGGTTTCGGCATCGAAGGCTAATAGTAGCAAAGCAGCGGGCAAAAGAGCTGCCGAAGCAAAACCTACCTCCCCTCCCAAGGGGACCAACGATGATGATGACGATGACGATGATGAACCTCCGCCCCCTCGCACTCTACCTTTCAAGAGAGGGGGAAAAGCTGCAGCGCCAGCGCCAGCACCCCAACCCCCTCCCGATGATGATGATGAGACGGAGTCCGATGACGAGTTGTGAACATAGTGATAGCATGGCAACTGGACGCATAATTAGCAATACCTTTCTAGGTTATTCAAAACCAAGCAGGAAGAGTAAATTAGAAAATAAAGAGATTCAAGAGGTCGAGAGGACCACGTTCAACTTGGACACAAACATACGAAGATGATAAGCAAGTATATGATAAGAACACCTTCAAACCACCCGCCATAGATCGTTTAACCAAGTATGATCTTCTTTTCGTCGAGTAGTTATCCCACTTGTGGCTCGTAAGTGACCCCCCCCCCCCGCATGTTATAACTTGATATATGATAATCAATGTGAGCGAAACATTGCCCAGCATCCTGCTCCCTAAATAAGTTCAGTCCTCATATTCATCATGCATGTTCAGTTACGAAGCAATCCACCCCTTTATAAAACTGCATACATTTTCTCAGTACGCGTTGTTATGAAACATTATTCTTCAATTTACGGATCCCTATGATCAGTTGGGAGCTAATATGCCATGAAGACTAGTGTTTGAGATATCATGTGAGCAAGGGAGCTAGAATATCATCCCGTCTCATGGTTAGGGGGTGAAGTGTATTGTCATTCGACTACTTGGGATTTATCACGCTCGGTAACACGGACACTGTACCTACATACCAAATCCCCAAACCGCACGCACGCTGCTGCTTTCCTTCCTCTTCCTTATCCTCCTCCCCTCCCTTCCCCTCCACTCTCACCACGCCCCCACCCCCACCTCACCGCGTATCATCCGGCGCATACCGATCGACCCAGCACGAGCGGAAGTGCGTCCCGCGCCCCGCCTCAGCGAGGCGCTCGACCTCGCGCGGCGTGAGCTTGAAGCCGGGCAGGCGGGCGACGTAGCTGCGCAGGCGCTGCTCGCTGGCGCTCGTGGTGATAGCGACGGCGCCCTGGTCGAGCACCCACCGCAGCGCCACGTCGCCCTCGGTCACGCCGTACTTGCGCGCCAGCTCCGCGTACAGCGGGTCGGCGGGCCCGGGGCGCGGCGCCTTGGCCACGGCGGCTAGGGGCGCGTACGCCGCTACCGCGATGCGCTGCGAGCGGCAGAAGGGGACGAGGTCGTGGTGCTGGAGGTAGGGGTGGTACTCGACTACGTTGCGTTGCGTTGCGTTTAGCGCGCGAAACAAAAAAAAAAGAAATACTTTCATATAGAAAAAAGAACTTGACTTAGCTTACTCTGGTTGATGGCCGGCGGGACCTTGGCCGTCCGGAGGATGGTCTCGAGGTGCTCCTGGAGGAAGTTCGAGACGCCGATGGACCGGGCGCGGCCGGACGCCTTGATCTCTTCCATGTCGGCCCAGATCTGCTGGAGGTGCTCGGGCGAGTCGGCCATGAAGGGGCTGTGGAGGAGGTACAAGTCCACGTAGTCGAGGCCGAGCTTGCGGAGCGACGCGGCGAAGCCCTCCTGCACGGTCTTGCCCTTCACGTTCCGCAGCTTCGTCGTCACGAAAAGCGAGGCGCGCGGCACGCCCGCGCTCCGGATCGCCTTGCCGAGCTCCGCCTCGTTCTTGTAGGCTGTTTGTCGTCCCGTGGGACGGTTGTTGTGAGCAGGTGGATGAGAATATACATGGTGGCTTTTATTTGTTGTTTAGGTTCCGGGCTTACATTCGGCGCAGTCCAGGTGGCTGAACCCGGCCTTGATCGCCTTGACCGTGATATCCACTATCTCATCGCTTTTTTGTCCTATCCGGGCCGTTCCCAGGCCATATGCGAGCTACATTGCCATCGGCTTAGC
This sequence comes from Diatrype stigma, assembly GCA_022225965.2. NCBI lineage: Eukaryota > Fungi > Ascomycota > Sordariomycetes > Xylariales > Diatrypaceae > Diatrype > Diatrype stigma. Next base: position 245,603 of record JAKJXP020000040.1, on the reverse strand, counting down.
CACTCCTCTTGGCGATCTTTTGCGTGCGTGCCTACCATTGGGATCTCGTTTCCATCGTTCAACTTCAGCGAGGGGATGTATTCCGGGTGTTGCTTCGGTGTTTCGCCCGAGGCATTCGGCTTAAAGGAGGCTGCAATGGAGTGCATTTTGTCCCTCGTGAGTGCTGAGTACTTCTGGATTCAGAGCAGAGGAATGTGAACAAAGTGAGGATATATTACTATGTAACAAGCAACGGGTGCAGCAGGCATCATGTTTAATACTTCATCATCCTACCCCCAACCATAAAGTTGGTTTACTAGGCCGAGCGCGGAGGCGCATAGCATTAGTGCCAGTCAAACCGGATAGCCACATACGTAGTTTACTACTTATAGTATAATAACACCTTCCAAGTTTATAATTTATCGAGACCTCCTACTCGGCTTGTGGATATCGGACATCGTGACATATCGAGGACTAATAAGACATGAACGTTACACAACTATACTCGATGCAGATATTTTATATATATATACGCATTTACACTACCATACATCCGGCTCGAGTTATAGGGGCTTCCGGTTTGATGGCAAACTCCGGCGGGCTGGCCTGGCAAGTCGGTGTTACTGTCACAGACTCAAAGCGCGGGACACGGGAACCAATGCGATGATCAAGGGTTGTGCCGAATAGTGCTGAGTGACGTTATCCCGTCTTGTCCCGACCGGCGGGTCCGATCGGTTGATAAGCTCTCCAAGCGCAGAAGGGATGCTATCCACTACCTACTAGGTACTAGGTAGCTAATAGAATTTCTACGGCAGGAAGGGTTTGGATTGGCCTTGGTTTTCATTAGCTAAGGAAACCTCTAAGCAGATCCTCTTATAAGTGAGAAGCATGTGGCGAAGGCATTGTGGAAGGTTCCGTAGTTTACGGTTCCAGCGGCCAAGTACCGAGCTAATACTTCGTACCTTAGCTTTCATAATGGAGGTGACTCGGGACGACATGAGCGGGTGGGGTTAAGATAAGGCACTTACAGGTAGATAAGCTTGCCACTCCATGTATCTTTATTCAGCATTACCGACTGTGGCGTCATACAAACACTTCCACATATAAACATACCCGCATCTTCATTGCTGCTGTAAATACACCGTTTGATATATCGTACATCTTCAGTAATCTACTACGCCCTGCTTTAACTTCATTTCATTACGTCGTTGCTAGATACCCTGATACCCTATACACCACGATTACACCACTCCCGTCACTCTCGCGGATGGCGGGGTACAATCACGCATACCTCCTCCTAAGCCCGTATCAATAAGCTTGCCTATATGCTATTCCGCCAACTCCCACTACGTCGAAGCAGCCTCCTCGTCCGAGCCCACGTCCCTCCTAAGACCACCCAGCTACGACTAAACGTCGCTGCCGCGCAGATGGCAGCAGCAGCAGCAGCATTTTCCTCCTCCCCCACCACCGCCGGCGCGGGCGCCTCGATCAACGACATACCCAAATCATGGAACTTCACGTCGAAGCTCCCCGCCGACGCGCGGTTCCCGACGCCGCTGGACTCGCACCAGACGCCGCGCGACGAGATCGGGCCCCGCCAGGTGCGCGACGCGCTGTTCACGTGGGTGCGGCCGCAGCCGCAGGCCCGGCCGGAGCTGCTGGCCGTCAGCCCGGCGGCGATGCGCGACCTGGGCATCCGGGAGGGCGACGAGGCCACGGCCGACTTCCTCGCCACCGTGGCGGGGAACAAACTCCAGGGCTGGGACCAGGACCAGGATGGCGAAGGTGAAGGCAAGGGCAAGGGAAAAGAAGAGGACAACAGTGACAAACCCGGCGAGCATAGGTACCCGTGGGCGCAGTGCTACGGCGGGTTCCAGTTCGGGCAGTGGGCGGGCCAGCTCGGGGACGGGCGGGCCATCTCGCTGTTCGAGACGACGCCGCCGCAGCACGCGCAGCACGCGCAGCCACCGGTCCGGTACGAGCTGCAGCTCAAGGGCGCGGGGCTGACGCCCTACAGCCGGTTCGCCGACGGGCTGGCGGTGCTGCGCAGCAGCATCCGCGAGTTCGTGGCCAGCGAGGCGCTGCACGCGCTGGGCGTGCCGACGACGCGGGCCCTGAGCCTGGTGCTCCTGCCCGGCGTGCGGGTGCGCCGGGAGACGGTCGAGCCCGGCGCCATCGTCGCCCGCTTCGCCCAGAGCTGGCTGCGCCTCGGCACCTTCGACCTCCTGCGCGCGCGCGGCGACCGCGCCCTCATCCGCCGGCTGGCCACGTACGTCGCCGAGGACGTCCTTGGCGGCTGGGAGGCCCTGCCGGCCCGCCTGGCCGATCCTGAAAGTGCGGCGGCCTCTGCGGCACCGCCGGGGCGCGGCGTCGCCGCCGATGCGGTCGAGGGGCCCGCCGAGTCGGAGGAGAACCGCTTCGCGCGCCTGTACCGCGAGATCGTGCGGCGCAACGCGTTCATGCTGGCCAGGTGCCATGCGTACGGGTTCATGAACGGGGTGCTGAACACGGACAACACGTCGATATTCGGGCTGAGCATGGACTACGGCCCGTTCGCCTTCATGGACAAGTTCGATCGCATGTACACCCCGAACCACGACGACCACATGCTACGGTACAGCTACCGGAACCAGCCCAGCGTCATCTGGTGGAATCTAGTGCGGCTGGGAGAGGCGCTGGGCGAGCTCCTGGGGGCAGGGTCACGGGTGGACGACGAGACGTTTATCAAGGATGGCGTCAAGGAGCACGAGGCCGACGACATTATCAAGAGGGCCGAGAAGATCATTACGCAGGTCGGCGACGAGTACATGGCGGTGTTCTTGGGGGAATACAAGAAGCTCATGAACGCTAGGGCTGGGCTGAAGAACTACAACGACGCCACGTTCCAGGAGCTTATGCAGGAAGCCTTGGACATCATGGAATCGCAAGAGCTGGACTACAACCTGTTCTTCCGCCGCCTCAGCAACATCAAGCTGAGCGAACTCGAGACGGAAGAGTCGCGGCGGGAGAAGGCCGCGGTTTTCTACTACCAAGACGCCCTGACAGAGACCAAAGGCGACCAGGGCGATGGCCGCACACGCATCGCCAAGTTCCTCGGCGAGTGGCGGCAGCACATCCTCGCCGACTGGGGCGATGGGAGCACGATCTCCGAAGAGCAGGATCAGGAACGGGTGCTGGCCATGAAGAAGGTCAACCCCAACTTCATCCCCAGAGGATGGATCCTAGACGAGGTCATCAAGAGGGTAGAGAAGAACGACGAGAGGGACGTGTTGGACAGGGTCATGCACATGGCGTTGCACCCGTTCGAAGACAGCTGGGCGGGGCGCACGTTCGACGGTAAGGAATACGTCGGAGATAAAGACGAGGAGACGAGGTGGACTGGCGACGTGCCTAAGATCGGCCGGGACTTGCAGTGCAGTTGTAGCTCATGAGAATCTCGCTCGTCCGGCGCAATTGCAACTCCGGCGTACATACCTACATAGTAAGATGGATGGGCTGCATCGCTACTCGTACTTCGGCTACCTACGTATACGTACGCATACCTACTATAGTCACTACGTACGTCGTAACACGTTGTTGGCATGTGTCTGTCTAGCCACATAGTCTAGTGGTGTATACGAATACGACACGAGGCTCGAGTACGAAGTGAAAAACACCGCGACCGACCGGCTATACAAACTCGTACGTTTGCCCGAAAGACCGGTAAGCCTAACCACTTGCCTAGGTACCTAGGTAGTTAATATACCGAGGGCTTGCTTGTTAAGCAATGCAACAAACAGCGTTTCGGCGCCGAGATTACGTATCGCAGCCGTCTCAGCCTCGTTGAGACGGGATTCAATTCATTCTCCCTCCCTCCCAATCCTGCCAAGCGGGCCAAGCAGCGAAGGAAGGAAAGCGCACAGCAGAGCAGAGCAGAGCAGCGAAAGATTTTTCAGATAACGGTTGCCGGGACCCCTGTTTTGCTCAGGTGGGTGAACGAGCCAACCCCAATGAAACGAAGATGGCAGGGGGGGGCTTCGCTTCGTGGGCAACTGGGGATGATTCATCCATGGTGGTTCTGGTCGTCCGACGGTAGTCTGGACTCTGGATGCATGGGAGGGACACTGACGTAAATGCGGTCGATGATTAAGCCCACACAGCAAGCAGTAGCAGCAAAAGCTGCAACCTGCAACCGCTGATGCTGATCGGGGTCTAAGCGATCGCATTTCTCTGCTCAGTGCTTGGATGTTTAGTGCTGTTTCCTTTGATACCTAATTCGCGCGCCCGAACCCACCTCGACGTGCCTGCCCATCCGGATCTTCATTTCCAAAGGACGTCGTCGGGTCTTTTAGACACGCCGTTCGTTCAAACCCGTTCTTTTTTGAAACAGATGCAAAAAGAACAATCAATAGCCAAGAGCATCTGGCGCGTGGTATGGCGATGGCGCAGCAGCTTTTCAGGCGGCGCCTCGCCAAACGGCAGAGGCGCTAAAGATGCCGAACGAGCCGCCAGGCCACGCGTAAAGTGTATAGCGCCATTCACAGCGATTATGTAGCAAGAGTGCTGCCGCTGCGAAGTAACTAAGTACATACAGGGGGACAGGGGACAGGGGTGGCCAGGATACATACCTGCCCGCCCACTTCCCGTGCCACTTTTGTGCCCGGGGGGGCATTTATGTATGTGAGCGAGTACGGGGACACGATAAAGGTGAAAGAACCCCAGATCTCAGTTGGGTTGGTGGGCCAATCGGAGACCCTTGACTCTCCCTTTCCAATACATAATGTACATAATGTATGCGGGCATAATATAGTGTTCGGGTATAACGTCCAGGTATAGCGGCTGCTAGCCTCTTCGGTGTGTTCGAATATTAAATTGAAAGTCTTAGAATGACGCGATGGAAGGGCTAGGCTGGGGGAATAGCAAGTGCGAACCCACCACCTCGTGGAAAATGGAAAATGAGCATCGAACGTTTTTCTGGTATAGAATGAAATGATAGGCGACGACGACTCATTACCTACTCGCTTAGGTATGTAGGTATGTAGTTTAGATAAAAGTTAGATATGGGATATGGGCTTTTTCGAGTTCTCCGGTCAGAGCTAACATTCTCTTGGGTAGGTAGGTACCTTGGCCTTGGTCATACGTGGACATCAATTGGTTATACATGCCGCGGCGATACGATACATGCGTAATGCCAGAATGCATACATACCTAGGTACTCAACTTGCAGCTGAGCAGGAAGTGCGATCTGGGACGGGGACGGGAACATTGATAGGGTTCCGTGCCCGATCGCATTCGCATTCGAGAGCGCCGCTGCCGTTGACGTGGGCTCCAGGGCTGGCTGGCGGGAAGCGGGCGGGCGCATTGGCGCAGGGCAGGGCACAACCAAGACCACTGCACTGGACTGGACCAGCGGCGGCAAGAAAACGGGGTTCCGCATCCATTGGGACTAACTACGAAGTTCTAGGTAGGTCGGTACCTAGGTCGGTACCCAGGGCAGGTGTGTATGTAGGTAGGGTACATGAATGCAGTCACTTTGTATGCAGCAACTTGCAGTGGTCATACTTCGTACGAACCTTGGAAGTTACTTAGTAGTAATCAACCAACCTATCAAAGGCATCTAGCATCTGGCATCTGGGCGAAGCAGCGAGGAACGCAATCCTGTTGTCACATGCTGGGCCTTTCTTGTCCAACCAATTCTTGTCCAACCAGTGCCAGTGCATTCCGATATGGGGTGACAGCACTGACGGCGACGGGGCGGCGCCAACAAAGAACGAACAAGGCAAGGGAGAAAGAAACGAGAGAATTGGGTGATGGGATTGCCAAGGCGACAAGAGCACTAAAGGATATAACCATCGACCAACAACCGTGACAACGGGCGACTTTATACTACCTGATGAGCTCTTTAGGTATAATTAGCTTTCAACCTGCATATGTAGTTTTATCTACCACCTGCAAGGCAGCCCCATCTCGGCCCATCTTGGCGGCAGTAATCAGACGTATTGACTATACATACAGACATACTGGACATACAGACGCACTTACGGGCATACATACATCCCTAATTGGTAGTCAGTCTGTCCGTCAGTCAGTCGGTTCCAACTTCCAAGGTTGTTCGTTCCCAATTCCTGGACTTGGCGATGCTCTGCTGATGCCCTGATGCCCTGATGCCCTGATGCTCGCCCTTCGTCCCTCATCTTCCTAAAATCACCCTCATGCCTGGCCCCCAACCGAGCTTATCATTCTCCCTAATCTCCGTCCGTGTCTCTCCTGCACCACCTACACCACCTACACCACCAACCTAGCTACAGTTACATTCGCCCACTCGCCCACTCTGACATACATTATACATCATACATACACGCCTGCCTCCTACTTCGACCTATTACTTCGACCTAACCTCCTTATCTACCCCCTAGAGCCTTCTTTCTCCATTCTTTCCCTCTCACTCGTTTGTTCCAACCTCATACCGAAAAGAATATCGACGGTCTTTTAATATTTGGATCTTCTAACGTACCCGACGTTGGTTGACCTGCCAAGGTCCCACATAGCCCCAACTCGGAAGCCGCCCGTTACCACCTTTCTGAATCCTGGGACTGCATGTTAATTGGGAATTGGGAATTGGGACTCGGGAGGTTTATCCTCTAACACACTCGTCGCCACCACCACCTCCGATAAATACAATTTACCATCCAAGGGGCAAAGTCCCGAGGAGAGAGAGAGAGACAGAAAAAGAAAAATAGAAAAGAAATATAGACAAGAAAAATGCCCCCTAGTTTGGTCGCCAGCATACTCGAGAGAGCACCCAGCGTCGCAATAGAGAGCCTCGCGAGGCGTGCGGAGGAATCCGATGACATCTCGACGATACAAAGGGTGTTCGAGAACCTACCCGACGACTTGATATGGTGGCTTGCGCTCGCGGCCCTGAACTGTCTGGTCTTTGTTCCACCTATAATATTCGTAAGTGCAACGCCTATCTACCGGGTAGGTGGCTTCAGCCACTGCCACCACCACCACCACCACCCATTGATGACTCTGTGATCTCGTGCTGACACCAATGGGCGCGCCAACAGCTATCCTACAGTGTAAATAGTTTATGGCCGGTCCTGTCCATACTCGAAGACGACGCTCCACCGACGTACGAGCGGATAGCCCTGCAAGACAGGGACGGGGACAAGGAAGATGAGGGGGGCGAGAAGCCCGAGGCGGCGCTCCTCGCCGACGAGGCTGGTGGCGGCGGAAGCGGCAGCGGCAGCAGCCTGCTGTCGCTCGAATACTCGCCCGCCGTGACCGCGGACCTGCGCCTCCTGAACCGCATGCTGTACTCGATCGGCGGCTGGCCGTCGCTGCTCCGCGGCCTGCGGCCGCACATGTTCTTCAACCTGTCGGTGGCGGTCCTGACTTTCGTCATGACCTGCATACCCTACCTGCCCAAGGTCCTGGGCATCGCCGTCGCGCCCCTGGCCGTCGTCCAGCTCTACACGGCCTGGGTGCACGTGGCCATCTCGGCGCCGAGCCCGAAGCCCTTCTTCCGCCGCTTCCCGCGCTTCGCCACCGCCGCCCGCGCGACGGCCCTGCCGACCGCCACCATGTGGCTCGCCGTCGGCATCGCGCAGGAGCTGCCGCTGTGCCTGCTCGGCTGGCTGCACGTCAAGACGTGGGACCCGACGGGCTACGACGTGGTCCAGGTGCCGTACTTCGACGGCTTCCTGACCGACTTCCTCAAGCTGCTCGCGCTGTTCGCCGCCTGGGCGCTGCCCACCCTGCTGCTCGTCATCCCAGCCCACGCCGTGCTGACCCGCGTCCAGGCGTCGCTGCTGCCCGCCGGCGAGCGCACCGTCGTCCCCTTCGACCGCACCTTCCAGGGCCAGCGCGAGCCCGGCGGCGAGAAGGGCGAGCGGCCCATCGGCATGGTCCAGGCCTGGCGCTCCTTCTCGCGCGCCTCCTGGCTGCGCCTGTACGTCCTGTACGCCAAGGTCTTCTTCATCACCCTGGGCGCCTCCATCTTCATGGGCGCCGCCGTCGGCATCCAGATCATCATCGTCTGGAGCAACATCAAGAAGGGCAATGGCAATGGCAACAACAGCAATAGCAATACCACCAGCAGTAGCGGGGATTAAGCCAGGAGACAAGGCTTTTAAGAAGGTTCCCCTTCCCGCTGTGTTGAGGCTTTTTGCTTCGTTTGTTTGCTTCCGTCCTCTTGATTTCCCGTTGGCTTGGTTACCCCTAGCGTACAATCTCTTGTTTGCTTGTTATGTTTGTTTTACTATCATCATTATCATTTTTTCCCGCATGGCTTGGTCACTATTGGGTTGGGGTTCAGGGATAGAACTGTTATTTGCGATTTTCCCTCCCCTCCCCCACGGGAGAGGGGCTGCTCTTTTTTTGTTTTGTGTATTATACCTACACTGGCCGCCGGACTTAAGACGGATAGATCGGTTGGCACAGCTTTTATTGGATAACGGGACTGGGAGGGGTTTTGGTTTGGTTTGGGGGAGGGCACGATTTCAACGAAAACACAACGGCGTGGGACATGCAATGCAATACAACGGGCTGTGTGTGTGTATGGCATTTTCATCATCATCATCATCATCATCAGGTTTTTGGGCTCGCTCTCGTCCGTGTCCATCCGTCCGGGGCGGACGGACGGACTGACTGTTCGGAGAGAGCGGTGGTCAGGTTTGTAGGAAAGTAGGAATGGTATAAACAGGTTTTTGCATACATATTGTAGAGAAGAGAAAGAGAAAGAAGAGGGAGTAGTAGTAACTCTCGTAGAGGGAACGAACGAACAGGCCTGCCGGCCCTTCCTTGCGCCCGCCTGCCCGCTCTCCTGTCATAATGGAGGAGAAGGGGGTTCTCGGAAGGTGTCTGTGCCGAGCTGGTGGTACTACTTAATTGACTGCCAAGTTTACCTCACCTACCTAAGTACCGACTTATCAGATGCTATCGCTTGTGAATGACCTCACCCCCACGAATGATTGTACTATGTATATGTCTTTACATGGCTGGTCCAGGGTTGTCGTGGAGGTTTTCGTATCACGCACGCGTAATACTGGTTCGCGAGATGCGTTGGGCTATTTGCTTGATCTGCAGGCCAATAACGACGCCCAATGCCGGTCTCTGTATATATATCTTTATCCCTAGAGCTATTCCTACCATTCGACTAAACCCCCCTCCCTTCTCCCCCTCCAAGCCTTCAGGAGTCTTACGGGGGACTTGTTTAGTTTGGATACGTACGACATAGATGTAGACGAAGTACAAAAAATATAACCGAGCGGACTCCAGGCGACGCCTCCCCCATTTTCAACTTGCGAAGCCGCCCCAAGCTGAAGAAGGTTTAAGAGTCTCTTTGAAAACTTGGGAGCTTGTGATTTATGCTGGGGAATATTTTACTTTGCCTGCCTGCCTGCCTGCCTGCCTATATATGTACGGCACCCGCTTGGAGGTGAGCACGCCATATTACATGGGCATCTAGGTAGAGACATATATAACTTGAACCTGTTTAACACCCTGCCTTGGGTTAGGCTGTATGCGTAGGTGGGTGGGTAGGCAGGTGCCTGTAGGATTTACCTTCTCATGTAAGGGCTGGATATCTCCTCGGGGGAGTTCTTCTCTTGTAATAAGTTGTGCTAAGAAAAGATATATGTGTACTCGCTAACCTTACCTAACCTTGACGTTATAAACGCGTGGACGAAATAAAAGGGGTTCAGGGGAAAGCTAACAACCAAGCTCCTGCATATACAATTAAGGAAGATCTACCCAAAACACATGACCAAAAAAATATATTGCCTGGTCCAGGAATCGAACCTGGGTTTTCTACTGGTTCTTGCCATTTTTCTCTTTCCTTCTGTGGTGTGTTTTTTGGTATGGTTTGTTTCACACAGGGCGAAGAGATTACCCGGTTTTGCGGTGTACAGATCAGTAGCATCCACAGGGAATCGAACCCAAGGCCTTCACCTTTTGGTGAATTGGCCTTTGGCAGAATCTTCAACGTGCTAAACCACTGCACCAACCTGGCTTGAATTGTTAGGAGACTGGCCGCTTATTCGAATACATATTGCCTGCATGCCTTGTAGGTAGGTAGGTAGGTAGGTAGGTAGGTAGGATGTCGGTTGTTGCTACGGCAGTGGCTGACAGACAGAAAGTTGGGACATTGGGTTGGTGACTAGGTTGGCTTCTTTTTGCCTACCTTAAGTCTGTCTGTCTGTCTGTCTCCCTTCGAGCTTGATAGCGGTGTACAAGTCCTTTTATCTATGTCCTCTTTGCTTCAAGACATACCTAGTATTATGCCTGCTGAACCCATTCCTCGAGCCACCAATTGAAGAGTAGAGCCATGGACTGACTGCCCTGCTACTCAGGTGATATCGAAGTCGTGTTTAAGCAACTGGCATATACAACCCCCAAGATCTGGCCATTGTTGCACCTAATCACCACTGCTGGTTTATCATAGGAAATACTCGGATAATGTCTGACAACCCCCTCCTTAGGCACCAAATCGACACTGCGAAGGTTGTTTGTACGTTTTACCCTGTGTTCAATTCCATGCTATATGTACAAGACAAATGCGCGTGCAACCCGACGACGACAAAGAAAAATCTAGCCTGGTAGTTTGGTGGCAGCCGCATGGCTCCTGAGTCTATCTATCGAGGCCTTTATTTCTCCTTTTTTGGCATATTCCACCAACCTAGGCATATCACAGCATACGCCTACCCATAAACCATCCCCATTTATACACCGTAGGCAACCTGTCCCATCGGTCTATCTTCAGTCATGCCAGGAGCCATAAAGTTCGTCTCTGGGTTACCCGTCTTCTTCGCTGCTGAGCACCGTGCCATCGTTGGCGAGCTGTCGAATCGAGCGTTAGTAGCACATTCAATATTGAGTGAAGGGTGGTTGACTAGTAGCTGGGGAGCTTAGCTTACCTTCTTGAGATAACATCTGTGAAGTAGAAGTCATCGACAACCTTCTTCAGAGGTTCACCGGTCGACTTAGACCCCTTATTCTGATCCACCAACTGTACCCTGCTTAGCTGTGGTAGGGACGTGGGCTCAACAATATCGTAGGAGCCGAGGGCTGGGCTAATTTCCACCAGCCTATCACGTAGCATGGCAACATCGTCGTAAGGTAGAGGCGCGCCCAGGAACTCACTGACGGCGCGAATGATCTTCCAGTCGGTCCGAGCGGCACCGGGTAATGATGTCGCGGCACGTGTGGTTTGAGCGCGACCTTCCGTGTTGACGTAAGTGCCAGCCTTCTCCGTGTAGGCTGCGCCGGGCAGAACGATATCAGCGATCTGGGCACCACGGTCACCGTGGTGGCCCTGGTAAACGACGAATGCGTCCTTGGGAATATCGGCCTCATTGATCTCATCAGCACCTAGAAGCCAGACGAATTTGGGCTTGGTCTGAGCGACCTCGGGCGAAGGAACCACGAAGCCAACTTCGAAAGCTCCAGCCCTAGAAGCTGCCCTCTGTAGGATGTTGAAGCCATTGTGCTCGGGTGTAAGGAAGTTCGCGGCGTTCTTGTCGACGAAGGTACCAATATGCTCATAGAAAGCCTTAGCATCAGGGTGGTCCGTGACACCAGAGCCAACGACGATCATGGGCTTCTTAGCCGCCTGGAGCTTCTTGCCGAAGGGTCCGGCAAGGGCCGTCTTCAGAGCAGCGAGATCCGTACCCAGGTGCTCAAAGTCGAACGTGGAATTCCACGTCTCGCCAACCACACCAATCTCCAGGTCTGATCGCAGCCACTGCTTTCGGATGCGGGCGTTCAAACCAGCTGCCTCATGTCGAGGGTTAGTGCCGACAAGAAGTAGCACATCAACATCCTCGACGGCCCAGATCTTAGAGTTGAAGAGATAGTTCGATCTGACGTCCACACCATGGGGAATTGGTCCGTTTCCAGAGGGCATATCGAGAGCCAGGTTTTCAGAGCCGAGTTTGTTGGCAAGATCCTTCATAGCTACCAAAGATTCAACCTCGGTGAGCTCGCCAGCAATCACCTTGAATTCATTGCCGGTGGGCTTAACCAGTCGGTAAGCGTGACCAATCTCCGTCAGAGCCTGCTCCCAGCTTGCTGGCTCGAATTTACCTTCTCTCCGTACCAAGGGCATGGTCAGTCGTTGGGTTTTGAGGCCGTCGCAGGCAAAGCGAGACTTGTCGTTGATCCATTCCTCGTTGATATCGTCGTTGAGGCGGGGTAGGGTACGCATGACCTCGAGACCACGGGAGTCGACCCGGACAGCGGAACCTAGAGCGTCGTGGACATCAATCGTTTCGGTCTTCTTTAGCTCCCATGGACGGGCTCGGAAAGCATAGGGTTTCGAGGTCAAAGCACCGACGGGGCAGAGGTCGATGACGTTTCCAGACATCTCCGAGTCGAGGTTCTGTTCAAGGTATGTGCCGATCTGGATGTCGTTTCCTCGGCCGAAGGAGCCCATCTCGGGCGCACCGGCAACATCGTTGGCAAATCGGATACATCGTGTGCAGTGAATGCATCGGTTCATCGAGGTCTTGATGAGGGGGCCGATATTCTTGTCCTCCACACCACGCTTGCCGCCCAGCTCGTGGAACCGTCCTCTGTCCGCGCCATACCGCATAGACTGGTCTTGAAGATCACATTCACCACCCTGGTCGCAGATGGGGCAATCCAAGGGATGATTCGCCAGCAGGAATTCCATGACTCCCTCGCGAGCTTTATGTGTGAGTGGTGAGTTGGTTTTGACGACCATGCCGGGTTGTACGGGCCATGCGCAGGATGCCACAGGCTTGGGAGCCCTCTCCACCTCGACGAGACACATACGACAGTTACCGGCAATCATTAGCTTTCTGTTTTTGGTTGGTCAGCAAGAGGGTCGTCAACGTTCGTCGGATCGAGGGTAGCGGCCGTACTCATGATAGCAGTATCTATGGAAGGGTTAGCGATGTGCTCCAAAACAGCCATAGTAGATCAGTTGGCATTATATTGGCGGCTGACCTTGGAACTGTGACTCCCGCCTTCTCGCATGCCTGAATCAAGGCAGATCCAGCTGTAACTCCAATCAGTATCCAAGCTAGCCGAGTATATTGCGTCGTGCGGTCGGGTCTTGGGGTTCTGCTTATATATACCTTCTATCGATACCTTCTTGCCATCTATTGTCTGGTCAGTAGGCGCATTCCAGCAAGAACGAACATGATCAATTGATATGATATCACTGCATCAGATCATGGGGCGGAGCACTAACCGACTGTCAGTTCCACCTCGGCCGGTCGTTGAGCTGTCGCGGAAAAGGCTCTGGAAGATTTGGCGACATGTCTGCCCGTCCGCCAAGCCGAACGAGCCAGTGATTGTCGCAGCATCGTGTCGTCCTGACGGATTTAGGGTATAGGGGGTATATACAGGAAAGGAGAGGGGATGCAGGACAGTGCAGAACAATATGGCAATATATTGTGGCGTGGGGAATTGGAGGAGGCTCTTATCGAGGCGAAGTGTCGGGGTGTCAGGGTGTCAGGGTGTTGACGTTGACGTCTTTCCTGGGTATCAGGATCAGGGCATTCGGTTGTCCCTCAGGAAGGTCCCAGTGCTGCTGGTTGCCGGCTGCTGCTACCTATTCGCTCTCACTGGGACCTTGGGCAGTCGGGTTGCCGCTGTGGCGCTAGCGATTATTTGCATCAGATGTGATTGGCCATGACCAGCGACGACAGCTGCCCATTACTTAAGCCGTAGAGAGGAGAGACGTCGGAAGCTTTTAGAGAGAGCTCGGACCACACGACATAGCGATGCAAGCCCCAATGGGAATTGGCCAATTTGACATGGAGTGGATGGGCTAATCAGGGCCTTTAAGAGCCGTCGCAAAATTTTGGGTCTTTTCTCTTTTTTCCTTCCTTCCTTCAACAAAAATTGTACTATGGGCACATTTTATTGTAGGTGAGCTTAGGCAAGCTCTCCGGGGTTTTACTCCAGGATCTTGCTGCAGTTGAGTCTTCCTCTATCTTGTGCTCTAGAGAAATCATTTGACGCCGATTATGGAAGCATTTGAGAAGGCTTTTTCTGCCTCAAGGATCTTTGCCTCTTACCGCCGGTCGTTACATTTCAACGCCAACGAAACGAGATATTTCTAACGAGATATTTCCAGCTACATACCCTTCACCCGTCCCCCCCTCCCTCGTCGCGGAATGTCCCAATACCCCATTCTAAGTCTGCTACGAGAGTTGGACTATAAAGCTTATAAAACATTCAGAATGTCTAAACCGGGCGATTTTGAATTTTCAGGTGGGTATACCATAGTCACCTTGTAAAGATCTGTAAACCATCAATGAATATCAAAACAGCCTTATGCAGTTGTGCCTGTGGTATTTAGAGACAGTATGTGGACTTTGGCACATTGACCACAAAAGGTCATGAACACTCTATTAGATATTATATAACCTGAATATTTGTACTATTTGACCACTAAGGTCTTGGGCAGGGTTGCCAACTAGACTGGTCAACAACTATGGCTGCGTGTACCATGATTGCTATTAACGGGGTCTACTATGATGAAGACCAGCGACTCAGAGACGAATATATAAATCCATACACTCAATCCTCCACTCTCTCCGACCTAGGAGGCTTCTGAGCCATTCCACACCAATGCCCGTCCACTCTGCCTTTCTTCTTGTCAACTCTTCTGCTGCGACACCAGCCAAAGCATTGGCGGTTGTGTTGAGCATCTCGACTGCTGTGGCATTGAAACCACTGGCGACGTCCTCCGATATTGAAGTGTCTATAGGAATCGTTGTTGGCAATGGAGGTCGCGGTTCAAACCAGTTACTGCTGAAGTCGAAGAAGCATTGATCTGACCAATAACACGACGTGGCGAATAGAATAAGTAGTAGTACTGAGCAGTATACACACGGCCGATTCAAGAAGTACGTGCAGACGAAGAAGAGGAAGATGAAGGCCGGCGAGGCATTGGTCGGGATGAAAAGGAGGGGGAGCCAGCTAAAGACGACAGTTAGCGGTCGCCATGGCCAATGAAGAGTCCGGCGAATACAACATACCTCCGTAGACAGAACATTCTGTGATAATGAAAGGAATGATCTTCTTATGGAATATCGCAAGAGACTAAAGACTCCTCCACGCGGTGGTGTGCATAGACTCAGTTTATATAGAAGTCGTGATTAGTAGTCTCAGGAGCAGCGGCCATGAACTGAGGCTACGTGTTTCGGTCCTGAGACAAAACCAAATTAAGTGCAGAGAGGCTGGAAACGAGACCCGTATGTATGTTACAAGTGATGTAGTCTTAGTGATCGATTGTCCAAAAACACCGTCAACGGATAAGGGATGGGATGGCGGTGCGTGATGTTGGAATCAGCCTTTGGTTAATTGAGCCTTGCCTTCCGTTGTTCCCTGTCAAATGGAGGCAACAAGGCTCTTCATGATTACATAACTAACCTTACCAGAGCAGGCAGAGGAAGTCCAGGTGAAGAACCGCCAGTCGGCGTTTGCGATATCCGATTCAAAGCCACATAACTTATACATAGGTACAAAGCAGTCAACCCCACTAGTACAAGCACCTTATCGTATCACCCGTGGACCTTATCATATTTTATTATTTGCAGCAACTCTCCGGCACTGGAGCTGCAACATTATCACTCCATCCACGGCAGTCACGAATATCGAGGCTAGTTTCCTCCGTAGAGCCATACGCCCTGCACAAATATTCTAGTTGCTGTTGATTACTTCCATTACCTACATATTTAGTACGTACTAGGTGGAGGGGGTCCTCGACCTTGAACGCGACGGGAGTTGATAGTCTTGACGGTGACAGGCTACGGCCGGGATTACATATGACTGGCAGAACCGGGACTTACATAGTAAAGTAGTGCTAAGCACACCTGAAATACGAGAGTAACCTTAGAATAATAAGTGCTTCATTTTCTGAGTCTGGAACTGGTGACTGCATGCCAACCTCTCCAGCAAGAAGGCTTAACAGCAGTGAATAAGAGCCTTGGCGGTTACAGCCAGGAGGGCGGGCGGGAGCATTGATTATCGGTTCGTGACAGCACATATGTGCATATGTGGACGCCCTGCTACGGCCCAATACGGTTGGAAAACAACATCAAGCAGCACTTGCCATAGGTGCCCAAACACTTAGCTTACCCAGCTACTATAGTAATACCTAGTCGTTCTGGCTATCTTCCAGGGAATTATTGTACATACATAGCTTGCATGTATGCAGGCATGTACATACTTCAAGGTTGCCTACATAGTACATACGGGCCTACATACGGGGTAACACGTCTCAGGCAGACCTCCCACCAGCTCCCACTTCTCAACTCACCTACCACGACCACAACCACAACCACAACCACAATCACAAACCACAACCAGCTCACCCGACTTGGTTCAGACGAGTTTACTTTCTCACCTACAACCCTCTTCGTTCGAATGATCCATCCATCCCACAAGAGGCTTTCCAACCGAGATACTCGTCATTTTGCCCTCACCATTCGGTGGTGTTATCAACAGACATCACCCGCAGGCCTGTTGTAAACATGATGACATGGTTGTATGTAGTACTTCTTGACCAGACTTACTAGGTACATACATACATACATACCTACACCTACCACCACCTTAGCTGGCAGGTCTCGGCAGGAGTGTGCCCGATCTTTCCAACGGGAGAGTCAAGACCTCGCAATTAGGTACCCACACCACCCACCAGCTCATCACCATCCCCTGCGACCCAGCTAGCTTGCTACCCTGCTACCCTGCTACCACGCCTACTACCCACCTACCTGACCTAACTGTACCTATCTACCTACGCTCACTACTCCGAACCGGCCTCAATCCTTCCCATATCCTCTACCTCCGTGCCCAGTAGGTCAGGTAGTTACATACAACTTGGCGAGGCTGGAAATTTGGAAATTTTTGGTATTGGGCAACACTGGAAGATTTTCGTTCTTCATCCATTGCATTGCCCAATTACAACACATACTGGGATTTCCATCGTCGATCTGGGATTCTGTCCCTTCCCTGTTATTTCCTTCTTTTTCTTCTATCAATCATATCCACCATCTATCTTGTTCCCGCCTACCTGCCTTAGTTATCTAACATCGCCGTTTGCTGTAGCAAGGTGTGCCCCTAGAGTTTCAAACGCGGCTATATTTTACTCTAGTCCAACAGCTCTAGATTGAGGCGGTTAGGTATAGCTGCACTCGCACCGCGCCGTCCCTTCAGGAAGTAGGAACCATCTAACTCTCCTATCCGACTACCCGACTATTCGTCTATTCGTCCACCCGCCCCCAAGTACGAACAGGTACCCACGTTTGAGTTTTTCCTACCCGTACCACTCATCAGTCATCATGGCGAGCTACGGCCCACCTCATGGTGGCAACGACCCAAATGGCCATCTACAGGCTATGTTTGCTCGCATGCAAGCCGCGCGCAATAACCAGGACGACGATTCCGCCTCCGCCTCCACTCAGGATCTCCTCTCGCGATTCTCTGCCTACAACCAGGGCAACGCCCAGCCACCATTCTATGATCTCACAAGTACGGATTCCCCCATTCTAGGTACTTCGGACAATTATCACCTGCCCGCGGCGCCGTCGCCTCCGAGCAACTTCACTCATTCTCATCATCCTCCGGGAATGATGAACCTCGGCCCTATTGGCAGCATGCCTCCTTCAAACACGACCACGAAGCCCGATCAGAGTGCCAATCTGCTCAATCTCCTGAAATTCAGTGGGGGTGGGCAGCAGAAGTCGCAGTACGACTCGGAACCTTCTCCAACTTCCACTGGGCAACCTCAATCGGCCTCTTTCGATGGTCCTCCCAGCTTGCCTCACAATAACTCCCAGCCCCCCTTACATGCCCCAGTGCCTATGCCCGCCGATCCTCAGGGCCTTCTTGCTACCCTTATGAAGGGTACCATGGGTGGCGATGGATCGGTGTCCGAATCTTCTCAGAGACACAATTCATGGACTTCGACAGCCCCTTCGGCCGACACTCAAGCGTATCTTCTAAACCTGCTGCACCGACCCAAGCCCTCTCAGAGTGACCAGCTCTCGGCGAACGAGTCGTCGCACGCTGCCACATTGACCCCACCTTCAGTCAACAATTCGGCCGCCGACCATTCAAGAGAGTATTCTCAACTGAAGCAAGCTCTATCTGCGAATGCCTCGCATGATAGTACACCCATGCCCTTCAAGTTCGCAACTAAGGATCAGACCCAGGCCCCTTCTTCGAAATACGAATACGGGTCGCCGGCCTCTTCTCAGCACGATGGCAGCCGCAAGCCAACCAAGTTCGACTATACTAACCCTTTCGACGAATTTGCGGCCCCCCCGCCTCAGAATGGAACACCCAAGTCGACGTCTGGAGCATCGGCTCCCGTTGATTACACAGGTACCACCGTGACTACCGACGCCCCGCTCCCTGCAACCAGCTACCAGGTCCTGAAGAAGGCACCCAGTGCAACTTCCTCGCCTGGCTTCGCTCAAGATCATAAGCAACCTAGTAGCCACCAAAGTTCTGCCGCTAGTCCCCTCCCCCTCCAAAGGAATTCCGAGGGCAGCCCGGACTCGCAGCAGTCAAATCCTGATCCCAAACACACCCCCAGCACCGGAATCGCGGCCCCGGGGAGCAACGGCCAGGAGAATAAGGAGACCGTATCCGACGCCCTCAACGGTCTCGCAGGACAGGCAGACAAGGAGGCCCAGGATGCGCTGGATAATGCTGTTCACGAGGTACAGTCCCAGATCGCCGACGAACTCGAAGACCTGATGAGAGCCAAGACTGACGCCGATTTCCAGGAAGCGGCTGAGGTTGTGGCCAAGGACATCCAGCATGAGCTGAACCGCAAGGGGAATGAAGGCCTGCTTGAGGAGGCGTATTCTCCGGATACCGCCCAGGCAATCCGTGATATTGTCGAGGATACCGCTCATGGACCTGTCGCCGATAGCTGGGAGAGCGCCGAAGCTGATGAGATAGTCGTGATAGAAGAGGAGCCCACACCTATCAAGGTCTACAACTTCCCCATGAAGCCGTGGATCTCCATCACAATGCAGGATACCGAGGAGCCCCGTCCACACTTCCGTGACGAAGTCGTTCTTGACATCGCACGCCTCAAGAAGGAGTTCGATCAGATCGACAGAAATCTCGTTTCAGCAACCGAGTCGTACATGACTTACGGTATGTCGAAAGCTGGTGGTCTCCGCGTCATTCGCCAGGACGATGGTAGGGATGCAAAGCTCTTTACCGATACCAAAGACCGCATCTTCAATGTGGCTATTTCGTCCACGCCCTCCGACCTCAACACGACACATAAGGAGTCCATCATCGGCACCGGCATCAGTGGTACTGTCTACTACGTCCAGATTAAGAACGGCGAGAAAGATCATATAGATGACCCCAACCCCGAGCAGTACGGGTTTGCGCTACCTCCCATCAGCACCCAAGAGGGTGACACGCCAGGTGGCGTTCTGAAGACCCGAGCAAGGATCTCGTCGTCTCATCCAGACTACTTCGCGGTTGGGCGCGGCAAGACCATCAGCATCATCTGGCCAGCATACATCATGCAGAATAACCTGTTCAAACCGGGCCATGACCGCGTTGTGGATACCGAGAAGCTATCAAAGCAGTGCGCTCTTCGCATTAACACGGGCAAAGCCGGCAAGGATTTCACCTTCAGTCAAGATGACACTACTATCGTTTCCCTTGACAAGTCCGGCCGCGTCAAGTTCTGGGATGTACGAGATCTGACCACGGCGAACGAAGACTCCGATCCGCGCTTCCCCATGCCTGCCCACACGTCACTCGAGGTCAAGGAGCCTCTAATGACTCTGAACACCACGCCCGAAGGCGAGAAGGCGTGGCCTACATCTGTGTTACTGCTGGATAAGCAACGGCCTTACCAGAAGCGGTGCGCCTTACGCTATATGATCGTTGGGATGAAGCAGAACCATACTCTGCAGCTTTGGGACCTTGCCCTTGGCAAACCCGTCCAGGAGTTCAACCTGCCTCATACCAAAGAGTCAGATGCAGTGTGTAGTGTCATGTACCATTCCGCTTCCGGTATGGTTATCGTCGGTCATCCGACCCGGAACTCCGTCTATTTCCTCCATCTTTCGGCGCCTAAGTACACGATCAAGGGTCTGTCTCAAGTCGATTACATTCAGAAGTTGGTAGCCAAGGATTCGTCAATACCCGAGCCTGATTCAACCGCAGTCATTAGTGGTGTGCGTGAATACTCATTCTCGAACAAGGGTGTGCTTCGAAGCTTGGACATTTTGGGGACGCCGGCTGCTGCCGCTGACAGCGACGAGCCAACTCTTTTCGAGCTTTATGCTATGCATTCGAAAGGTGTTACTGCCATCTGGGTCAAGAACAACGAGCTTGGTTGGACCAAGGATAATAAGGTTATCGCCGGGGTCGATGCCGTTGAAACTGGTCTCGTTAAGATCGCTAAGCTCAAAGAACTGCCCAGTACCATTATAACGGAAGCGGTCGACGAGCCCATTACTGTGCCGATTCGGATCGCTGCCCGATCCGCTTCCAAGGAGACGCCACCTCCGCAACCAGCTCCTCATCCAGCCCACGAGCAGCCCAAGAAGGGCTTGGAGAGCAATGGCCCCACAAGCTTGCACCCGGAGCGCAAGGAGGCAGAGGCTCCGGTCACTCCTATCAATCAACTCGATAAGAACGAGAAGAAGGCAAGGAAGAAGAGAGAGAGAGCTGCCGCCGCCGCCGCCACCGCAGCAGAAAAGCTTACCGTGGACAACACCCAATCCAACGGCAACTCGCATTCACCACGTCCCGGCCCAGCCTCTGGAAAGGGCGCGGAGGCTAGAGCCGCACCGGCTGTTACACATAACAACATGTCGGCCGAGTCTATCGTCTCGGCGGTTAAGCAGATTGAATCTAGCCTCGGTACTAGCCTATCGGGCATCATTGCGAATGAAATGAAAGATCACAAGGGTAAGATCGAGGCTCAGATTCGCAGCCGCGAAGAGTCCTTCAACAACAGCCAGAAGGATCTTCTCAACCTGGTATCTAGTGTTTTGAACGAAAACGTCCAAGCTGTGTTGGCCCGGATTGTTAGTGACCAGTTCGAGGAACATGTGGTGCCGGCCCTGAGCAACACCATCAAAGTCATCGCGGAGCAGCTCGAGGGCAAAATTGGTGGTCGGATCTCTCATTCTGTGCAAAACCAAATGCAGAAGCTGCTACCAAACGCTGTTACTCAGGCGCTCCAGAAACCCGAACTCTCGAAGGCCATTTCCGATAAAGTCGTGAGTAGTGTGGCCATGGATATGGAGGAAAGCTTCCGCCGAACGTTAATGGACACTATCACGCCCGTCTTCAGTGATATGGCGGTTGCCGCCTCTCGGTCGGTTGTGCAAGATGTCGAGCTGCGGGCTGCGGAACAAATTGAGCTGTTGGAGCAGCGACACGTTGCCGACAGCCACAAGATCGATCAGCTCACTGTACTGGTCACTCGGCTGTCGGATACGGTTTCCGCCATGGCTGCCACGCAATCCCAGTTCCAGGACGGATTCCTCAAAATGCAGCAACAGTTAGCCAGAGAACGTGTTCCAGTGCCCCAGCCTCAACCGCAGCCTCCGCCGCAGCCCGCGCATTCCCAGCCGCATTCTCAGCCGCATTCCCATGCTCATTCGTACGGTAGCCCGGCAGGAACTGCTCATAACCAGCTAGTCCCGTTCGCGAGCAATGGCTCGGCCGGTAAGGACGCCGAGCTGCAGCATTTGATTGCCAATATTGCCTCTCAAATGGAGCGTGGTGACTACGAGACGGGACTCATTCGATGGCTCCAGGGGGAACGGAAGCACGAGGTTTTTGACAAATACATTGTCAAATTCAACCCGAACCTCCTGCAGGATCTCCCGATGCTCGTATCTCTCTCAGTTGGAACGATAATTTCGGAAGAACTGGACGGACCTCTCCTCCGCGAGAGGGTCACCTGGCTGGAGGTTATCCTACACAGCTTACATGCGACGCTACCAGACATTGTACGTACACAATCTTCAACGAAATACCCCCACAATGTAAAGCTAACATCTTCTCAGGACCCCCAAATCCGTGATGTTCTACCGAACATTATGGGCCAGTTTATTTCCCGGCTCGAGAACCTCTTCATGCAAATCAGCAGCAGAGCACCGGGCGACCCGATTCGGAAGCACATCTCTGGCATGACCGTTATGGCGAACCGTGTAAGGGAGATTGCGACTCGCCATCCCCGCTACTGATGGGACGAGGCCAAGATCCCGGAATGTACAACAAGAGATACCACTCGACCTGTTGCGTTTGGTACGCTCTCTCTTCTAGCTATGGCTGCTGAAAACCAGCCTGCTACTGTTGGCCGACGTCAACAATGCCCTCCCATTATTGTTAAGGCGGCTTAGTTGATATCATTTCGTCCCTGATTCCAGCGATTGTGACGTTGGGTAAAACCAGCTGCATACGCACAGCATCATGACTGCATAAAGCAATCATTGCCTGGCGTTTCTAGCACGGGCGTTCCGGTCCTACACTTTCTTTGAAATTACAATGAGGTCTAGAGGCGAGCCACTCCCTCAAGAGACACGACTACTCGCGAGGACCCGCATGGAACGAACTACGATCATGTGGACGGCGGACGTAATTTTTGAGGTTTGGGAGGGTGGGTTAAAAAGGCAGTATTTAACGGGCTCATGACACTTTGCTGCACATATTTTTCTTATTACTCTTGGGCGCTTGTAGATCGAGTCGTACGTAATAAATCAGAGACGGACACATCACAATCAATCATGTCTTGGTGACCATATGAGATTTCTCGTGAAGGCTATTCTGTCTTAAATCACCAAGAGTCGGACTTCCTGTCTACCTATTATTCTGTACTAGACTACTTCGCCTGTAGAATCTAGCTATAAGGAGAGGTCTATCTGAAGCCGGAGTCGATGGCACAGCTGGCTCAAGAAATTCTCTGGACGAGCGCCTTGTATTTGATCGTAACCATGACATATAAGCAACCCTAATTATTGCTGATCTAAGTTGTACCTGGTGATGAAGAACACGGGTGACTGCAAGGGGGAGAAAAGGGGCAGCAGACGCGTATGCTACTCGGATACCATCTGTCTGTCTACGGAGCAATGAGATACATAAATGCCATATCAACTCGGTAAGTAGCAATTTGCTTTCATCATTCATCCTCTGTCTTTAGTTTGATGATGAATTAGTTGAATTGTGTGATGATAATTTTAACGACGCGAAATATGGCATGTATGTAAGTATGCATCATCGCATGGACCTATCACGCCATGTGCTTTGCTCATCAAACTCCCTCCTCCCTTCCCAACAATACATATCTTTTCACGATCACGCGAAGAAGACGCGAGAGAAAAAGCAAGAGAACACAAGATGTTAAGAGCCCGTCCGTCAGCCCGCCGCGCCTTGCGTCGTTTGCAATTTCCAAGATGAACTGAACTGCCAACAACACAACATGGTCGGGCATCTATCTATCTATCCATCCATCTATCTATGTTCTGAGGCTACGTACGACTTCATTACGTTAAGAAGGGCACAGGAGGAGCCCGTGGGCTCCCATCTCCACGACCACCGAACTCGAGGGGCGGCCCGGCTGCCAACCTCGACAGGACATGTCGAACAACTTACTGACTAAAAACAAGTAAGTGCTCACTCACTCACTATATGAAGAACTAGTCAATTCGAGTCAAGTCAAGCCAGTCCCATTCACTCGCTTGTTTTATATGTATGTTTATTGTGTTTTCCCCCTATATTTGTCAAACATTTTGCCCACCCCACGCCAACTACCAACCAGTCCCTAACTACAGTAACTGAGTACTTACCAAACCATTCGAAAAGAAGAAGAAAAACAATATGTACTTCCGAAAAGATAGGTAGGTATATAGGTATATATAAGTATCCAAAAGTTCACCCAAAACCAACAACCTCGCCCATTCAACCAACCGACCGACGACGACCATCATCATCAGCGACCACCTGCAACTTCTCCGGGATCCCGCGAGATTCTGAGTTGCATGCATACATACATGAATACATACATACATACGTACATGGGGGGCGAGCATGTTGCTGCTTGCTTGCCATCGTTTGCGCCTGACTCCAACTCGCTCGCTTGCTTGCCTGCTTGCCTGCTTGCCCGCCTGCTCGTCCGCTCGTCCGTCAGCTAAGTAAGTAGCCAACTAGCTAGGTGAGCCAAGCCAAGCTGCCTGGCTTCTATATATGTATATATATACGTGTTTGTATGTGTATGTGTATGTGTATATGTGAAGAGAGGATATGTATAGAAAGGGCCATCCAACCACGTACATATTATGTATTAAGGTAGTGTGTGTGTGCGCGCGCGTGCGTGCGTGCGTGCGTGCGTGTGTGCTTTATTCTATACCCAAGAAGTTTGTGTTCGATCAGTTGGTTGGTAGGATCGATTTACGATGTTTCAATTCGAACCCTTCTTCTCTTCTTTCGGTTGCAGTTCCGCTTCCTCTTCCTCTTCTTCGGGAAACGCCCCGATGGCGCGAGGAGAGGAGCCTTCCTCTTCTTGCTGCTGCTTCTGGCCACCTTTGGCTTTGGCTTGAGGGCTATGCGCAGAACCCTTGCTTCCGCTGCCGCTACTGTTGCTGCTGCCGCCGCTGCCGCTGGATTTCGTCTCCCTCTTCTTCGTCGAGTCGAACCTCCCGACCTTATCGATCGACTTCCTCGAGGACTCGCCGGAGCTCCGCCGCGCCCGATCGCTGCTCTTACGCAGGAAGTCGAGCTTAGGCCGGAACGGGAAATCCCTGCTGGTGCGGCTCTCCTTCCCCTCGTCGATGCGCTCGAGCCGCCGAGAGGCAGAAGGTGGCAGCAGTCGCGCCGCGGCAGCGCCGCCGCCGCCCCTCTTCTTCTCCTCCACCAGCTCCCCATCCTCATGGTTATCATTATTATTATCATTATCGCCCGGCTGCTGTCCGTCTCTCGTGGTGGGGGAACCCAAGGTCTCCTTCGCCTTGGCCTTGTTGACGCGCTTCATGGCCTCCTGGGTGAGCTCCTGGCGGAACATGCGCTCGATGACGTCCTTCTTGCGGGTGCGGCGGTCGCCGACGGAGATGAGCACGCCGGCCGTGATGTTGGCCGAGATGGAGAAGCTGAGCAGGGTGGCCGTGAGCGCCATCGGCCGCACGCGGTAGTCAATGCACCACGTGCACAGGCCCAGCCCCAGCTGGAAGATGGAGTGGCAGTCCAGCAGCACCACGATGGCCACCAGCAACCGCAGGGGGAAGGCGTAGTGCGTCTCCGTCTCGTGCGGCTTGTAGAAAGTGTGCGACTTGGAGAACTTCGCCTGGTGGTGCTCCAGCTTGCGCTGCTGCGCCGGCGTCAGCACCGTCAGCTCTTCCTTCTCGTGCATGGTCCGCGCCGCCTCGAGGTCTAGCTCCGCCGCGTCTGCCGCGGTAGCGGCGGCGGCGGCATTGTCCTCAGAGGACCCCCGCGGGGCGGCAGGCTCTGATGGCAGGTCGTTCTTGTCCTGGAGGTGTGGTAGCTCCAGCTTATTGCGCAGCTTCCACGTCAGGTGGTGGTAGTGCGCGATGTAGCACATGTGGTAGGTGTCGACGATGCGCCAGGGGATGAGGCCGTCTCCGACGAGGGCGAACAGGGACACGAGCACCGTATCGATCACATTAATCACGTACGGCTGCTGGTCCCCGACGTAGATCCAGCCGATCAGGAAGAGCACCCAGGCCAGGCCAAAGAGCGTGATGAGGGTCGCGTACACCGTGACCAGGAAGCCCAGAGGCCGCCGCATGTACTGACCGAACGCCTTGAAGCGGCGCTTCATCTTGTTGCGCCGCGAGTGCAGCATGTGCCGCACGTGGTCGTTGAGCTCGGCTATCTCTTCTTCGGTCCAGTTGTCCAGGGTGGCGTTATGAGGGCGAACCGCGTAGAACCGCTCCGTCATGGTGCTCGGCACTCGCTCTATAGAGGGGCGCACAGGACCGGTCAGCTCCTGCTCCTCCGGACCGGCAGCCGACGTCCGCCGTGAGCTCATGATATTCTCTTGCGAGGGATACGACCCAGGTAGGCGGGGAATATGTGAGAGCCTATAGGTCGGCTGTCGGTTGACGAACCGGCCCAGCGACGGGATGAATAGCGAGTTCTGTACATTTGTAATAGAGGAGAGCGTGGCTACTTCGGGGTCTAATGATGGCAGGTGAGTTGAGTTAGCAATTGACGATTGGTATTTCAAAAACCAGTCTAGATGGGTTCCAATGTATCGAAAGGTGGAAAATGTCACCTACCGACTACGTCAAGTATATCCACGATATCTGCATCATATTCGTCGTCCTCCGTCTCGTTCCCCTGGCTGGAGCGGCTGCCACGCCGCCCCGGCACCATATTGGTGACCTGGCGAAGCAGTCTTGGCCGTGTTCTTCCCCCCGGGCCTTGGCCTTGAAAGGGCTGAAAGTCGGCGGTCTGGATGCTATGCGACTGTGACCGTGCCCGCGTCTGGCCCCTCTCGGGTACGGAGGGCATGGGGGCAGCAACGGTACGCGGCGAGCTGTTGCCGCTGTTGACGTCGGACATAAACCATCTTCGGTGAGGTTCTGAGCTCGAGCGACGGCGGCCAGTCCATTGGTTTGGTGACTGCGGTTCTTGTTGTTGCTGTCCCTGTGATCCTTGTTGTCCCTCTTCCTGCTGCTGCTGTTGCAGTTGTTGCAGCTGGTGTTGTTGTAATAGGTGCTGATATTGCTGTTCGTTGCCGTCGCCGGCACTGGAGTCTGGCCTCAAGGATCGGACGCGACGCAGGCGGATGGCTGGCGGGTTGTCCCGTGCAGAGCGAAAATGGACATTGCGAAGGGCGCTTGTGGGGCGTTGTGGTGGTTGCGGTTGTTCTTGTTGTTCTTGTTGTTGCTGCTGCTGCTGCTGCTCTGTGGTGGCGGAGGCTTGTGTAAGTTGCGACGCTCGTCTGGAATCAGGAGGCACGAATTCAATTTCATCCGAAGCCATCGTAGGCTCCAAACGGGCCAGGACAGCTGCTATAGCTTGCCCCTATACTGCCACACAAATCTGTGGTGGTTGTTGTTATGGGGAGAAGAAGACATGCCAGACATGCCAGACATCTCGAGTCTTGTTAGCCACAAGTGCCTGCCCGGACAGCGCAGGTGCGCAGGTACCTAAGCAATTCTAGGTAGGGGCGGTTGTGTCGCAGCGGTATTATTAGACGGCAGATATAGTTTACTAGCCGGTATGCAGTGCTTCTGTAACATCTGGCTAACTCACTTATGCAGGTGGGTCCGGCAGCTTTGGGTCTTGGCCTCTAATTTATGTAATTTATGTATGCATGTATGTATGTATGTAGTAATAAGTCGCTGTAACTTGAACTCGCTGCAACCTTGCAAGCCGCTGATACGTCGCCAGCCAGGTGAAGACTGCCTCAGCCAGTCAGCCACTGCGAGTGACTTAACTCGATGGTTGGTGTGGTGGGGAATTGGAGAACGCCTTGGTCCGGCAGCGGGAAACTACTACGAAAGACTTCCAAGGTTCCAAGGCTCGAGGGACTAAATGACGTCAATTGGCTGATAACTCATCAACGCGATGGTTTAGCTGCTGCTACTCTGCGACTCCGGCTACTTACAAGATACCTCCCTGGTTGTTTCCGACACAACTCTATACTCGCTATCGTCTCTGCGACCGGAGGCACATGCAGGTATTCCAGTGTACACCCCGGCGGCGATGGAGGGGGGCGGTTGACGCTATTGACGCTACCGGGCTATCGCGTGGATTTACCTACTTTGTAGCGCTCCATGGCCATCATTCCCTATTGACTACCGACAAACAAGCTTCGATATTCCTCGATCCCCTCTCCCCGAGTGCTCCCTGTGCCGCTACTAGAGCCCAGAACTGCAATGGAGATTGACGAATCCATCCAGCCAGCCACTGATCAGTGATTCTGGGCGGTAGTCAGATTGCCTAGGTATAACTATCGCGTAGTCTTCTTCGCAGATATTCTAACTATCCAGAACCTGTTCCGATCGATCACTGCCGGAGCATTTCAGAGTTTACCTAGTACGAATACTCAGTACGAACAGACCTAACGAAAAGGAGGAAACCCAAAGGATTGTATCGCAACCTACTACGGAAGTGCTTAGCCTACCTAACTATCACATGTAGGTGGCCCGACTACGAATCCTGTGCAGTTAAGGTTCTTACCGGCCCGAAGCTTGCCAGTGGTTTGCATTACAGCTGGGGTACTATAGGTAGTATGTACCTATGGATGTACAGTATGGTAGCCATCGGTCATCTCCCGTCTCCTCAGGGCTGTCTCCTGAACTCTGAGAATGAGGCTTACTCAAGACCCCTATAAAAAACAATTATCACTGAGCTGCCACATATGTCATTTCAATATGCCATTTCAATATCTCAACAACTGCTCATCGCCATTTCATCATGCCTGCCGTGCTGTAGTAACTAGCAAGGGGGATCTATGGTATCTCGAATGAACCGATGAATCATAGGTCTTATAATGGTCTAACCGTCATTCCAGGCCCCTTTTATTTTTTATTAGCCGTATGTATGTGATGTGATAGATTGATCTGATTGATATCTGACAGGTAAGCCTAGTCTAGGCCCTACGAGGTGCATTTAATTATGTAATTCCTTCTATGTACCTAGGTCTCAATGCCTCGTGAGGTTCATATCCGCGATCCACGGCTTCCAGTACCCCTCGATGGTGCCCGGGTCCCGCCAGCCGCTCCAGTCCGCAGTCGTCAGTCCCCAGGTGTCGGGGACGGCCTGGGCGCCCGACCGGATGCGGTAGCTGCCCGCGAGGCTCCACATCATCCAGCTGACGCCGTGGCGCGTCGTGAAGCCGCGCAGGCACTGCGGCAGCGCCCCCTCGTCGTACAGCGTCGCGTCCTGGGCGTTGCCGAACTCGGACAGGATCACGGGCGTCAGGCGGCCCGCCGGCGGGCAGTCCCCGGGGGTGATGCCGCACCCCGGCGCGGGCGGGTCGATGCCCAGCGCGTTGAACCCGTGCCGGTACAGCGCCGCCTCGCTCAGCGCGCACGAGTCCGTGTCGACGTCCTCGCTCATCGCGTACAGGTGCAGCTCCCAGACGACCTTGTCGGCCCAGGGGTGCGCCGCCAGGTCGAAGCGCAGGGGGTCGCGCCGCAGCGCGTCCCGCGTCGCCGTGCACTTGTAGCAGGGGGCCGTCAGCAGGTTGGTCGTGTTGCCCGGCGCCGTCAGCGCCGACAGGTCCTCGTCGAACTGCATGCCGGACCACGTGACCAGCAGGTCCGGGTTGGTCGCGTGGATCACGTCCGTGGCCGCCGTGAGGTTGCCCGCCAGCGTCGCCCAGTTGTACACCAGGTCCGTGCGGTTGTACGACGCGCGCAGCTCGTTCCGCAGCGACATCGAGGTCACGCTGCGGTGGGCCTTGGCCCACTCCGCCACGTACGCCAGGCCCCGGTGCCAGCGCCCGATGTCGAAGTCCACGTCGCCGAACCAGGAGTTGCCGTCCGAGTGGCTGCAGCACCACTGCGCCTTGTGGATGTGCACGTCCGGGTGGATGTACACTGCAACACGGCGTCTAAGAGTCAGCCATTGTCCCTTGATCGAATACTCTCTGTAGCGATGACCTCCCAATAGGAATTCCCAGTCACACGTTTCAATAGGAGGTAAGGACTCCCGTTGATAAAGAGGCCTGCTCGCAGGAGAGTCCGGCTAGGGGGTGGCGAGGAGTTAGGTGGCAAAAGTGCTGGAAATTGCTTACCCCCGCGGGCCGCAGCCGCATCCGCAATGTCCGACCAGATCTCGAAGCGCGTCGTCTGGCGCGTCCAGCCGGGGTTCTTCTCAACGATGGCGTTCGTGACCTTGGTGCCGTTCTCGTAGCCGAGCGCCACGACCATGGCGACCTCGAGCGGCACGTCTTCGCCCCCTCGGTCGTAGATCTCGTCGATCATCTGGATCGCGTAGCCCCTAACATCGCGTTGCGCGTGTAAGCCGCCGCCATTCGTAGCCGAGGAACAAGGCATGGGCATCGGATGTCTTTTTTTCTCCCCTCTTTCGCACCCGGTTGGACTGGACACTTACATGCGGATGGAGTTGAAGCCAACGCTGACGATGTCGTCTAGGATCGCCTCGGCGGATTTGTGCTCCAAACCCTCGGGAACCATCGTCTCCCCTGTTGTCCGTAATCAGTCTCTGCTGTCTGATGCCCCCCCAAAAACAGTAAAGTTCATCCGTCCATCAAATAAAAAAAGGTCGGCGGCCTATAGATACCTACCACTCAAAGGCCAGTTCAGACCTGCCCAGGTCACAACCTCGCCGCGACTGTTGACTATGTCTCTCCCCCGGGTACTCAGGGGCCCATAGGGCCACTCGCCCGATGTTCCATTACCAGACTGTCGAGGAAGCAGCTTCTGCGGTTTCGGCTCCAGGTCCCGGGCCAGCGGCGGCGAAGCCGGAACCCACGATGCGCAGCCTGATGTCGCTAGCAGCGACCAAGAAACAGCAGCCAAGGTTACCTTCATGCTGGCTGTATTTTTTTCTTTCTTTTTCCTGCCACCTTGTGAGGAAACAGCTCTCGGGCGGCGAACCGTCCAGCTTCAAACCAGGGGAAGCTTTCGATCTAACAAAGAAGAAAGGAAACTCTACGGGAATAGAGTGTGCGACTACTACTACCGCGTAGCCCGGGCCAACCCTTAATAAACATCATGGCGCTTCTGACCACCGCGTCGGAAATGGGGTTCGTAGCTTTCGCTATACGGTGGTCTAGTACGTGCCAAGAATAATAGCATTTCCTTGCATATACTATGTATCTTGTAGGACAACAACAGCGGTCCAGATCCCCGATCCAGTCGAGGTGACGGCGGGAAATGAGGGGGGCGGTTGGGGTAAGCTGGGGGGCATCGGGGCATCCTGGGGCAAAGCTTCTCCACACGTTCAGCGACTCCCGTATTCCTGTGGGGTAACTCGGCCCTCCTCCCCCCCCATGCGCCAATGTTCACGGAGAAACAAGGCCTCGTAGGGTCATCTGTACCCGGTTGGTTCGGATGTCTTGATTGCGAATCTCACATCTCGTTTTAAACCTCTTTCGGCTGCTTCCCCGTTCGGCACCTTGTAGTAGGTACTATGTTCTTCAGCTGCAGAAGGTACTAATGCCTATAGAGGAAAAGGGGTAGGTATATGGGATCGGAGTAAGCATGTATATGTCGCGAACGCAAGGGTGGCTTCTTGCTTTTTAACATATAAGTTTCACTTGGAGCCAAAAGCATTGCAATATCATCGCGTGGCTCTGCTTAGGGAGCTGATTAAGTTGAGGTGCTATTTCAGATTTATAGCAAGTCCTGTGGCCTTAGGGTATCTTGTGCATAACATTATTTTGCATTACCAAAAGGGAGTATGCTTGCGTAGACTGTCTTGTCTTGCAAGCCAGTGTAGCCTCCAACTATTCCTAGAGAACGCCTAGAGGATAATTGGTCCAAAACGATCATAATCAACGCCTAGCTGCCTGCCGAGAGTTTTATTATTAAGACTGCCACTGAGCTCTCTGCTTTACCAAAACCTTTACCACCAAAGAGATTATTTTGTGCGTGGCTCTGAGTTCAAAGGTTCTATAGTCGCGCTTTGATGGCGGGTTGTGGCGGACTTGAGGCCTCCTCGTTGACAAGGACCTCACCCGTGTTTTGGCCATTACCAAAGAAGATCACTTGGACAGTCAAGTCATCCCTGAGAAATGTTAGTCAGCTCCCTAGTCTCCGTAGCGGGGGTGGGTTTGTAGCGTACCTATAGCGTCGCGAGAACGGAGAGACCAAGGTGAGCAGAGCACAGACCTGCTCCTCATTCTTGCCACCCAGAGCGTTGCGGATGAGATGGGTAGCCACGTTCTTGTCCTTGACAACGAACCTCTCCTTTTCGTCGGGCGAGAGCCCCCATTGCCGCTGCCGTATTGGCGTCTTCTGGCCATCCGGGCCCTCGGTCTTACCGGCTTCAACAGGTAGCCCTTTGTCAGAACCGAACATCTTGGACCAGAGGGAATCGAGCTGCGAGTTGGATTGCTGTATAGCCTGAGTCTCGATCCATTTCCCAACCAGCCCCACAACTTCCTCGTTGGTGAGCATTTCCCACAGTCCATCAGTAGCTAGAACCAGGAAGTCGCCGCTCTCTGGGCTGACCTTCGTTGTTGTTACAACCGGCTCAGCAGTGACATATGGGGGAGTCTTGAGGTGTGGCGACGAGGAGCGACCGAAAAACGATGCTCGAAGCCGGTCAGATACCTCCTTGGTCCACTTATAACTAGCATCGCCGAATGCTCGACTGGGTTCCAAACCACCGAGTACACGGCCATTGTGTATCACCCGATCCTCACCAGGATGCTCTTTTCGCATACGAGCCACTTCGCTGGGATTGCTACCAGTTTGGTCTTCAGACAGCGCTGTAGCCGTCCACTTGCCGGTGCTGCTGCGGCGGCCAAGCACAGCTCTTGAATCCCCCGTGCAAGCTACCCGCAACGTCTTGGTACTGCTATCGTAGAAAGACAACAGAGCGCATGAGCCAGACAACGCCGGGCCGAGCAACTCTGCTGCAACGCGTTTAGAGTTTGACTTCAGGACCTTCTCGACACTTTCGTTGACAATCTCGTGGTCCAGGCGAAGGAACCCATACTTGATGGCAGCGTCAATGGCCTCGGGCGACGGGGGAGCTCCTAGTGTACTCGCAGATTTGTAGGTAGTGTTGAGCTCTCTGGCAACAAAGTTGATCAAGGTCTGGCGTAGTTTTGCCGATGTGGTCCAGCCTCTATGAACTGATTAGTCTAGAACATGTAACCGACACCAGGTTGTGGTGGCACTCACGCATGGCCATCGAACACCCCCCAGAACATCCAGTCATGGTTTGATTTCTCGGCAGAGTCGGCGCCTGAAGGCGAGGTTACCTCGACGATCTTCTCGGCATGGTCATCCTCTATCGGGTTGTTGCTCGCCAACTGCACGAGATCGTATCGCAAGACACCTTCACCTCTGTTCACCATAAACGATGCATCGTTGCTGCGCAATTTCTCCGTGGCCTGTTCTGGCGTGAGCATCTCGAGCACGTTATGCCCGGTGCCATCAGCACTCTTGGCTATCGGGCCCTCCCCCACGAATGTACCGGTGTGCAACTCGTCAGCGCCCACGACCAGCACATTGCGAGTCGGTTGCGCCACGGCGCCTGGTGGGTTCGGCGTGGTAGTCGAGTACGATTTCGACACCATCTGGCCGGCGTTTTCCCCTTGGTACGCGTACCAGGCGCCGTAGCCCACGAGCCCGGAAGCGAGAGCGACGGAGAATCGGCGGATGGACATGGAGGATCGGAGCGGCTCCGTCAAATCATGCTGCGGCGGCTGGGATTTGATCAGAGAGAGCGGGGAGGACGAGAAGGATCGTGCGCCTAGGCTAACACTCGTACTCGTGGCACCACTGGAATAGCGATGGCTTTGGCTTGGGTGTTGGTGTTGGTGTTGGTGTAGGTGAACGCTCCGTTGCGGGTGGCTGATGCGAGCCAGGCCCCGAACAGTGCATTGACGACTTGTCCGAAGGGCTCTCACACCTGCACAAAGCATCTGGCCGAACTATCTCCCTTCTCTGGCAGCAGCTGTTTCACTGCCTGCCTGCCGACCTGCCTGGTATTCCAAGTAGAGAAGAAAATGGAGCAAAAGGCGAATTGTTCGAAGTTCTCACTCAGTATTACTCAAGATTGTTAGTAAGACGACATGGGCATTCAAGGTTGTGCATTGTGCATTCGCCATTGTGGAGGGCGGATGGGAGTGAAGTGGAGCTTTAGCTGGTGCCAGGAAGGCGTGGAAGGCTGCTGCAGGTGCTGGCGCTAACGAATTAGCCAGCCACGCCAGCCCAATGATACCTTTATGTGTGTATGTATGTACATACATACATACCTGCCTTAGAGGTACAGTACCTGGATATGTATTTATTGGATATGGAAATGGCACATGGCAAAGGGCAGAGCGCAGATGGCAGGCAGGACTAACTCGGACAGACAGTGCGGGGGACTTGGAGGGAGCATTCTTATACGGTCATGGGCAAGTATATAGCGGATAGTTACATCCACCTACTACTTATACCACACCCTCGGTTCTCGTTAGATACAGCTCTCCCGTATCAGGTTAAGAAAGCCAAAGGCGAAGTTCCTCTTGAGTTTATCTACGAAACCTTCCAAACAAGCTGCCGAGTAGAAAGGGTGTTGCGTGTGTCAAGCTTGTATATCCCACCCCGCATTCGTCTGGTCAGGCCGCGGTACCCATCATCAGCCTCAGCATCAGCAGCAGAGGAGATGACGACCAGTCAACAAGGCGGTGCGGCTGACACCACCGGGGCTCTGTACCGGGCCTTCGACTCGTACCCCTGGCAGAAAGACCAAGTGTTTGCTGTAAGTCGTGACACTTAACCCTACAGCAGCCGAGCCTCGCAGCAACTCGTGTTCAGATCAAGATCAAGATCAAGAATCAAGCGATATATACGGTGGCTAATAGCTACTGCAAAAATGACAAAGACGCAACTGTTGGAGGCTCTCCACGGCTACGCGCCGCCCGACGGGCCAAGCCTGGCGGAGATAGCTCTTCAGGCTCGGGTCCGAAGATTCGAGGAGCAGACCAAGGTCCAGGTGGATGCCGGTTCGTACGCGCAATGGCTAACACAGACGAATGGACAACCGCCCAGAATCGTTGCCGAGCAGACGGTGGTGCAGGAGGCCATGGTTGTTGTAAGTTGCAATCCCCGTATTGCGCGCGGTGGCGTATCACGGGATGGGCTTACTTATACCGTCCCCTATCTTTATTAGCCCGACCCGGCAGAGCGGCGGCTTGCCCATCTGCTCGTGGAGCTCGGCGACGAGCTCGGCACCCTCTCGTTGCAATACCGACACGAAGGCCCGGGCCCGGGTTCAGCGGGGGGAGCTGAGCCCGCGCCGGTGGTAGGCCGGAATGAGAAGGAGGAGGAAAACGCCGCCTCGGTGCCGACCTGGCAGGCAGCCGCCCCTAGGGCCGATCTCTACGTCCCAAAGAACGCCTCGCCCGGGGATCCGGACAAGGAGCCGTACCCGAGGAAGTTCGAGGAGATCATCGAGTTCCTCAAGACGGGCAAGGAGATCCCGGGCATCCGGAAGATCCCCGATACCGTCGTAGAAGACCCCACCATCACGCCGCAGGGCCGCCTCCGAGCGCCGCCGAAGCCGTGGGAGGTTGGCAGGGTCCCCGGTACGGATGATGCTCCGACCCTCGGTGCGGGTGATGGGGGCGTATAGGTAGCTGCGGACGTTGGAGAGAGTAGCATCGTGAAATCAGGCGCCGCAAAGTCGACGGATGTAATGTACGCGGTCTTTGCAATTACAGCATTGCTTTCATCAGTACTGCATTAGCGGACTATTGTGTTACAGCATACCCACGAATCATAGTAGTGATGATAATAATGTCAAAGGGGAAACATAAAGTAAATGCAAGTTCAATGGATGATGTCTTACACTGAACCCCTGGAATTCGGATATAAGGACAACAACGTGCTTGAGCAACTGAATCTATGGGAAATGCTGTGTTCGCAATGCGAACTCTTATACACCTGATACTTACTCCTTCCTACATTACGGTGCTACTAGTTAGCAACCAAGCCTGCCCCTCGATATCCTCCCCCCCCCTCCTCCCTGTGTGCTTACGGTGTCCCCCGCATGCTCGACTATAATAAGTCTTAGAGATATCACCTATTACACATCAACTACTATCAATATCCATCGGGTCACCACCGCTATTAGAGGCAGCTTTATCCTTATCCTCATCCTTATCCTTATTCGTATCCTTATCCGTATCCATTTCCATAGCTGTCGGCGTCGTCGTCGGTGTCGTCGCGGATATCGACGCCGGCGCCGGCACTGGTGCTGCTTCCGCTGCCGTAGATGCGGATGTGGAAGCTGAAGCTGGAGCTGTTGACGCCGACTTCGCCGTCGCGGTGGCGGCAGCGGCCATGGCGCTGAGGTTCTTAGCCACCTCGTCGGCCGCCTCTTTCTGGATCGTCTTGCGCATGTCGGGGACCAGGTCGCCGTAGCCCTCGATGTTCTGCACGGCGAGCGCAACGACCTCCAGCGACCGCGCCCGGACGTACTCGCGCGGCGGCATCCGCGCCGGGTCCGGGGTCTGCATCGCTAGGTGGAGGCGGCTGAAGTTAGGATCGATCTCGTACCGCAAGGGGTCGCCGTCGTCGCCGCTGCTGTCGATGCTGCTGTTCCTGCCTTGGTTGTTGTTTGGTGGTGGTGGTGGTGGAGGAGGAGGGGGAGGAGGGGGAGGGAGGGCATCCCCACCGCGCAGGATTCGGAGCCTTTCGTACTCGTGCTGCTGCTGGACCCGTAACGCCCTGTCATCCGCACCGAGGCGGCTATCCCCCGACCCTGCCCCCGTCCCCGATGTCGACGCTGCCGCCGCCGACGGGTTCCGCGGCTCGTAGAACAAGTGCTCGGGCGCCTGGACGTTCTCAAGGAGGTCTTCCAAGGCCTGCGCCGAGACGGTCGATAGGCGCTCTGTCGTGAAAGACGTCGTCGTCAATCTCTGCTGTTGCTGTGGTTGTTCGGGGAAAAAAGGCGTCGTCATCTGCGCCTGCGCGATCCGCTGCTTCACGTGCAGGTCCAGCCGCTTCTTCTCGCGCAGCACCATGCGCCACATGTTGTCCTGCACGGCGCGGCTGTGGCGGTCGATGTGGGCGATCGTCTGCGGCAGCCGGCTGGACACGTGCGGAGATGCGAGGGGCGGCGGCGGCTGCGTGAAGTCCTCCTCCGCCTCGACGAACATCGCCGGTATGAAGGTGTACAGGGGGAGGG
Source organism: Diatrype stigma (assembly GCA_022225965.2). Lineage (NCBI taxonomy): Eukaryota > Fungi > Ascomycota > Sordariomycetes > Xylariales > Diatrypaceae > Diatrype > Diatrype stigma. Next base: position 208,817 of record JAKJXP020000040.1, on the reverse strand, counting down.
CGTGGTCGCCACCGCCACCGCCTCCACCTCCGCCTCCGGTGTCGCTGTCTCGCCGCTGCTGCGGTGGTCCGCTGGTGGTGGATCCGTCCATGTTGGTCACTTGACGGAGCTGAGAGGGCTGATGCTGCCGGCGGCGTTTCTAGTCCCGGGGTAGGAAAGCCATCTTGACACGTACGTAAACTTCGCAGAGCAGAGCGATGGGTGTCTTTCGATGTGATTGGTTATTGTTCAGATCGGTCCCTTCCTGACTGCTGGCGGCGTCTTTCTCAACCGAGCTTTAGTTGGACCTTATAGCTAGCTGCTAAGTGGTGGTTACTTGATGTTATGAAACGAAAACCGGGTGGGTCCCACGGGCAGACTTCACAGTATTTGTGACTGATGATGAAGTCGGGAGATACTGTATGCAATTGAGGTATGATGATTCCCCTGCAGTGTTGGATCGCGTGGTGTTGCATGCACATGATGTTGCACAGGGTGCCAATGCCCAATGCAAATGTCGTTGCAGGCCAGCGACTTAGCGTTCCCAAACCCCCGCATTGGCCAATTATGTACGAAAGAGCAGCTGTTGGACAATTTTGCAGGATTTCTGCAGGTACGAATTCTAGATATTGGGTAACCGAGGAAACCACTGATGCACCTTTCAAGGGTTCGAGGTTTGGGTCATGACTGCAGGTTATCAAACAAATTAACAGACTACGGATTATACCACGTTTACGTGTCACTGACAGCTGTTTCAATATGCCGACGTTAATTAGACTCGGACGGGTGTTTACATGGAAATGCAATAATTAATTATCTTCTGGATCGAGCGAGCATTGCCGTGCCATTTCAGAAAGATCCCAACCCCCGGTGTTGCTCCTGATTGGTGATATCGAAATCGAAGTGACCACGAATGTCATTTCGATAGATCGCATGTGCCAGTCCTATGCAATGGCGATAAGACACCTCCGGAATCGAAGCCTGGATATCGGACCACTTCAGCATCACCACGAACAGTGTCGTTGGCTTATTGTAACCAATGTTTGCCGCGGACACCTCTGTGCAAGCCAATTGGGATTCGGGATTTGACGTTCCTGAACCCCCCTTCAATGAAACCACCTAGGGCCTCTTGTGAGATATTGACGCGGTGGATAATGTCAGAACGATGGCAAGATGAACCCGAGGGCCGCGTAGTATGATCGATGCCCCCTGATATGGATTTGCTCGAGTTCTGCGTGAGAGTCATAAGGAGAGGGAGCACCACAGCTCCTGATCCTTGATTCTACAGATACCAAGCATAGCCGTTCCAGACCTTTCCGGTACCCGCACAAATCGATTCGAGATTCCATAGCGCCTTATTGCTCCTCGTAAAAACCTAGACAATAGTAGCACGATCTGATCCGCCACCTTTTGACCTCTCTGTAGTAGCGTCTCTGCAACATGACCATGTTTCCCGCCTATGCATGTCTGGACGTGAGCCAAATCGTTGTCGATTAGTCGGCGTGGCATACAAGCTGAGCGTGCGGAGCGAAGTGGGCGTGATATTAGGGGATTATACGTCTTTCCACGGGCGATCTGCAATCGCTGGATCTGCGGCCGAAGGGCGAGGAGTTTGACGTAGGGTAGTTGGGAAATCCGGAAAAGTTTCGCCGCTGATCCCGCTGTTGTTTTGTGACGATACTGTAGGGGTAGTGAGGCTGGGAAACCTTCATAGTCCCTACTCGTATCACCTCGATGGCAGAATCTTTCTGATATACTCGCGTCCTAGTTTTAGTATCGCCCGGACCTGGTCTTCCAACCGCCGATCTTTCCGCCTTCGCATCCACAGCAATACGATGCCGAGGATGAACAGATCTAGAGTGAAGTGCTTCACGCCAAGCCAAAAGAACCAACTGAGACGCGCCCTGATAGTACGCTGCCTCTGAGATTTCCACTCACGGCTCGTTGTGATCTGTTCCCTAAGAGCTGCGATCTCGGCTGATAGCCTCACTAGGGCGCGCTCGACCTTCTTAGACCACTTGTCTCCCTTCTTGACACACTCACCACCGGATTCGTCCTCTTCGTCCTTTCCCTCTTCTTGAAGTTCCCTGGATTCCTGCTCGGCTGCATCATCTTCGCTCATCGGGCTGAGAACCTTCATGGGCCCGTCTGTGCCACTGGCGGGCTGCTGGAATTGGCGTCGGGCTTGGGGCGAGGATTCGGACGTCGAACTGCTGGTGCTGTTGTTCTTGATCTGGTTCCAGACGAACTCAAGCTCGGCGACAAGCTCTTGTGCGTCACTGTAGTTCCCGTTGTAAGCGCATTGCCTCCCTGGAGAGCAAGTTGAACGAATTTCTGCAAAATGGGGCAGGATGCGAACTCACGGCGTAGTGGCGAAGCGGTGCATGGTCTCGATCAACGCCTCGATGTACCTCCTCTTGGACTCTGTGCGCGACAGCCCGCTCTGCGCATTCCATGCATCCCACTTGTCCTTCTCGCGCTGCAGCTCGTTGGCCTCGATACCGGGTCCTGGGGCCGGCCGCTCCATGACGCCATCGACATCGCCTTCCATTGCTTGCTTGTAGAGCCCATAGAGTCGTAGGCGATCGCCCGACGGTGGTCGCGCCGCTCCGGTCTTCGGGATCTTCTTGACGGTGTTCAGCGCGTGCACGAACACGCGGTCTGCGGGCGGGAATCAGCCATTAGTTTAGTCCCAATAATGCAAACCCAGGGCGGTAGCTGACTACCTGGTAAAGGAACACAACAAAGAGGGGGGAACAGTCATGCAGTGTTAGGACGTTGATTGAGTTAGCTCGACTGACGCCTTCCTCGGCCGATGGTGGCGGTAGTGGCGGTGACGTTTGGGTATCACGAATCGATTCAAACGGGAATCGCATTCCACATGAAAGGGGACCAACGTACCAACAGAGTCGGCCATCTTGAATTCTTCTCATCTGCAGTGCCTCTGCTTTGTCTCTCGTCTTCGGTTTGCCCTTTGCTCCCCGCCCCCTCTGAGAACCCGAGCTCAGATACGCCCTGCCTTATTACCGATGAACAATCCCAAGGAATACAGGGGTCTCGAAGCTGGGCTTATCGCGCAGATAAACCAGGAAGGAGTGAACGCGATTGAGGCCCAAACCCTACCCAAGAATTGGCATGGACGGCAGAGGAATCATCACACATCAGACCAGGAAAGGTCAAGGTATAGTAAGTCAAATTGATTATGCTTAAGTATGGCTAAGTTGGTTGTATATGAGTAAGGCTGAAATGAGAGTGATTGGACGCCCGGCTGGTGACATGTTGATCGCAGAAGTGGGTGGTGGGTGCACGAGAAATGGATAGTTATGCCTCGGTGCAAGCCAGGTCGCAAGCCTCCACCTTGATAGCTGAGGCGGCCTAAGACCGCTTTAGAGGAGTGCCCCGGGGCCGTAGCCGACTACCCATGTACCCATGCCAGGTACTGAATTAGCCCCTAATTACCCCATACCCCATAGTACGTACGTAAGTATTGTATGTACATCACACTACATGTATGTAAGAAATCGCACGTGAAGTTTACTTCGGGATGTTGCGCTCTGATTGGTAGCCCTCTTCTGGTAATGCATTAATGATGACCATCATGGCTTGACATCGCAAACGAAAAAGAGGGAAACCAGAAGACGAAGAAGGAAAGCAACTGAGGGATCCGCTGGAATCGTGGAAATGGCCTTGCGGAGTATCCAGTAAACCCTTTTCTTTTTCTTCTTTCTTTCCTTATCCTCACGAGACAGCTATACTGGAACGGTAGGGATCATCAACATAGTACTGGCCTACAAGAGGCATCTGGAGCTTTCTGTTTCTGGGTGCTGATTATGCATTGTCTAGTTAAAATATGACTAGCTAAGACAATCGATCACTTCGGATACCAGAGGCTCTATGTAGGTACCTGTGTTGCAGTTGACCCTTCTTGCCCATTTTGCTTCTCCAATGCAGCCTGGAAATCAAGCTTCTTAGCCTCGAACTTGTTGATCAGCCTTTTGTTTTCCAAGGCCTTTTGCGCTGCCTTAGCACCCGCCTGCTTCTTTGATAGGCCGCTTCCATGACCCAGTTGAAGGTGAGTTTCACCCCACCCATCCAGGAACACACCAACAGTGTAGAGTGGTAGTCCGGAGTCTTTGGCTTTCTTGGGTTCGCCAAGATCCTCGTAAGAAATCTTGACACCTTTGCTCACAATAGTCTTTGCCAAGACGACTTTGGGATTCAAGTCTTGGTCGATAACTCCGGCATTGCTAGTTGTGTTGCTGTTGCCATTGCTGCTGCCAATCTCGGCAGCGTGCATAACTTTCGCTGTGTGTGCCTTGTGCTCGTCTCGAATCTCCTTCGATATCGATGTGCTCCAGAGAGCCTTCAACCATGTCACGACGCGTGATAACCCATCTGGATCGCCTAGGATGGCCGCTGCAACATAAGCCTCAAAGACATCGCCTAGCACCTTTTTCTTCGCCTTCTGTGATGCTTGGGAGCCGCCAACTCTGCCATGTAGATCAAATTCAGCTGGAAATCTGGTTCTCTCATTGAGACGATACTGTAGTGTATAGGATGATAGAGTCTCGTTCTTGACTAGCTTCTCGCGCAGCTGCGCGGATCGCCCCGTGGCTAAGTTCGGAAATGTCTGAAAAATGAATGCCGATGATAATAGATACAGATATGCATCCCCAATCCACTCAAGCCGCTCGTAACTCATCTCAGTAGGCTTAGCTACCATACCAGAATGAGTGAGTGCGGCCTGCTCTAACAGGGGATCCAAGACAGGTGGTAATGGTGGCATCCCATGAGACGGAATATCTTGAGGCGTCCACCGTGTAAGAGAAGTAGGATGAGGTATAGCCAGAGCTGTTGGCAAGGTGGGTATAGCGTCGTGGCCCTTCTCGACTCTCCTGGTTTTTTGAGACGGAATATCTCTTTGGACCAAGGAATTGCTCTACATACAGCTTAGTCCCGGGTTCCGGAGAAGAGGAACGGGGCGGGGGGCTCCCCATTTGACAGTATTGCACACTTACTACTTCGTCCTGACCCAGGCCTAGCCTTTGGGTACTTGATTTGATGCTTTGATTGTGACGCTTGAGAACCGAGTACACATCGTGTTCCGGTTCGGAATTTGCTTGTAAAGCTTCAAGGTCCCTCTTCAAAGCTTGCGCTGCTCGTAATAGCTCATCTGCATGGCTAAGGATTTGTGAAATGTCATTTTGAGCCCCGGTAGAGAAGTCTGTAAAGGACCGCTTCGACATGTCGGGTACATTAACTGCTCGGGCGGGCAGAATAATAAAGCGTGATGGTAGGGAACAATGAGGAGCAAAAATCGAAGTTGGGCGAGTTGGTCTTGGTGGAATGCCCCGGGTGTGGTCTATGTATATTTCAAGGCGAATGGGGCCTTGGAGGCTTCATGTTATGAATCTGTACCTGGAAATTTATTTGGGTCTGATGAAGTTGCTGACTGCCGGGAGCCTTGACCATGTCCTGCAATGCTGAGATATGCCACAGTCCGGCCCCGGTTAAAGAATATCCTACTACCCGTAGCCGCTAACTACAGTACCTATGTATGTATGTATGTATGTATATTTTGTACCTAAGCTGCTACCTCTGTAGCACTGGAGGTTAGGTCAGATCTGCGCCACATCTGAAGGTTCAACTGCAACCAATGGAGCTGTTCAGTGAAGCTGCACACCAGCGGCGCAGTGGGTTGGTGGCGATCCACTTTCAGCCTCGTAGAACTTCAACCTAATCAGTTCAAGTTGCTTGCGACAAGATCTGATGGTTTACGTAGTCGAAAGAGACTCGCGCAGCAGCGTCCCAACCGATACGAAATGGCCGTCCCACGAGCGAGGGTGTTAGACCTCCTGAAGGTAGATGCATACACTCTTGCAACGCCTGTCTTTGCAAGTGAGGCTAACAAGAATACTTCGTAGGCGCAATGCCAAATCTTCTCGACCACCTATAATCCGGACAATGTGCGAATGGGTAACAAGATCTTACGCCAACGGTTAAAGGGCCCTTCGATGGCCAAATACTACCCCCCGAGAGGACCTGATATCAAAACAATTGCGAAGGTCTTCAAGCCTTACAATCTGGAGCTGATCGACGCGGAGGAGATGGATCGTCAAGAACATCTAGCAGGGCAAGTCATCCGAGATCTGCGGCTGTTGGTGGACGGTCAACTAACCTTATGGTAGATTAAAACAACGGGGGAAGAGCGCACCGAAGAAGAAGAAGGGGCCCCCTGCAGGTAAATATAGCAACCGCTCCTTGTGGGAGTCCTATGCTGATAACGACGGAATACACAGCGAAAAAATGATGATGTTATTATGGTGGTCTGTACCCGATATGTACAATGAGTATGGCGTTGGGCCGGATCTAGAGCGCGATAGATTCGATAGAATCAATGATTGCATCCACACTCTGTTTCTTACACCCCTTATTGGAAAACTCGACGACCATCCGATCACCGGACTCGTTCGTCCTCGACTGCCAGCATGTCCTGTCCGTATAATAGGAGGCAGCAAGCCATTTCGAAAAAGCTCTGTTAGCTACTAATATCCGCTAATCTAGGCCTTCCGACCGGAGTATAGTACTATTATCATCAGGTCAAGCGAGCAAGCCCAGAGAGCTTGTTTACTGTTCTCCAGGCATTCAGGTCAAGTAGGTAAGTTGAGGGCTGTATGCTATGCTGTTCAAACACATCTAGGGGCTGTGTTGCCAAATCGTGATGTCCAAGGGTCAGGAAGGTGATCAGCTCAATTCCACGAGGGGATGCTAGAAGTTGGGACTGAAAGGCGGAAGGAATGATAAGTAAATGCCTGCCTAGGCAGGTGATGCCCGGATGCGGCATAGAAGAAGCAATGTATTTGCTGAATTTTCGGGGTTGGTGACACAAGACCTGGATGTGCTGTTGTCGAGTTGTATAGATAGAGGTGCAGGGCAAATGCAGTCGACAATCTTGGAACGGAGCCAACAACGGAACGATAGCGATTGTCGACCTGTCGATATTGCAGAAACCAAAAATGCAGTCACGGTTATGATGTTCCCCCAAAAGACGGGGCTTTCCATTCCATTTCTTTAATATAATGAAATCGCGACTTCCTTTATCTGCACCCGCGTGGAGCAAGCAATCAAGCCGACCACCTACCCAGCTACCTCCCAGCTGCCCGGCACGCCAACGCCATCAATCCCAACTCCGAAGCTGCAATCTTTAAGACTTAACCAACATTGGAACAACGCTCCTACACCTGCCCACGCTGCTACCTAGGTACCTACCTAGTATGTACCAGGGAAGCAGTCCTGCCTTCAAGGTTTCTGGTTCAGGACCAATTGCACACGCAGACTGATACCTACATGTATGCAGGTATTTACTTCGAGTAAGTATATCAGGTCAGCTTCCGGCATTCACTTCCAATCCTGCTTGCTATCTTCCTCAACTCAGTCAACACCTACCAAGGTACCTACAACACCCACCTACCTCCTAATCACCCAACTCCCCAGATCGCGACTTCTCATCTTCTGGATTTCTTCATCTCTTCTTCCCCGCCTAAGGATTCTACAGTGTAAGCCTTATTGACGATATCTGCAAGATACCTACCTATCCAGGTACCTAGGCGACCTACATCCTGATATCCCCAGAATCTACTTCCCACACGCAATCCATGCATACGCGTAGCTTATATTCAGTTACTTGCCTGCCAATCTTCCTTCCAACCTGCCTGTCACTTTACCTGCCTGACGGGTATCTACTACCTAAGGTACTCTATTTCTCGTTGTGACAGCCTGCTTCAGGCGGTTCCACTAGGAGGTACCTACAATTTCAACCTGCATCTGCCTTCAGCACTCGCATCTATACAATACCTACCTAGGTACCTATAGGTACCTACCACCTAAGAGGGAACTGAGGAAGCTACGATAACCAGTGCCATCTTTCCATGCTGGTGCCCATAACTCTAATTGCAACAGCAAATACATAACCCGATCTTTTGGGAACATCAAGTACTGGGCAGGAGCTATCTATCCTTCCCCCCTCTCCCTGGCAATCTCCATCGTTTGGGTCCTTGGGTCCTTCCATCCTAACATCTAAACCAGATCTTTGTCATCTCCGTTTCTCTACACCTTCACCATTCTCCATCCGTCACATCCACCCAACCTTCTCGTCAAGTCATCCATCATTCTCTTCACACACATAACCTATCTACTCGCTTGCTATCCAGGCATATTCTGCCATCTCTCGTTTTTGTTTTGAGGAATTAAGGGTTCAAGTAAATCAGAAAAGGCCACAAAAAAGGAATTGCAGTCACCTACACATTGCCCCAAGCAGAAAATGTCTGCCACTGCCTCGACTGGGTCTCCCGGCCTACGTCGTACCCCAGGGGCAAGACCCTCGCAGATGGAGGAGAACATCAAGGTTGGCAAGGAGGATTCCTCTCAGGCCAATGTAAGTGAACTCCTTACGTCTCTCCTCCGATTCCAACTAGTAAGTATCTGCCGTGTATCTGATGTGACAATATCAAAACAACCCATGGCTGGCATGGTGATGTCGGCCTGACGACCATCCTACTGTCTGTGTATTTGACATCTCTATTCCATTGCTACATACGCCACTCTTCTTCCACCCAATGTCATCCACACAAGAGAAAGCAGTCATAACTGATAGTCCATAGCAGGATTCCGATGGCCCTCCATCCCTGAAGAAGTCGGCCAGTGCCCTTTCGACCTCTTCTTTGGTCAATCAGAGCTATCCTAAGGTATTTCTACTCTTTTATCCCATTTAAAACCCGCAATTCTAACCGAAGCAGAGGATGAAGCTTAAACATGAGCCATCGGGTCATCACACCAACTCTGAAGCGAATCACGTCGATTCATTACTCGCAAAGCTTTCCAAGCAGCAAGCGGCCCTTCATAAGCAAGGCGAGGCTATCAAGACTGAGGAGGGGGCTACGTACCCCCATGCATTGGATTACGGTTCTTCAAGTAACTCTGTGCCCATCACTCCTGCCACTGAAGCGTTCGGCAGCATGGATCCAGCTACTCGGTCTGCCAGCGCACAGCTGAACAACGATGAACTCAATGGTGATGAGTTGTTGCGTCTCAAACTAGAGTTGGCACAGGCCCAGAACAAAATTACACACTTGAGCCATGAGCTCGTCCAGAGAGAGCAGACCCGACCGGCCATGCATCCTGCTCTTCTCCCCACATCTCTCGACGGCGAAGTACAAGTTGGAAGCCAGAAAGGTCCGACCGCCATGCGAATTCCGGGTCTCAACTCTTTCAATGCCGGAATTCAACCTTCAGTAACCCGTGATAGCGGAGGTGGCTGGCCGGCCTACGATGATACTCGTTCGGATACCAGCGATGCACTGTCAGCCAACAGTTTCAATCGTTCTCGCAATATTTGGGGAAGTGTCAAGCCCTCTCAGGGCCCCCTTCCGCAAGGTAGTCTTCCGACCCCAGAGCTATCCCAGAACCAGCCGTGGCCTACCCGAGCCAGCAGTCAAGGCTACATGGAGTCCAACGTGCCATACAATGCCCAAAATCCAGGCAACTATCGCAGCGATCGCCTAACTCCGGATTATGACTTGACCATCAGACCGCCCGGCGGCCGAAGAGGCGGCAGATTTGACACTCGCTATGCGTCCCAGGGTCTTGGTCCTGGCCCTAACCCAGGATTCGGCACTTCTCTCAACGGCGGCCCCAGTCACTTTGATGCTGGTCATAGTATGACGAGCCCATCACATGGGTCCATGGGTGGTACAGGAACCTATTCCAGCTACCAGCCATCAGCAATCGGAACATCGCTGTCTCCATTAGCCAGTGAATTTACGTCAACGTCAGGCGGGGCGCCATGGAAGACTGAGGTGAGTCCTCCAGACCTTCAAAGACTCCTGAAATGTGAGAAACTAATCGCTGGTATCTCACAGTCTGTTACCGAAGAGGGCCAGACGTACCTTCCAACCACGGAACCTTTGAACTATCGGCGACTTCTGGATCGTACCGTCAACTGCGATTGGAGCTATATTGTCGACAAGATTGTTTGCAACAATGATCAACAAGCATCTATCTTCCTGCAGCAGAAGCTGAAGGTTGGAACGGCGGACCAGAAGTATGCAATTGTCGAGGCCATCGTTGCTCGAGCTTACTCCTTGATGGTTAACCGCTTCGGAAATTTCCTCGTCCAGAGATGCTTTGAGCATGGAACGCCTGAGCAGGTGGTCAATATTGCTCTAGCAATCGAGGGCAACACTCTCAAGCTCTCTATAGATCCATTTGGATGTCACGTTGTGCAGAAGGCGTTCGACTCTGTCCCTGAACGCTTCAAGCATACAATGGTGAAGGAGCTTCTCACCAACATTCCCGACACCGTCATGCATCGCTATGCCTGTCATGTATGGCAGAAACTCTTTGAGTTACGATGGACCGAGTCTCCACCCGAGATCATGCAACGCGTCAACGAAGATCTTCGTGGAATTTGGCATGACGTTGCCCTTGGAGAGACTGGTAGCCTTGTCGTGCAGAACATCTTCGAGAACTGCCTCGAGGCAGATAAGGTATTTACTTCCACGAGTGACAACACCCGCGGTAATATGTACTGATCTGTCATTAGCGTCCCTGTATCGAGGAGGTTCTCATGAACATTGACATCGTTGCTCATGGCCAATTTGGCAATTGGTGCATCCAACACATCTGCGAGCACGGTGCCCCTGCTGATCGAAGCCGGGCCGTTGATCACGTCATCAAATACGCTGCTAAGTACAGTACGGACCAGTATGCCTCCAAGGTAGTTAAGAAGTGCCTGAAGATTGGAGGACCTGAGTTCCTTAACCGATACCTTGATCGCGTCTGCGAAGGCCGCGTCGATCGCCCTCGCATCCCGCTCATAGATATCGCTAGCGACCAATACGGCAACTACTTGATCCAGTGGGTTCTGACTCACGCGAGCCCCCAACACAAGGAGATTGTTGCTGCCCACATCCGCAAGCATATGGTGTCTCTCCGAGGATCCAAGTTCGGATCCCGCGTCGGCATGCTATGCACCAACCCAGCCGTCGCTACCCGACCAGGCCCCGGCGCTAGTAGTGGCTTCGGGCGCATGGCCCCAGGTTCTCGATATGGAGGTCGCGGTTACCATTGATCACCCTGCCCCTTCGAAGCTTGATGGCCTACTGTGATCAGACCCGACTCCCGACCCGATATTTCTCTACCTATGAATCGAGCAAAACGAACGAGATAATCTGTATATTTACGAGGCTCTGCTATTCCGCTTTGGAGTTTCCTCCCACTGTCTCTTTGTCTAATTTCTCCCTTCCCACGGCCTAATGACACGAGATGCTTTGAACTAGGTCCTAGGATGGACCGATCGACATATGGCAATCCTCATCATGCAGGAAACACTCATCTTGAGCAGAGAATTTACGGAATAATACGTCTACGACATCCTACGCCCAGCAGGCTACTGCCTTGTTCGGCGCCTTGGACACATTATGGTTATGGATTTTGCGATATGAAACCAGACACTGAGACACCCACCATCCTTTCCTAATTATAACTCAAGTCTTCTTGTGTTGATCGGATGGTGGATGACCTCTTCTCAACGACAGAAAATCACGTCGCCAACACCCAACCTTTCCCCTATATGATCACATGATGCCATGATCTCAATTACGGATAGACATTCTACTGGGATTAGATGCTAGCGTTGGGAAGCGGTATCAGGTTGAAAAGGTACCACGGCAAGAAAACCGGCGAGATTATAGGTCGAGGCGTCTAGAGTGCTAAATGTCACCACTGTTTTGTGCTATGGAGGTAATCATTGTTCCTGTTTGTCTTACAAACCAAAAAAAGCTCAGTTATATACTATCATTCATTATTTGTTAATACATGCAAGCTTTGGGCATCCGATTTCGACGTCTGTGCCGTGATATGCGTACTTGTGGTGTTGGCGGATGAGTATAGCTCGTCATTAGTGCTTTCTGTTCCTCACTTTCTATGAGATGAATGTGTTTCCAGGTAATGCCCTCTCAGATCGATCTTATCATGGTAAGGATACGATGTGTTGGGTAGCCTCAGTTCCTTACATAATACCTAATCGCGCTTCCCGCCGTCTTTATACTCCTCAAAACCTTGGATCTTCTCGTCCTTGGCTGTTCCCATTCTTGCCACACCGACTCCCTTTCCATATACTAACTCGCCACCCAGAGCTGCACTGATCGCCACGCCCGGCAGGGTCAACATGCCCAACACAACGTTCATTCTCCCAGGAATGAAAGCCGGGGCCAGTCTTCTGGACCAGATCGCGTAGGTGCTGACGCACAAGGCGACAGTATTGAGCAAGCCGTGCGCGACACCCAGCTTGACGCTAGAGTCTACAACCTGCGGATGCGACCTGGGGTTCGTCTGCTCCTTGTCCTTCCGGTTGATGCCTCCCGTCTTGTACAGCTCCCAGAGCTCGGCAGCCCCTGAAGTCATGCTAGGAAGCGCCGTGATGGCGCCCAAGACGTGCGAGAAGTACCCGAAGCGCGAGACGTCGGCCAGGTACTTGGACAGGTATCCATAACGGACAGCCACGCCGTACACGGTGTCGCAGGTGTAGGCGGTGGTGAGGAAAGCTACCGGGAAGTGCACCGTTGATGGATGGGTAGGATGACTATGATATGCATTAGACGATGAATGCGTCATCCCCAATGGAGTAGAAAATGAGGATCCTTTTACCTGTTTCGGAAAGGCCAGTCGAAATGGCCAAGTTCGATTGTGTTGTAAAGGTCGCTAAGAATGCCCATAATGACGATCGTGGGTATGGCTTGTCTCTGGGGTGCTTCAAGTGATCGCTATATGGTAAGAGCCGAGGCCTCGAAATGAATCCACGCTTGAAGCCGACCTGGAGTGTCGGTTTAGGACATTACGCGGAAATTGGAAGGTTGATAGCATCCGTGGATGGAAACTGATTGCTTACGATGTATAATCAATGGCAGTGTTTCAAAGTTCGAGTGACGTAGTTGATGTTGTTCGGAGCATCACCAGGGACTGACGACATCCATACGTAGGTAAGTCAACACAGAAAAGCTTATGCTACCTACCTACTTAAGGTATGCTATACACCTGGTCCATTCAGCGTTCCAGGCTGAACAGACTGCTGTGTAACAGTGAAGTATCTACATACACAGTGTCAGGACCAAAACAGGAGAAGGAGTAAGACACGGGCATCGGTTATTGGGTAGAATACTTATCTAGGTAGGCAACATCCACCATTGGCCCTTCCCTACCCAAACTTAGGAACGCCGTATTGGTGGTGATCGCATGCGCTGAAAACACTATTTCTTGAGTACCGCAACATTACCTGGTACAACATATTACACATAACATGAGAATGCGCGGTGATTCGTACTTAGACTTCACCCCTCGCCCGACTACCTAGGTATATAGTTACTATCAATCCCATTACTACGGCCCCTATGCTAGAAATCATCCAGATTGCATATACTATACCTACCTAATGGCTCACGGTTCGATAGACCGTCGTGCTTCCCTGATCTCCATCGGCAACGATCAGTTCTTCAGCGCTCCCTCAAGCCGTGTTAGCACCCCAGTCATTTTAGAACCTTCATCACTAACTCGTGCCCACCTTGGCGTCTCTTCCGAACCCGTGACACCATTCATTATCGACAAGACTTTGAAACAGAGATGGACTTTACCCTTCACACGCCATCAATACCAGGAGGAGCCAGAATACCTCTCTCTCTTCCCGCAGTCACTAACAGGACATCTGCAACGGAGCCAGCCGGGAGCAGGTGCAGATAGCACGCTGTTCCGAGTGTTATATGAGCTTGCCAATCCAAATAATACCCCAAACACAACCACTTTGAACATGTCACCTTCGCCGAGCACCCAACGAAGTATCGTGAAACAGAGCCCGGCGGCGGTTGCAGACCTGACAGTACCTTCGCCTCGCTTGCGGCGGTCTCCAGCGCTAGATGATCTCCGGGTCCCTTACAGGTCAAGCCACACCTCCGTGGAAAGCATTGTCTGCAATATCCGGGCTTTGCTATCTCACCGACGCCATTCTGGGTGTTCCAAGATTCCAAATGCGCCAGTACCATCAAGTGAGAATCAATCTCCTGTGAAGACGCCCCCGGGCAAGAAAGCAGGGGATGCAGGGCAACCAGCGGATACCTACCTGATTACTACCAATGATATCGCGAGTATCCTGGATATCGTGACAATGGGACTTCAAGAGATCCATGGCGAGAAGTTACCAGAGGGCTTCTTATCTAGACTACTCCCTCGAGGCAGGATGGACAGGCCAAGTATGGGGTCACGCGCGATCATGCCGCGGATGTCAACGCATGCGGATCCCGCCACAACGTTCAGTTCCGTCCAGCCTACCTTTAGCTCGAAGGGGGAAGTGCTTGGTCATGAGCGGAAGATTAGTCAGAGAGATGTTCCCACATCTACCTATATTTCACGGCAAAGCGTCACTGAGGTGAATTAGGGGACCTTGGCAGATGATTCAACCAACAATTTCGATATGGATCCAGACATAGCCGTCGATGAAAGCAACGATCCGCCCCACGAACGATCAACCTTCAGCTCGATAGATGTATGTTTGAGCCTAGTGAGATCCAATTTAATGAGACAATCAAATAACAGCTAGGTTCAGTTATCATTGATAGATGTGCAAGAGGACCTTATAACCGGCGGTTCACTCCAGACCGGGAGGCTGCCCGGTTCTGTTTCTACTCACGAGTCTTGGTGGCATACGGCAGACACTCTAGATCCCAGTCCGAGTAAGTCACTAGAACCCTGAACTCCCTAAGCCATGTATTTTCAGGGGCATGATTTAACGGTTGGTCAACCCCCTGAAATGTAGCCGTGGATCTCGCGCAGCCACTGTCACAAGGACAACCCACGTTCGATCTATACAGAGCTGGAGTTGATGCACATTGTGTACCACCACCAAAAGTAGTACCTGCCGAGCCACGGGGAGAGACTCCAGTCTCAGATGAAGCACCTCCACCATCAAAACCTATCAAGGTGTATCGGCCGGCAAAGCCGGACGAGCCAGAAGCACGTAGGAGATCAATGGGTCGAGCAATGGGCCCAGGGAGCCATCGACGCAGGAGCAGTGTCAAGACAGCCGTCAGCTTGAACAGAGTTGCCGAGGAGAGCAATGGGCATAATGCTGGCATATTTGAAGCACTGCGTCGCTATAGTCTCATGCCATTTGAGGACCAGACCCCTGAGAAGGCCCGTCGGGCATCGCGGCCTCCTGAGATTGCAGAGGAGGTCCCGCTGCTATCCTCCTCCGCGGGTCAAGAGAGAAAGCATTCGAGCAAGGACTTGCTGCAGAATATTCTCGACAGGGCGTCCGTGCAGCTACCCAGGACGGCGTCTCCGTCGATAGCGCAGGAACGCTTGGTAATGCGCAAGAAGTCGGGGAAGGGGCGGGACACAGTACAGGACAGTGTACCTTGTGCTGAAGATTGGCGTCCGCATGTCTGCTTAGACGAGCAGTTGACTCCTGTGACTTTTTCTGGTGGTAGTTCATCCTTGACTGGTTAACTAGGCCGCTAGACCAGGTGGAAAACTGTATGGAACTTACTTGTTCCCTCCAATGAGTTTTAAAGTACGCCTAGAAACATGAGTATCAATATGTAGTTAGACTGCAGTGGTAAGGAATGGATATCGAAGGGAACCAGGGTGGCTTCAGATGTCTCAATAGAGTCATATTAGATATTATATCTCTTGGTTGTAGTTCAGGGGGTTTCCTCCTAAGTCCGCTTGCTTAATCAGTTCCGCGTGGATTAGCAGGACTGCATTGCGTTGAACTGTATTCCGACCAAATCACGCTGGATTCTAGGATATGTTACAATATTGTTACGTCGCGTGCCCGGCATACGCGTGGCAAGATACAGCAGAATATGATCGTAGACCGTGAAGACGTTTTGATGCGGTCCCCGATCACGTCCAAACACTGGCGCTTTCCACCCCGCTCTCCTTCCCGTCCTGGTACGTCTTGCTCAGCCCATCGTACAGCGCCTTGACCCTCTCGACCTCGGCCACCAACCCCTCCCTCTCCCTCCCCCCCTCCTCCCCTTCTCCCCCCACGGCCGCAACGAGCTCCGCAAAGCTGGTCGCGGTGAAGAGCGCGTTCTTCCGGTTATACAGGGGCCTCCGGGTAAGCTCCGCATCGCCCTCCTCTCCTACCGTCCCGGAGACGGAGGCGCGCACCCGGAACACCTCCTCGAGGATGCGGATGTCGTGGGGGATGGCGAAGCGGTCCCGGCTGTCCTCGTACGTGAACAGGTGGTAGACGTTGTCGAAGCCGGCCCAGGCGATGCCGCTCAGGCACAGCGAGCACGGCTCGTGCGTCGCGACGAAGACGCAGTCTCTCGTGGCGGCTGTGGCGGATGCTGTTGTCGGTGCTGTGTCTACTGCTGTTGCCGGAGAAGAAGAAGTGGAGGGGATGGAGATGGGAGGCGCGGTGAAGAACTGCTGGATGCAGTTGATCTCGCCGTGCAGCAGCGGCGACGTGCGCTCGTCGTTGGTCGCGACCGTCAGAGGGGCCAGGTCCGACTTGCGCAGGATCGCGGCCCCGAACAGCTTGCTGCCCGATGCGACGCCCGCTGCCGTCAGCGGCACGATGCGCTCCTCGATCACGGCTAGTAGGGCGCGCAGGAGGTGGGCTGGGTCGTGGCCGTGGTGCTGCTGCGCTGCCGCTGCCGCTGCCGGCGCTGCCGCTTGTTGGGATGACGCCATTGTGCGATGGGCTTGGGTGGGTATGGGTATGGGTAGGTATATAAGCCCGAATCGAATGAATGGGACAGATTCGGAGACAGTTGTTAAGCAATAGGTAGGGGGTCGTTAACCTCGGCGAGGGGCGAGCGGTTTTTCAGGAGAGCTTACAATAATTACGAATTCGAGCAAAATGCAAAGTATGAGGGGAAGGCATTATCGTATCGACATAGAGTGTGTGACGCTAGGTAGCTATCGTGTCTCCTCGGAGGCTACCGTAGCATCTTGACGGATCCGGCCGCCTCCGGAGCATCAAAGCCCCACCACGGCGCCGCCTCGTAGCGCCCCCACTGCCCCCTTTTTGCACACTAGCGGGATAGTCTAGGTACCAACTATCAAAAAGTCACAACATGGAATGAGAGAACTTTTTTAGGTGAGCATGATATACCCTGTGGTGCTTTTTACGGAACTCGTTTTATTAGTCCTCCATCATCCTCAACTGCAATTGCACCTGTTTTCTGTATGTTGCTTGTTAAGTAAGTCTCTCACAGGCAAAAAAGGTTGCCGTAAGTAACAATGCAAGGGACTGCGACCAAGTCCAAGTCTAAGGGGAGGACAATTCATTTGATAGCCATGAAAACTTCAAAGTGATTTCCGTCTCCATCTCGGGTATGAGATTACAGTTTGGATTGAGACCTAATTATCTAATTTAGGAAAGAATAAAGCAGTGTACTCCCGACGCCATGGTAATTTTCCTCCCTCCTTTCCTCGTATGTAGGACCATCCTCACACCCCCCTCTCTCCCTCTCCCCATGTCAGCTGAAACCGAGCTGAATAAGCGAGCGCAATCGAGCTGCCTAGCTGCTCTTCCACTGCCCAGCGTTCTCCACGCCCTTGGACACGCTATCGGCGCCGTCCTGGACGCCGGAGCCGACGTTACCGAGCGCGTCGCCGACGGGCTTGCCGGCCGACCCCGTGGCCGCGGAGATGGTGTCGCCCACGCCGCGCGCCGCCGCCCCCGTCACGCTCCCGACCGTCCGCCCGACTCCGCCCACCGCGTTGCCGACCGTGCTCGTGACGAACTTGGCCGCGCCCGTGGCGCCCTGGTTTTGCGAGTTGTCGATGGGCATGATGACGGTGTGTATGTGTGTGTTTAGAGTTACCCGAAGAAAGGTAAGTAGGTATGTGATTCTGGATGTGGTATGTGGGTGCAGCTGGTAGCAAGTAGGTGATCTAGCTTAGCTGTAACGAGGTGCTTTTGATGGGATCTGGTTCAGGTATGATGATGTTGCAGGCACGTGTTTAATTGTATGTAGATGATATATGTGTAAAGGTCTGGCTCGATCAATGCGACATGAAGGAACTCCGATTATAGGCCTTTATAGCCATCGGACTGTAGGCACTTCGTAAGCCAGGGCAGCCTTTGACGTCTTTGTGTTACGTACGGGGGGATCAGCAAATCCGGTGACGTCAGTGAGACGTAACTAGGGTCCACGCTAAGGGAAGCTGCCACCCTCAAGTCGGATGAACCCAACTTGAAACAACCTTGGAGTTGGAGCTTTGCGACTGCGATATCATCACCGAATTTAGAGTTCTAATTGCCTTACGATACTCCGGGTGACTTCTCTAATGCGTACGCTTCTTTCTTGAGAAGGGTCACCAGGCTGAGGGTAACGACAGCAATATCAATCACTATGCCAAGGGATCTTCCACTAAAACAAATCTTATGGCAGACAGATCAATAGTCTCTGATTGGAAAGAGATCAGAACTCTGAGACCTTTCGAATTAGCAATCCACCTATTTCCAAACCTCATATTCCAATCGAATGTAGACATACATGATGGCAATTGACTTTTGCCCTCTTCCGTACCGGTGCTGCAAGGGCCATGAAGCTCGTCGGGCTTGAGCATTGGGTTTACTTCTTGTTAGCAAATAGATCAGAACTAATAGAACAGCAAGGAATGCATCAATGCAGGGTGCTATGCTCACTTTGATACATTTCCGCCAGCAGGCTAGAAAGCAACCCAAGTCGATTTCCGAAGCCCTTATCATTGAGTTGATTGATGTCCATCAAGGAAAAGGCCGGACGTCATGAGCTGGCGTAAAAGGTAATATATTTCGAACGCCAAGAAATACCCCATGTAAGCCGCAGCTAACCCGAGCAACGTGGTCAAGACGATTTCGGTGATTCTGAAGCACCAGCCGCGTTGCTTCGGAGGGGGACCAAAATAATTGCGCATGTGATGCGTGGTACGCAGAAGAGCCTCCGACCTTTGACGGCAGCCATAGCAAGAATGGCAGGCGGTAGGAATACCCCAGATACCACGCTCCACTACCCGAGAGGGGTCTTTCAGGCAGTCGTAGTAGCCAAGTCGTTTTCGCAAAGAGGAAATCATGTTGTGGCGTCTGTTCTCCCAGTTGATATTTTCATATGTAGAGAGAACTGGCGTTGGTCGGTGTTATGCGGGAGTAGTGACATTACAAAATCGCAAGGAGTGGCAGACGGGACAGACTGGGCCTACTTATACTTGCGGAGACAGAGAGACTAAATGAGATATCAGTTCAGACAAGTCCTCACTGTTCCTTGGCTGACGGGATCTGTTGCGGGATAGGGCAGGCTCTGAAACTGACATGTCTGCTGAAGAACAAAGACGTCGAGCGAGCGAACTAGCAGGATAGTGATGTTTCGATCGTCTTGAGACGACTTGGTTTACTCCAAACATATGGTGTACCATGATGTACCCGAACTGGGTGGATGATGTTACGAAGCTTCATGGGCTGTCTGGAAATCGAGGCTTTGTTGTCGCTGACCGACGAGCTCCACTTGGGAGTCAAACCCCCCTGACCCCCTATTTTCTGCATACAACTTCAAGATGCCGCAAAAGCCCAGCTGCATCTCTTTTCCGCCACTTCCGGCTCGGAAATGCACCGCTTCCTCTTCTTTACCCTGGATAATTTATACGTGCTCGTTATAGATGTGAACAGGTTGATAAGCACTGTTACCTAGGTGCCTATAGAGAGAAATCGGACACCTTCCCATCTGTTATTTTTTTTCGTTTCGTTCACAGAGGCAGTGGGAGATTTGGTAAGAGGTGACGTTTGCGCTGGTTCAAAGTTGTAGCTCGGCCAGTGGATCAGTTTCTTGCCAACATGAGCCCGAAATTATCAGGAGTTTCGGGGGTGCAACGCAGGTCATTGTCGCCTTATCCAAGATAACGTCGCTTTCGGACGGAGTGCTCCATCTGAACGAGGTCGGAAAGGCCAGGTAGTTGGTTCATTTCTCTTTATGCTTATATGGAAACTATCCTGCAACCCCGGTGACGCTGTCAACAACCACATGGATCACACGCCGTCCAAACTGTGAACACAGTACGAAACTTCGTGGTGTAGTGATCAGCTGTAGATTTAGCTTATCTCCTGTAATATGTATGATATGGAGTAGGAGGTGATCATGGTCTAGCTAGGCTTTGGGCTCAAGATCAAGAACCCTCAGAGTTTGTTTATGTACAACAGTGGTCTCTGGGGTAGGAGTTATACCATCCCGGCCCCTGACCATCAAGTAGCTATCGCCAACTCCGATAAGTGCCCATGAACTGGAACAAAGATTTTCCTCGGGGCAAATGTATCAGGAAAGAGGAAAGAATAGAAGAATGTGTATGAAGCCTGAGACTGCCACAATGACCATAACCTGTAGGCTATACTATTGTCCTTGTCATACGTACTGCAACACTTGGTTATTATCAAGCAAAGCCGAAGTAGGGATGTAGCCGTTCATGTGACATCGTTACGAACACCAGGACAGTGGCGTATGAAGCCGTACTGTTCCAATTAACCCGGTGGCTTCCCATACACAAGTTTGACGCACTTACCCAATCACCCAATTGTTGGTAAGGGAGGAACCTTGATGAACCTTGAAGTCCCTATGCCGCCAAAGCCACCTGCATCCGGGACCTCGGATCTACATCCGGGAGAGGCCTAAATAACAAACAATACGAGTACTAGCTGTCGGCATGTGGGGCCCACCTGGTGTGAGCCAATGGCAAAGTAAGGCTTGACAGTATAGGGAGTCGTAAGGACAATGTGCGGCTATCACAGGGAGCCATGCCGACTTTTATAGACAATGCTTCCTTACCTATACATGAGAACCCTATGATGACGGCACTGTGCCAGTAACAGACAATAGAAGTGATCACATGAGAGGTTTGATATAATAGGTAGGACCACTTAATAGTATTGTAGTTCGGTGCAATGGGTTGCTTTGATAGGGGTTACAAGGGGGCTGGGCAATATGGCTTCACGAAACCCCTCAATGGCATTGATACTGGAAATCGCCAGACCACTTAATAGGGAGAACAAGTACAATCGTAGTTAACAATAGGAAACGAGTTCGTTTATTCCCCGTTGTCAACCAGCTAGTGAGGCTTAGCCTACTCGGACCATGCTTGGTGTCATGCAGCCGATATCACTCGTATGGGCATTGTGTCATACATCACAGCATCACTCCTATTGTTGCTATTCAGCCAGCTGCCACTTACAATAGGTTGTAGACATTGAGTCACAAGGGGCCTGGTATGCACTTGACCCCTACTGTCCCGAGCCCCCAAACTGGTATAGGCGAATTACTCCGTACCCTATTGTCCATGGCATCCTATTGTTACTCTAGCTCGAAATCCCATCTACCGCTGGGGGGGATTTTACTATAAAAGCATGCCCTCCCCCCCTCTCAAAATCCCATCTTCCTTTCCTCTCAACAACATCAACAACTCAACACTTCTACACTCAGCTTCCTTCAAGCATACACACTTCTCTAGTTGACTGTTGACTCCTCTTCTTGACTCTACTCTACTCTACTCTACTTTACTCTACACACAAATTCTTCTACTTCTTACCAATCAATCAAATCACGAGTTCTATTCCTACACTCGACACCATGCAGTTCACCATGAAGAACGTCTTCACCCTCGCTGCCATCGTTGGCACCGTTGTGGCTAGCCCTACCCAGGTCCCCGCGATCAAGTAAGTTCTCCTCCTCTCCCTGTATCTTCTTTGCCTTACCTTATCTGCCTGCCTGCCTACTCGCCTGCATCCATCCCATCAGCCACTCCAAGCTCTGCCCAATCAACCACGACCATGGACCCATTGCTAACGAAACCCCCCCCTTCCTCCAGCATCCGCGCTCGCGACGTCATCGGCAAGCTCGAGAAGTTCCTCGACGCGGGCATCAACATGCCGCCCAACTACAAGCCGTTCAACGGCACCGGCTTGCGCCCCGAGGGCGAGATCGCCATCGTCCAGACCGAGGACGAGGCGGCCGCGTTCTCGCAGCACCACGGCCACCAGGTGCGCATCGACGCCTTCCAGGGCGAGCTCATCTACGTTCTCGTCTCCGGCGACGCCGCGGCCCCCACCCAGCAGCACGTCGGCACCCTGCGCGGCGCCTACCTCGACCAGACCGTCGACAAGATCGAGCACAAGCTGAAGCAGCAGGAGCTCAAGGCCGCTGATGTTGAGACCGGCACCTCGCCCGCGACCTCCGCTGCCGCTGACCCGCTGAAGGCCGAGGCCGCCTGCTCGCAGACCTGGTGCGGTATCACCTGGCAGTGCATCTACTTCGACCGCAACTGCCACGGCTGCATCGTCTTCTGGTGCTCCTAAGCACCCCAACATACGCACCTGAACAACACACCTGGCAGAATGTCTCATCTTATATCTACCTAGGGCGCTTGGTAACTTCACCAGTGGGAGGCATCGTGTGTGGCTTTTGGGACAGGATGGGAATGCATACATACAGAGGTGTTGGGGCGTTTGGCGATATCATGGTGGCATTTTGAGACTAACCATGGATAATCATTGGACTGACTGTTGTTGGTACGGGGATGGATAAGAAAGGGTCTGGAGGTGTCTTTAGGATTAGGCATTCCTACGAGTAGATTCTTATAAACATCTTCCGTCTAATTGCTTGAGTGTTACGTAGTGGTGAAGATGAGACTGACTTCGTACCCGCTCTTCAAGAACCCCTTTCATGTGTCCAAGAGCATACGGCTGTCTATCCCCTCAGCCCCTTACCTCGAGACTTCAAGATCTGATAAGCCCCTGTCCGACTAACCCGAAAAGTGGATCTATTATTCAACAAATGGCTGAAAGGGGTCCAGGGGACTCGGTACCCAGAGCCCCTATTGGAAGAGCTTGCGCTTAAAGGCGGGGCTTATGCAGTTAGCGCAGTTCGTCCAACCCAACTAGGCACAGCTCAGCTGCGGCTTTTGCTGCATTCCACAAAAAACACCACCAGAACGAGACCTCGGGCCAGTCCAGTGAGAGTGAGACTCAATTGTACGCAGCAAATACCATCATGACCAGAACATAAAAACGGCGACAACTCCCCAGAATTGGCAAGATTACGATCTTTTCTTTTCTTTTCCCAATCTTACACCAACGAGGAAAATATTGGAATAGCACCGTCTCTGGTCTCCGTCGTCTCAACGCAATTGAGGTGCACGAACTCTTTGGCCCCCATCATTTTCATTCGCACACCCCCTGGGGCAACGAACGCATCGCCCCCCATGGCGCCGTTTACTTATACATCGGCATTCAAGTCATGTGCTCTATTGCTATACCGGGGCGCTCGATCGACGCACACCCCCTTAGCCCCCCTAACAGCCGCCACTAAACCCCTGGCATCAGCGCTGAACCACCATCACCTCCACCACCACCAGCAACGATGGAGTTCGCATTCACCCCTTAGCGGGTCAGCAGCCCCCTCGAGAAAGAAGGTCACCATCAGTACTCTCCGGGCCATGCGGAAAAGGGGCGAGCCGATCACGGTGCTCACGGCGCATGACTTCCCGAGCGCGCACGTCGCCGACGCTGCCGGCATGGACGTAGTCCTCGTCGGCGACAGCCTGGCCATGGTGGCTCTGGGCATGGAGGACACCAGCGAGGTCACGGTCGACGAGATGTTGATGCACTGCCGGTCGGTCGCACGTGCGACGAAGTCGGCGTTCACGGTAAGAATGAAGAGAAGTCCCTGAGAAAAGGAAAGGAAAAGAAACGAATAGGGGAAAACAGATAACCTCCTGACGAAGGAAACTGCGCTTTGCTGTTGCTGACCCACCAATCTCATCGTGCGATCGATTAGGTAGGCGATCTTCCCATGGGATCCTACGAGGTATCGCCCGAGCAAGCGCTGCAGACCGCCATCCGGTTCGTCAAGGAGGGCCGCGTCCAGGGCGTCAAGCTCGAGGGCGGCAAGGAGATGGCCCCGACCATCGAGAAGATCACCCGGGCGGGCATCCCGGTCCTAGGCCACATCGGGCTGACGCCCCAGCGCCAGAACGCCCTCGGGGGGTTCCGCGTGCAGGGGAAGACGTGCGCCGGCGCCCTGGCGGTCCTTGAGGACGCGCTGGCCGTGCAGGAGGCCGGGGCCTTCG
Source organism: Diatrype stigma (assembly GCA_022225965.2). Lineage (NCBI taxonomy): Eukaryota > Fungi > Ascomycota > Sordariomycetes > Xylariales > Diatrypaceae > Diatrype > Diatrype stigma. Next base: position 184,685 of record JAKJXP020000040.1, on the reverse strand, counting down.
GGATGGTCATCGAGGCCGTGCCCGCCGAGGTGGCCGGCGCCATCACGACGAAGCTTTCCGTGCCGACCATCGGCATCGGGTCCGGCAGCGGCTGCGCCGGCCAGGTGCTCGTGCAGGTCGACATGTCGGGCTACTTCCCCCCGGGCCGCTTCATCCCCAAGTTCGTGAAGAAGTACGGCGACGTGTGGTCCGAAAGCTACCGCGCGATCGAAGCCTACCGGGATGAGGTGAAGGGACGACAGTACCCTGCGCAGGAGCACACGTATCCGATTCGCGAAGAGGAGCTGGAGGCCTTTGCTAAGGCGACTGAGGAGAGCTGAGAAAGATACAAGGGTTGTTTTGTTTTGTGTTTGTTGAAGTAGATTTTGGGGTCTCTGGTATCTTGTCTAGTATCTTTGTAATTCATAAGGCCATCGTCTGAAACGGGATGGGAGAGTGAGAAAGAGCCATTGGCATAGTGTCAAGACGGTGAGGCGTTCCGGGATACCATTTGGGGGTCGCATGTGAATGGACAGATAGATGAGAGGCGTCATCACCCAAACGCGGGTGTTATCGAGTAGGCGACAATCAACTGATCGTTCGAGTCCTTGAAACACTATTTGCCGATGTGCAAGTCATGTCCACACCACGTAGTTAGCATTCAGACATACTGCACTTACAGAGGGCATATCGTCCAAAAGCTGGATGGAGATGTTCCACGACTCAGTAGAGAAATAGTTATATAGAAGAATATATGTGGTTCGATCACTGGCAGGTAAGAACATAGGTAGGAAGGTATAGTTCGAAAAAGAAAAACCTGCCACATGAAAAACCCATAAACCAGGTGTGATACGATCTTACAGGAAACGCTATACCTGACTCAACAAAAGCATAATATGACTTTGGATCCCACCAGGAGAAAAAATCAATAGGGGCGGCTACGAGGACGAGGACGCCGATCGGGCCAGATAATAAACTGAAAAAACAAAGAAACTAAAAGAAGGTAGAAAAGAAAAGAGAAAACCCACCCGATGCAGATTCCCCACGACCTCGTCCAGCGCGGGCGCGAACGCGCTATTGACGTACAGGAACAGCCCATCGCCGGCGGCGAGCCGCAGCGCGCGGCGCAGGTGGGCCACGACGGCCTCGAAGCGCTGCGCGGCGCCCACGCGCCGCACCTCGCGCCGCAGCTGCGGCGCGCCCCCGCCCACCGCCTTGAACCGCACCAGCACCTTGCGGTCGGCGTCGGCGTCGGCGTCTGCGTCGCGCAGCGCCGCGCTGGCGTCCCGCGGCAGCGAGGTCAGGACGGCTGACGCGGTCATGGTTAGTGGGAGGTCCGGGGAGGGGGGGCGGTCTTCTTCTTGGTCCGGGACGTCTTCGGTGGCGTTGGTATCCGGGTCGGGGTCACCCGCCGGGTTGTTATTGTTGTTGTTGTTGTTGTTGTTGGCGTCCGGAGTGCTGTTCTTGGCGTGGGCGGGCGATGGGGAGCGCGAGGGGGCCTCCGGGTACTCCATGATGATGATGACGGCAAATGTAAGTTAGGGAGAAGAATGGATGAAAGAATGGGCTAGTTCGATGATTTGGCGCTATTAGAAGTGGAAGTGGAATGGAAATGAAATATGTTCCGTAATTCCTTGATGCTGATACCTAGACTACTAGAGAGCTGGATTATTCATGAAGTCACGGTTGGTTTGCTTGCGAGGTGCGCCGTGATCTTGCGTCTCGACTCTTTAAGCGCATTGGTGGGGGTTTTATAGTAGGTAAGTAAGTACCACCTAATTATTATACTACAATATTGTACATACTTCCAGGTTACATCGCTTAGGTCATGATTGTGGCTTACGTTGTGGCGTTGACCCGAATCTACGCAGCCCGACGAACCCCTATCTGAGTTTCCTTCGGGACAGTAACAAGAAACCCCCATAACTCAATGGTTCCAAGACTACTAGGTATTATGTAATAGCAACACGCATCAAGTATAGCACTGCCAATCCACGCAATACATGGGTTGGAAGGCACAGGTTATCTTGTTTGGTATTGGTTTTCATTCAGTTCCCCCGGTGTCACTTAACATACACATTACATATACACAACTCCGACTCCATACACCAACCGTATATCTACAATGCCCGCTTGCATCATCTTCGGAGATGACCTTGTCAACTGAAAGAGGTACCGAGGTATTAGCCACTAAAGCAAGCCGACCGAATGCTACCATTGTCACGCCCAATGCCTGAGCTCACCCTCCAGGCAGATGCAGACCCAACCGAACAGCCAACCGTTCCATTGTGGCCAGACCAGAAAATGAACGTGAGAAGACATAATGAATCAGTTCATTGATGCATTCGACGGGTATGCGGTGGAGATCACGTTTGGGTGGTGTCAAAAGACAAAAAAGAAGAAAGGGACTAATTCCAGGACGCCGAGCCATGCAGTTTTAACTTTTGAAATGCTGATATCTGTAAAGGCCCCTGCAACCAGGACGAGAGGATCAAAAGCCAGGTGGGTATCCCTGATGCATAGAAGGAAAGGTTGAGAAAGGGTATCATAGTACCGCGGATGCTATGGAAGCGATCGAACCGAGAGGGGAGCATATGGAAGTCGGGGGCTTGCGATCATGTGCCAATTTGACGTCGGTCATGGATGATATGCGCGAAGAATCTCGAGCGACGGATCGACTTATGAGGGTGTTAGCTTTGAGACGAGTCTCAGTACGTGTCTTCGCTATACATGGGTGGCGTTGGAGCTCGAAATGAGTATGGCTTGCGCTTAGAAACGCGCTCTAGCTGAGCAAGGAGGTCATCCAACTCTACCCAGTTATGAAGATCCTCCGCGAATTTGCGGTGTTTCTTGCTGTCGATATGCTACATCGCTAGTCAGTCCATATGCTCATTACGTTTGATAAAGCTGGGCACTTACCTCGTCAAAGTCGTCGTATTTCTCCTGGCAGTTCTCACAATATCCAGGCTTAGCGTCCTTCTTCTTTGTTTTCTTCTCAACACGTCTCTCTGGGCGAGAAGCAGGCTTAGCCTCTGCATTCTCCTTGCTCGCAGTGTTCTCATCAAACATCTCGAGCTTCTTGCTCGATGTACGGGCAAGGGTGAGTGGTCGCTTGGGCACAGCCTCATCGCGGAAACTGGTCTCCATGGTACGCCGAGAACTAGGGTCCTGTGAGGTAGTAGAAGTGTTGCGCTTCAGAACCTGACGCTGTAGACCATGAACCTCCTTGCTGAGACCCGTAATCAAACCAGGGGTAGCGGCCGTAGATGAAATCATTTGGGATCGAATAGCGGATGTTACGTTTGAAGGCTGAACTCCCGAGGCAACGGGCTCACCGCCGAACATGCGACCAGTAGCAGGGCGACCAGTGAATGCATTGGTACTGAAGTCAATCTTGCCGTCAACTGTCTTAGGAGGGTTCATAAGCTCAGTCGAGGCAACACTAGAGTTTCGGCTGTGGGTGTTCTGCATCTCACTAAGAGTTCTCTTGCCCGTGACAGGCTTCGGACGAGAAGCCTCCGGAGGCTGAACAACGGCTTTTGGTTCGACGGCAGGCTTCCTGACCTGTGGTTTCGGTTTGGGCTGAGGTCTTTGCTCTCTGGTATCACACTCCTCGACAAAGGGGCAACGTCCCAGAGCAGCAGTACGAAATTGCGGCCAGTCGCCATCAGCTTTGTCCGCCACTTTCTCATATTCTCTTACCATCACGGGCTTCTGCTTCTCATCCATATCATAAACGTAGATGTATGGACCCTTGAAGTAGTGTAATTCGTGCGCAACAACGGTCGGGTCACGATCCGAGGGTCCGTTGACACGTTCGTTCTGTAGCAACCGTACTAGGTTACGGTCTTCCGTCTGTCGAGACTCATAGACTTGGGTCGAGGCCCCCCGCCCTCCATAGGCAATATGTGCGCTCACGACAGGATCAGTCTCTAGAAGCAGTACCATCATCCGCTGGAGCTTCTCCAAAGACCATATCTTCTTGCCCATGTCTCGAGCACGCACAAGGACATCGGTAATCCGCTTTGGTCGTTTGAACGAATCATCCTGGTTCTGCACTGGCGCCTTCCGATTCCGCAGTTCTGTATCGAACAGCTTTCTCTTGACGGCCGGCTGGGATGGTCTGCTCAGCAAGGACGGATTAATAGTCTGCACTTGCTCCTGCTCCACCTCATGGCCGTGATCTCCGCTCTTCTCCGTGTGGGTATCTTGTTCGTCACGATGACTAGCACTCCCATCACCCTGCGGGAGCGATCGGGTTGTGACGATATGGGTGATATCAATGGAAAAGAATTTCTCTTCGCGCTATATAAAACAGCAGGTAAGTCAAGACGTCATGCCATAGCGCCGGAAAGGACGAAGGGGCAGGTATACTTACAGCACCGAGCGAAGCAATTTCCTTAGCCAACTTCCTACGAACATCCTCGGGCACATGGTCGAAGAAGAATACCATCTTAGGAAATCTAGTTCGATGATGCTTCTGCCAGTTCAGAATGCCTTCTACATCCTTCTCAGTAATTTTTGGGGTGGTCGACTCGGTATGGTGCTGCGAGCGTTGCTGTTGTCGCTGTTGCTGCTGCTGCTGACCAGATCTCTCTCGTGCCACCTTGTTATCGTAGCTGCTTCCATTGTTACTGCGTTTCTGCTGAAGTACCATATGACTCTTAGTCACTCGTGGCAGTTGCTGTGATGGCGACTTCAAGAGGCGCTGGGTGCCAGCGCCGGTGCCAGTGCCGGTGCCGTTCGCATCCAGCATCTGCTTCTTGGCTGGCGGTGGTTGGCCATATTGCTCTTCTCGCTGGACCTGGGCCATGGAACGTTTGTGCTTGGCCGCATAGTTGGCAGCGGCAGAAGGCCGAAGTGGTGAATTGGCAGCATTCTGGTTGGAGGACAGCGGAATTCGTCTGCTGGTACTCGACATGGTGGAAAGAGAGGCAGGGAACCTTAGGTGCTTTATGATAGAGATACTGTTGCCATATAAATGTCCTACTCCTAAACCTATCGTAACCTCGATACTATCATGTTATTGTGGGGGCCGACCGAGGAAATTTGTTTTGGGTCAGTGCAGGCAATTGGTGATTATAACTGCGTTATGCGTTAATAGATGACACCAAGCCAAGGTTAGGAGACTCGTTGCTGTCGTTCGTTCGTATCAGAGGCCAAGACTCAATGATGAGTGACGTGACATGAACTTGCAGTTGTGTGGTTGGCTAGCGGTAGTAGGTTTATAGCCTGAGGGAGATGATGGTCGACCAGGCGTGCCGTGCCAGGCAGGAGGGGTCGGGATCAAGCTAAGCTGGAGCTGGAGTACGCATGCACACACGCGACTGACAAGGCGACGTGCTGTGACACAAAAACACGAGAACAACACGACCAGATACCCGGGTATTACGAGGGCATTGAGACCAGATGGAATTAAAGAACAAATCCAACGTGCTCAATGGCCCAAGAGACGCGAGAAACAACGGCAGGATCGGGCGGAAGGGGCGTTGGTGGAGGGCAAGACACGAGTAAAGAAGCTCAGGATGGATGGTAGAAAAGAGTCGTCGAAATGCGTGCACCAGCAAATCGAGATAAAGTTACTGGACGGACAGGGGTACGAGCTTTGACGTGAAGGCGCTAGCACTAACAATTCTTATTAATGGCTAGTATCCGCGCCTTATAGGTGTATGTACCTGCCTGTTGGCTGCGACTAGCACTGAACCTGACATCAACAACAAACAACACCCACTAAAACCCCACTGATACCCTGCACCGAACAGCAGCATAGCAACCGTTAATCAACCACTTCGAACCTTCATACAAGACATATTGCAGCTGAGGCACGCTGAGGCTGAAATTGAGGCTTGCGAGCAATACAGCATCAGATCAGCCCTAGAGGTACATATGTAGATCTACCTAGCTCCCTACCTCCCTACCTCTTGTGAATGCCACTCCCAAGAGGGCGAAGGCCGTCGGGTCGTCACATATGGTCAGTATACGCCCTATCAATACCAGCATAATTTTCTGTCAACTATCAACTGCTTTTTCCACTGTGCATAGCTCATACAGCCAAATACTATATTATTAGTTGGTACTCAGCACAGGAGAGAGGTTCAACACCTGGAAATTTCACCAAGAGACTTCTACTCACCTTCATTCGAAAACCGTCATATGCCGATTTGCCATTCCCGTGGTGAACCCAGAAAGTAGGCATTGCTCAATTATTGCAGCATTTTCTAGTTTCCAAAACGGAGGTTGAGCTTGGGGTCTAGTACGACCAGAGTTCTCATTGAGCCGAGTTTCAAGGAGGAGCAAACTTTCGAGCTCATCTATCACGCCAAGAATAGTCAGGTAGTCATTGTCCAACCGAGGATTACTTGGCCTAGTCATAAAGAAATGACATCAGAAAAGTGCTCGAGGTCAAGGTTCAACAATTCCCAGTACTGCCCACCCAAGAGGCTGTCTGGGTAGCGGGATTTCTTGAGCATGGCTTCACCTAATTTTGCAGTGACTCGATTTCCAAGTAATCTAATATGGTGATGCACGCTTCGGAATCTCAACGCTACATCTTGATAAGGCGGTAGGTAGCTCCTCAAGTTATTGACATATTTGAGCCTCAAGACCAACTGCTGCCCCCACCCATGGAACCTTGGGTATATCGTCATCACGAGAGCTAAGGCGTTCGACTCGACTTGTTGTTTCACGAATTACCCGACTTACTTATCTTTCGGCCAATACGACTACAGTCTGCAAGCATTGCGACTGATTCACGATGGTAATACGATGAACCAAGCTGTCGGGACAGCGATATGGAACATGCGAGTATACTTATGTGTGTGGAGTGTAGGAAATAATCTGGCATAGCCATAGTATCTTCAGTTTCAGACTCTGGTAATAAGAAATAACTCATAAAAGGGCATAGGCAGAGTTTCCTTGCTGGTGAGGTGTCTCAGCTTTTAAACAAAATAAGGCAATGGTGTGTTGTAAGTTGTAACACATTTATCGGTTCAGGTAGTTAGGTCCCAGGCTCATATCAAAATACCAACGTATCAGCAGCTGTGCTACGTAGGCAGTACCTAGTTATCTACGGCCATTTTCATTAATTAAGAGGACCAAACCTCGGTCAGGGGCTGGCTAGATATGTGTAGGGAAGATGGAAAGACCCAAGTCTTGTGGCATGCGACAATTCCTCATCTGACTGGAAAACTGACCGACTCTGGAGAGTCGTACGAAAGCTACACCTCACTGTATCCAATAACCATACGCGACTGATAAGATAACTAAGAGCGGTCGCTCCACCAAGGTGCTTAAGTCGAGGGGAAAGCTATTAGCGCATATTGTTCTATACTGTGAAGCAGTGTATCTCATCTCTATCATTGCCCAATTTTAATAACCAAAATCGTCTTATTGACCCAGGAAAACATGTCTCCACTGTGCATATTCAGAATAACTATCACCGTACATACCAGCTCCTGGTAAATTGACCGGTGACCCGCCATGAGCTTGCATCACCCAAACCTGCAGCATTAACGCGTATCGACGGTAGATAGCAGCACAGCCTTACGTCCTTGTAGCTGTTGCGGGCTAATAGGCAACTTAAAAGTGTTGGCTTTTGTTCCATGTGACGGCTCCGACAACACTGACACTGACAGCAGTGATAGCTCAAGGCCAAAGCTAAAGCCAAACCTAAACCCAACACCATCGCCATCGCCATTACTATCGCCATCGAGTCGGACATTTAGCTGGGCGGATAGCCACCAGCCATCTATCTACCTACCTACTGTGCTTTGTTACTACCGTTCACCACGCATCCGCTTGGATATTACCATTTCGTACTGGATAATCAAGTTGTATCACATATATGACGGTTGCATGACTTTTCTTGGCTTGTTTTCTGCATGCAGCGCGCTGCTCGATAGGCAGCTGGCGAAGCTGCTGGCGATAGTCAACCCTCCTTGTGGCATTCGAGGTCCGGGATACCAAGCTTGACAACATGTCGTTGACGCCACAACAGCAGCTGGCCCTAGAGGCCCTCGATAATATATCGAGAGAGCTGAAGTCTAGGTGAGATCAGTCTCCTAATCAGCCTCCCAATCAGCCTCCCAGGTAGCAGTGACAGAAGCCAATGCGCTGGACAGACCGTTCTAAGTTCTGAAGTTGGTGTGCATGGAGGGTGGCAGGTAGGTAGGAATAAAGTAATTGACTAACGATGTTTGCTTCGGCTACTGTTACAGGGCTGGAGACGAAGTCAGAAAGCGCGCTGCAGCTCAGCTCTTAGATCTTGTCATTGTTTGCCACAGAGGTATGTACATGCTCGGTGCTCCCCCGTTCCTTCCTACCTACATCGATGTAGGTACCTACTGTTGCGTTGCTTCCACTCAGGGCCGTTCCTTCCGCTAACTTGAGATGCGCCTTCCCTAGACATGATCAGCGAGCATTTCCATTATATCTACAATCAAGTCAACAATAAGATCACGAATTTGATGCTCCATGGGAACGACTCCTCGGAACGACTCGGCGGTGTCTATGCACTAGATGCCCTCATCGACTTCGAAGGCGTCGACGTCACCATAAAATACACCCGGTTCACCGCAGTTCTTAAACAGATTCTTAGGGGGAGGGACTTGGTGCCCATGCAAGCCGCCGCAGTAACCCTGGGGAAGCTGTGCCGCCCCGGGGGTTCCTTGATATCCGAATTAGTCGAGTCAGAGGTTAAGACCGCTCTGGAATGGCTTCAATCGGACAGACTCGAGGAGAAGAGATATAGTGCTGTTCTGATCTTGCGAGAACTTGCCCGGAACGCCCCGACGCTTATGTACGCCTTTGTTGGCCTCATCTTTGACTTGATTTGGGTCGGCCTTCGCGATCCTCGACAACTCATCCGAGTGACATCCGGTGAAGCAGTCAGTGCCTGTTTCCGCATCATTCGCGAGCGAGACCAAGAGATGAAGCAGGCCTGGATGACCAAGATGTACAACGAATTGATCGCCGGCCTGAGAACCAACACGGTCGAGTGCATCCATGCATCCTTATTGGTGTTGAAGGAGCTCCTAGAGCAAGGTGGCATGTACATGCAGGAGCACTACCAGGAAGCTTGCGAGATCGTCTTCCGCCACAAGGACCACCGCGATGTCACCATCCGTAAGACGGTGGTGATGCTCATACCCGATCTGGCCAATTACTCACCCGCTGATTTCGCGCACTCTTACCTACACAAGTTCATGGTCTACCTTTCCAACATGTTGAAGAAAGACAAGGAGCGTAATGACGCTTTCTTAGCCATCGGCAACATTGCGAACTCCGTCAAGAGCGCTATTGCGCCTTACCTTGACGGCGTCTTGATTCACGTCCGAGAAGGTCTTAGTATTCAGTCTCGGAAACGAGGCTCTGTCGATCCTGTCTTCGACTGTATCAGCAGACTGGCCGTTGCGGTTGGTCAGACATTGAGCAAATACATGGAGGCTCTGCTCGATCCCATATTCGCCTGCGAGTTGACGCCAAAGTTAACCCAAGCCTTAGTCGACATGGCTTTCTATATCCCACCCGTGAAAGCAACAATCCAGGAAAGGCTGTTGGACATGTTGAGTACGGTCCTTTGTGGGGAGCCCTTCAAGCCCTTGGGTGCTCCAACCCCTAATACACTTTCGGCCGTCCCAATCATCCCTAAAGACGCCAAGGATCCACAGGCGTACGAGTACAAGAAGGCTGAGGTGAAGCTTGCGCTCAACACACTGGGTAGCTTCGACTTCTCAGGTAAGTGGTGATCTCTGGAAAGCGGCTCTTTGTCTTGCGCCCGTTAACACGAAGGATATGACCATGTGCTAACATCTGTTACAGGGCATGTACTCAATGAGTTCGTCCGTGATGTTGCGATCAAGTATGTCGAAGACGAAGACCCTGAAATTCGGGAGGCGGCGGCTTTGACGTGCTGCCAACTCTACGTGCGAGATCCTATCGTCAACCAAACAAGCTACCATGCATTGCAGGTAGTTGGGGATGTCATTGAGAAGCTATTAACTGTAGGTGTGTCGGACCCCGAACCAAACATACGACGAACCGTTCTTGCAGCATTGGATGAGCGGTTTGACCCTCACCTTGCCAAGGCGGAGAACATCCGAACGCTCTTTTTCGCACTCAACGACGAGGTATTCTCGATTCGCGAAGTCGCCATTTCCATCATAGGCCGACTTGCACGGCACAACCCAGCCTATGTTATCCCTTCACTGCGGAAGACACTGATACAGATGCTGACGGAACTGGAATTCTCCGACGTTGCCCGTAACAAGGAGGAGAGTGCGAAACTACTGAGCCTACTTGTACAGAATGCGCAGGGGCTAATCAAGCCCTATGTTGAGCCTATGATCTCTGTACTTCTACCCAAAGCATCCGAGCAAAACACAGCCGTGGCTGCCACCATTATTAAGGCTATTGGTGAACTTGCCACGGTGGGCGGGGAGGACATGCTCCCCTACAAAGACAAACTCATGCCCCTCATCCTTGAAGCCCTCAAGGATCAGAGCTCGGTGGCTAAACGGGAAGCCGCACTCCATACCCTTGGCCAGCTCGCCAGCAACTCTGGCTACGTTATTGACCCTTACCTCGAGTATCCCCAGCTCCTTGAACTACTCCAAACTATCATTCGTGCCGAACCCCATCGCGGCCCCCTGAGGCAGGAAACGATCAAATTGATGGGAATATTAGGTGCTCTGGACCCATACAGACATCAGGTACCACACCCCGACCATGAGTTTCTTTCCAATATGTTCGCCGGATGCCCCTGGGGAGATGATCATGATCACAATCATGATCCTTGTATGGACAGTGACGACGAATCAATAGATTTTGATTCTGACGACCCCCACAAGAAGACAGCTAACATGTGCAATCAACAGCAGGTCGAAGAGCGCGCGCCCGACCTCAATCGCCGCGTCGATGCGAACCGCATGACAGACATTTCACTAATGATGACAGGACTCACCCCCTCTAATAAGGAGTACTACCCTACGGTTGTTATTAACGCTCTGTTGAATGTTCTCAAGGATCCATCCTTGACGGGGTATCATGCTGGTGTAATAGAAGCTATTATGAATATCTTCCGCACCCTCGGCCTCGAATGTGTACCATTCCTAGACCGGATTGTTCCAGCTTTCTTGATAGTGATAAGGAGCACTACTATCCAAAACCACTTGGAGTCTTACTTCAACCAGCTAGCCACGTTGGTGAGCATCGTGCGGCAACATATCCGGAACTACCTGCCCGAAATCATCGAGGCGCTCCAGGAGTACTGGGATCATTCGCCTGCACTACAATCTACCATCATCTCGTTGGTCGAGGCCATCTCTCGATCGCTTGAGGGGGAGTTCAAGATCTACCTTGCCGGCCTGTTGCCAATGATGCTTGGCATCTTGGAAAAGGATGCTTCAACTAAGAGGATCCCATCCGAAAAGGTTCTGCATGCATTCCTAGTCTTCGGCTCGAGCTCTGAAGAGTATATGCACTTGATTGTACCCGTGATTGTGCGAACCTTTGAGAAGCAGGGTCAGCCTACCTTCCTGAGAAAGTCGGGTATTGAGACCATCGGGAAGATCTCGCGCCAGGTAAATCTCAACGACTACGCGTCCAAGATCATACATCCACTTGCCAGGATCCTCGCGAGTGGGGAATCCTCTTTGCGAGTCGCAGCTCTGGATACCCTATGTGCTCTGATCCAACAGCTTGGAAAGGACTACTTGCATTTCATGGGCACCGTCAACAAAGTCCTGCAAGCCCATCAAATTCAGCATCAGAATTATGAACTGCTTGTAAGCAAGCTTCAGAAAGGCGAGGTACTACCCCAGGACTTAAGCTCCGGGACAGGGTTCATCGACCAGTCGGACGAACTACCTTTCGCGGAATTGAGCACAAAGAAACTGGAGATGAATGCTATTCATCTAAAATCCGCATGGGATGCTAAAGGCAAATCGACTAAGGAAGATTGGTTGGAATGGCTACGGCGTTTTAGTACTACGCTGTTGAGCGAGTCTCCAAACCACGCTCTGAGAGCATGTGCTGCACTTGCTAGTGTTTATTTGCCGCTGGCTCGTGAGCTATTTAACTCTGCCTTCGTTTCATGTTGGAGTGAACTGTACGAACAGTTCCAAGACGAACTCATCCAGAACATTGAGAACGCTATTCGATCCGAGAACGTACCACCGGATCTGCTTGGGCTTCTCTTGAATCTCGCGGAGTTCATGGAGCATGATGACAAGGCGTTACCAATAGATATCAGGGTTCTCGGTAGGGAAGCCGCCCGCTGCCATGCATACGCTAAGGCACTCCATTACAAGGAGTTGGAGTTCTTGCAGGATCAAAGCGGCCCGGCGGTTGAGGCTCTGATTACTATTAACAATCACCTCCAGCAATACGACGCTGCTATTGGCATCCTTCGTAAGGCTCAGTTGTACAAAGATGGCATCCAGCTGCGGGAGACGTGGTTTGAGAAACTGGAACGCTGGGAAGAAGCGCTACAATTCTACGATAAGAGAGAGAAAGAAGTGCCTACAGACCAGGCCGTCCCTATTGACATCGTCATGGGAAAGATGAGGTGTCTACACGCACTCGGAGAATGGGACGCGCTTGCTAGCCTGGCGGGCAATACCTGGGCTAACTCTGCCCCTGAAATCCAGCGGCGTATCGCACCCCTTGCAACTGCAGCGGCATGGGGTTTGGGCAAGTGGGACTCGATGGACATTTACTTGCAATCGATGAAGCGATACTCACCAGATCGATCTTTCTTCGGGGCAATGCTCGCCCTCCATCGCAATCAGTTCCGCGAGGCTGCCGCATGTATACAACAAACCCGGGAAGGTCTGGACACTGAGCTTAGTGCCCTGGTCAGCGAGTCATATAACCGTGCCTATCAGGTCATCGTCCGTGTTCAGATGCTTGCAGAGCTCGAGGAAATCATCGTCTATAAGCAAGCTGACGAGAAGAAGAAGGCGCAGATACGGCGAACGTGGGAGGTTCGCCTGAAAGGCTGCCAGAGGAACGTCGAGGTGTGGCAACGCATGCTTAGACTTCGTGGACTGGTCATCACTCCTAGCGAAAATATGCACATGTGGATCAAATTTTCCAACCTCTGCCGCAAATCCGGTAGGATGGGTCTTGCCGAAAAATCTTTCAAGCAACTCATTGGCACCGACCAGTCTCTGGAAACCATTATACCGTACTGGAACGAGGTCCAGCAGCCTCAAAGGGGACCAACAAGAATTCCTGCTCAGGTCGTGTATGCTGTACTCAAGTTCTACTGGGAATATGGCCAGCAAGCGAACCTGCGGCAAAATGGTCACCCCGAGAAAACCCTATACTGCCTGCGGAAGTTTACCAACGACACTGCCCATAGTCTCGAGGTAGCTCGGGCTCATTTGCAGCAAGCTGTTCCCAACGGCGTGAACCCAATCGGCGATTACGGCTACCAAGCAGGCGTAGAGTCTGAATTCACCAACCAAAGGGCCCAGAAGGCCCTCCAAGAGCAGACGGTTCTTCTTGCCAAATGCTATCTCAGACAAGGAGAGTGGCAAGTGGCCTTGAATAAGAACGACTGGACCAATCCAACTGTCCAGGACATCCTGATGTCTTATTCGCAAGCCACCAAGTACAACTCGAAATGGTATAAAGCTTGGCACGCTTGGGCTCTAGCAAATTTCGAGATCGTTCAAGCTTTAACGTCACCGACAGAAAGGGGGGTGCCAAGACCAGACCCTGGGATTGTTGTGGACCATGTCGTACCGGCTGTCCAAGGTTTCTTCAAGTCTATCGCGTTGTCGTCCGGTAGCTCTCTTCAGGACACCCTTCGCCTACTCACGCTATGGTTCACGCACGGTGGCAGCGGCGAAGTCAACACCGCTGTTACTCAGGGCTTTGGGACCGTCAGCGTTGATACGTGGCTCGAGGTGATCCCACAGCTTATCGCACGTATCAACCAGCCAAATACTCGAGTGCGACAGTCCATTCACAACCTCCTTGCCGATGTTGGACGCAACCATCCTCAAGCCTTGGTCTATCCACTTACTGTTGCGATGAAATCAGCACAGAGCACTAGGAGATCAAAGTCGGCGGCGCTCATCATGGACAGCATGCGAGCACACAGCGCGAAGCTAGTTGAACAGGCAGATATCGTTAGCCACGAACTTATTCGTGTCGCTGTTCTCTGGCATGAACAGTGGCACGAAGGCCTGGAAGAAGCTTCCCGACTGTACTTCGGAGATCACAACATTGAGGGCATGTTTGCTACATTAGGGCCATTGCACGAGCAGCTTGAACGAGGGCCGGAGACTCTCCGCGAGATCAGCTTTGCGCAGACTTTCGGGCGGGATCTCACTGAAGCGCGCGAGTGGTGCCGTCAATACGAGACTAGCCACGACGTGAGCGATCTTAACCAGGCCTGGGATCTGTACTACCAGGTCTTCCGCCGCATAGGAAGACAACTGCCTCAAATGACATCACTAGAGCTTGCTTACTGCTCCCCTAAACTGTTGGCGGCCAAGAATCTTGATCTGGCTGTACCTGGCACATACCGCAGTGGTGCGGCGATCGTGCGGATTCTCTCATTCGACTCGACGTTTAGTGTGATCAACTCCAAGCAACGACCTAGAAAGCTGAGCATCAATGGCAGCGATGGTATCTCGTACGCATTCCTGCTCAAGGGTCATGAGGATATTCGGCAAGATGAGCGTGTCATGCAGCTCTTCGGCCTGTGCAACACTCTTCTCGCCAACGACTCGGAGTGTTACAAACGACATCTCGGCATTCAGCGGTACCCGGCAATTCCACTATCTCAGAACTCAGGTCTTCTCGGGTGGGTGCCGAATAGTGACACGTTACACGTCCTCATTCGTGAATATCGTGAGAGTCGCAAAATTCTGCTCAACATTGAGCACCGCATCATGTTGCAGATGGCCCCAGACTATGACAATCTCACCCTCATGCAGAAAGTTGAGGTCTTCGGCTACGCACTGGACAATACAACCGGTCAAGATCTGTACCGCGTTCTTTGGCTCAAGAGTAAAAGTTCTGAGGCGTGGTTAGAACGGCGCACAAACTACACCCGCAGTCTCGGTGTAATGAGTATGGTTGGCTACATCCTTGGTCTTGGCGACAGGCATCCGAGTAACCTGATGTTGGACCGGATCACCGGCAAGATCATCCACATCGACTTTGGTGACTGTTTCGAAGTTGCGATGAAGCGGGACAAATATCCAGAACGAGTACCCTTCCGTCTCACGAGGATGTTGACCTATGCCATGGAGGTTAGTAACATCGAGGGCAGCTTCCGCATCACGTGCGAGCATGTTATGCGTGTGCTCCGCGAGAACAAGGAGAGTGTCATGGCCGTTC
The DNA here is from genome assembly GCA_022225965.2 of Diatrype stigma. NCBI lineage: Eukaryota > Fungi > Ascomycota > Sordariomycetes > Xylariales > Diatrypaceae > Diatrype > Diatrype stigma. The sequence goes on along the minus strand of JAKJXP020000040.1, from coordinate 169,349 downwards.
TAGAAGCCGTAAGTTCTTCCCTCTTCCTCATTCTTCATGGAAAGTTTTTGGTCGGTGTTCTTGTACATGTATACTGACAGCAGGCTTTTCTCGTGTAGTTCATTCACGATCCCCTTTTGACCTGGCGTCTCACTAACGCCGCGTCACCCGTCGGTGGGCCAAATTTCCGCTCTGAGCGCGAGGCGGCTCTCGGTGGCCCTGCCGCCGTAGGCCCTCGGGCTCGCCGCCCCAGTATCCTCGAGGCCGGTCAGCCGCCCTCCGAGTACTTAGCAGCACAGCAAGCGGCTGCCGAAATAACGCAGCAACAGCAACTCGGAGGTGCACCGCCTAACTCGCGGGCCCGAGCGCGCACCAACTCGAGTGTCATCGCGAATGGCATTGGCAATGGTAACAACTTGGCAGAGCTTAATGACCCAGCCGAGTTGCAGAACGCACGCGCAGTCGAGGTGCTGGACCGCGTCAACCAAAAACTCACGGGCCGCGACTTCAAGCCACACGAGGAACTCGAGATCGTCGCTCAGGTCAACAAGCTCATCATCGAAGCAACCAAGCTTGAAAACCTGTGCCAACACTACATTGGCTGGTGTTCGTTCTGGTAATGTAGTACGTCAGGTTCTAGAGGTAGAGCAAAAATCACGACTCGACGACATTATAGTGTTTGGCGACGGCTTATCAAAGTTTACTTATTGAGGACAACCAGGGACAACATATAGTGAGCAACCGTCTAAATTGTAGCCACTTCTGGCCTTGCACTTAGCCAATTGATCGCCTAGTTGGTTCGTGGTTCGGTTGCTCGACAGCAGAGTCGATGCTTACTAGGACGAAGGATGCATAGATGGATGAATCCGCGGAGTTATTTGTGTTTGTGTCGTATCACGCTCTTACCTACCATTTAAGGGGTAGAGCGCTTTGCTTTTCATGAGAACCAAAATTGTCGCTAGGTGGCGTCCTATGGTCGATTTTGCTCTTTTTGATTTGACTGTTCGTTGGGCGGTACAATGGCACGCACGGGCGAAGAAGGTCGGTTGCTTATTCGTTCAGAGGTGTATAACTAGAGACCAGATGAAGCACAGACGATGGTAGAGAAACGCCTGGGTCCTGAGCCAATGGTCCTTGCTATGGAGGGATGATACGTAGTTCGGTAGTCACTATTGCCTTTTGCCTTTTATCTTGTGTCTTTCTCCCCCTCTGCATGTGCTCACGCGTTTCGGCTTATGCTTATTATCGTTTTTTCGCTTGACTTGACTGACTGTTAAGTACGTAGCTGAGTAACCCTGAAAGGAGATAAGAGGGGGTCGACGAGGAGGCGAGGGTTGAGTTATACATATACGTATGTACGACTTCATCAGTCGATCATGGAGATTCCCTGGGCTGAAGATGATGGTAGAGCTACTTTGAGGGTTGACCCTGTCAATACCTCGTACCAATGTGGTTGCTATTAGTTGAAACAGTAATGATTAACTCTTCATAATGCATATCAAAACAACACTTGAGGCAGCTATCTGCCGAGAAGGTTGGAAGATATCCGAGATGATGGCATCTTTGTGCTTTCAATAGATCCTGGCGGCGCGAGGAGAAGATATTCGGTTATTCTTATTAGCTACGGGCAGAAAGCTCTATGGCTGCGAGAACTACATAACCCATAGTGCCTCCTCGATACCCGTAAGTTTGGTTATGATGCTAACATAGACCAGTTATATATTTCGCTTGTATAAATCATGAACAAATTTTACGTATTTTGCTACTTGCCGAGGATCTAAATAATGACCAATCGTTGACCCACCCCCCACCCCCCTTTCCTTATTTCTTTGCAAAAGACAGAAATGCATCACTGTCTTTCGCTAAACCAACCATCCCCGTACTAATGACCCCTTAGAGACTTGGTGTCATGAGAAAGACTTACGGCCCACAATTGCCATGAGTATCATGACCCCTAACCCCTAGATGTATGGGTCACTTATTGACTACAGCTATGGCCGGATCAGGATATCCCTAACGACAAAGTAAAAATAGCCATTGAAACCTGGTTTATGATAGATGCTCCATCTTGTGAAGTACTTATTTGTAGGTCCTCTATCATGCTACGAGACAGTTAATGTGAAATAGAGAAATCGAGCAAGTCAAGAGGCCATCGTGAAGTCTACAGACTATCTTAGTATGCCTTTCCTACGATGCCAACAATCATACACCAAGCTAGAATACACATTGAAACTGTTTTCTAAGCCTCGCCCCTTTATACATTTTCAACATCACACTTCGAATGCCAGGGGATGATGATGAGTGAGGGGCCCTTCTACGGTTATAGAAGAGCTATTGCCCCCTGCCCCCCTATAGTTTCCATAGGCCCAGAAATTATTCTGTTCACTCCTGCTCCTACCTAACAGCTGTCCTGTCACTCCAGGTACCAAATCACCGGGCATCGAGTGTTTCCCGGGTTTTATATGCCATGAGGGTTTGCCTCAATGTAATCAAAGATTCATTATAGACTTAGTATATGTATGCTTACAGTGTCTATTGACTGTGGGAGATGTTGACAGGCTGTATACTTTGCCCCACCATAGAAAATACAATTCTGAGAATGGCTCGGTAAGGTATTTTCTCCCGATCTTGTGAAACTTACTCCGTTTGGAAGGGCCCCATCCAGATCAACTGCCCATTTGATGTTCATCCAAAACCATTGACCTTGCGAAATTGACAACCATAGATAACTCCAGGCTTGTTGTTGCTTTATGTAAGATAGCGAGTAGAGCACAACGCACTAATGTAGTGACTAAACCGCGTTGTTGAAAGAGGCAAGCTATCACAATACCAACACCTGAAGTCATAACCTAATCATCCGTGCCATAAATTCACATCACCCGTATCACCCCGGGTGCTCGGGTTCGAACAGGTGCTCTTATATATATGGCGAGGTGGATAATAGACCACCTATTTCTCGTTTCAGTCGCTAATGAATATCTGCCGACGTCTCTCTGCCAAGACACCACTCTGTCGAGCATTGTGTGAAGAGAAGTTGTGCCTATAGTGTCTAATATCACCCTACAGTGAAGCGTCCTACATAGGATGTGAATGCTCTCGCAGGGGTTACGGGTTACTTACGAAATTATGAATGAACGAACATCTTTGCTCTGTCTAGTTCGAGGAAGCATTACCTATCACATGCTTCTTGCCTAACATCTGCCTCCCCAATCCGGCAGGATTGGATGAAATGGGGAACATCGCATATGTACGACGGGTACGCACGAAACCTAGTACGGTAATCATGTACCCCCATCTCTCTATGCAGACGATGGGAATAGGAACAAGTTCATGAGATAAGACACCTAGACCTGCGGCGAAATGCATGGCCAGCCATGAAGAGACTGAAGAAACAGAAAGCATCGCCATAGTACAGGAGTATAAGAATGGGCTATTTACCTCTTTATGTAGCTCGTTATCGCTTTGTGTGGGTGAGCTGTCAATGCGTTCGAGCCTCAGGAGACTCGTGTCACTACCAGGAGCGTAAACTTTGATCTTGACAACCGACTGGTCAGGTCGCTCCGACGATTTCAGCCCCTCCTCGAGGACGTTTTGCGCCGGCGCCGGGCTCAAACGGCATTTGATTGGCTGACGCAAGGTGAATTCGCACCGTTCTATATTGTCTCACCGGGGCTGTTCAGCGGCGGAACGGTGCAAGCTGAGCTGACTCTATTTTTAAGGCCGTCTACACTATCTTAGGTTGCATCCAACGGGTGGCCTGAGCCATGTGTCGCAATATGAAGACTCTGTCGATCTGTCCGACCTGTACCGAGAAGGTGTCGGAGCGTACAAATCAGCAATGGTGTCGGGAAGGACGGCGTAGCGGTGTGTTCGGCCGTTGCTCGATGGTATGCACAGAAACCTCACATGCCCCTCCTGGATATTTGAGAGTCTACCCTCTACGACTCCGTTGGCACTTGAAATGAAGAGGTGGTTGGATTTTCCCCATCATATGTTACCTTCTTAGGCTTCCTGCAACCTTCCCTGCTGGGGGGAAAGGAGGGTTGACAGACCGGATCCCAAGCCGCTTTCTAGGATATTAACAGAACCAACGAACAAACAGGGAGTGCGTCGAAGCGAGGAAGAGTTCCGCGGAGAGGAGTGCAGGGCATGCATCGAAGTCCGGGAAGCCCAGATGAGCCAGATGAGCATGAGCGACTTCAAGGTCAAGAGGCTGGGCTGGCGGACTTACAAACGCAAAGACTCGGGCGGCGGCGGCGGCGGAAGCCGGCATCAGGAGACGGAACCAGACGATAGTGATGGTGGATATGGCTATAGCTGGTGATGGTTCGGGGAAGTCGAGGGATTCCAAAAGGGCGGCAGGAAAGACCATCTCTATTTAGCGATATCCGAGGATGTATGGCCCGAAACGCTCTTGTTTCAACCTGAAGGATGACAAGTTATATGCGCCTAATGATGCCTGTTGAGCCGAGGGCTTCTTTTCTATATATTCGAACATGGTCCATGGAAAATCTAATGAAGGGCAGCCTATGCACCAGTGGTAAGCTTAGCTAAGTACTGGAGCTTACGAGTATGGACCAAGCCTGCGCGTTATAGCTGTTCCTCGTCGGCTGCTCCTGAAATTTGCAACATCCTGGGTTGTAAGGGTTTGTAGCCTGCTGGCAAACCTGAGCTCGATGTCTTGAACAAGAAATCGTATCATAGGCAGGAGTGGAAGGAATCATAAGCAGCATCTCCGAGAAAACCTCGGTTTGGTGGGCTTAGCCACTGTTTTCTGTTGATACATATGTTATGTGAGCGATGCCTCCCCAATCCTTCAGCTGGTGCCCCTCATCTTACAATTGTGATCGCAGATTGCACCATGCTATACAGCCATAACAGTCCAGCACGCCAATATAGCAGCACTCTTCGACGGGGTTATTTTCTGCTTCCACCGTGAATTCGCAGATACCTAGCGAACACAACGCACCCTTGTCAAATTTTCGGAGAATTTGCTCCTCCGTAACATCGACCTCCTAGATCTGCCCACGGCAAGTTTCAGCGCCCCCAAAGAATTGTGTTCCATACGTCTACGCCAAAGCCAGACTCAGTAGCTGGAGTAATTGTCGGATTCGTCGTAACCCTCATCACCGACACGATAATCCCAAAGGGGATGGCCATTGAAAGGTGCGTTGGCAAGACGATTCGCGTCTTGGATGTGTTCTCTGCCAACACTCCAGAAGAGCACTTTCAAGTTCTTCTCCCGGTCTAGAGTAAGAATCATGTCTGCGATTCTCCCGTATAGCTCCTGGTATATCTTCGGCTTCCCTGGGCGAATGTAGGCCCTCTCGGCCCACTCGAAAATGTGCTCTGTCATGTTCTGTACCATGTGATCGGATTTGGTTTTGATTATGACCCTGTTTAGAGTTTCATCCGTAGTAATAGAAGAGCACCACTCGTGGACAATATCCGTCTGCAGGAGTCGGAGAGTCCTCAGCACAGCACAGAGCTCGGGACAACCAATATCTATGATGCGAGGTGGCAGGAGTTCTGACTTGTTCCAAGGCGAATTGTTTCCGAAGAAGATACCCAGAGCCGCTCTAGCACTACGACTGTCACGATCTCGACTTGCGCCGTCCACGGCAATGATCATCGAATGCATTTCATCGTTGTACAAACGGGTGAACACCCCGGGTACCTCAACCGACTCATCGCTACCGAGAGCTCTGCCCAAGTACTCTTCCGGTGAGAACTTCTGAGCCATGGCTGGTTTGCTTGGCCTGATTGGCACACTCGAACAAGACGAGCCCCAGGCCTGCGATGCCTGTCGTGTCCTATAGAAATATGAGTTCGTATGAGGTGATGAGGTGCGTGATTGTTGTTGTTGTTGTTGTTGTTGTTGTTGTTCTGGACTATGTAAGTAGGTGGTTACGGTTACAGCAGCTCCAGAACGCATTTTAGATATCTAGACAACTGCTGCCTACGGTGCGTCGCACTTTCCATCTCGTCGTAACATCATCCATCTTGTATAAGCCAGTCCAACATGGAAAGTGCTTTCTGCGTGCAGTCGCGAATTGATGTGCCTCGTAGCTGCCCAGGCGGCGACGATATGGAGTTGATCACGCTTAGTTACATAAGTACCTAGGTATCTAAACCGAAATCTACAGCTGGGGCTTTATGCGGAATCCAGCAATGGCCTGTAAACATTACGTAAACCTAACGGACTTGTTATTGGCTGATCATCTTAAATAAGCCTCGACGGTTACCCCACAATAAATCGTTAATTGACTGCCAAGAAACGGCAAGAAGAAACATACCCTGTCGACATAGCAACTGAAGTAAACAACAGGGCAAACACAGGGCAAACAGAGGGCAGACAACAGCAACTTTTCAGCTGATCCGGGATCCAGAATTTCTGCACTCCATCTAATCCACCCCCATCCACCCCCATCCACCCCCCTCCACACCGCAATTCAACCTACCACTGCAATTCACTAAACAAAGGGCGCCGCAGAAAAATTCTACCCTTCCAGCCCTTCTACAGCAGCAACGCATTGATTAATTGCATCTCGCAATACCTCGCACTGTTGTTTTATCCATTTGAACACCGACAATTGCAACATACTTATCGGCGCTACCCCGTCCTACCCTGCCGTGCCATCCGAAGCTGGTTAGACATGCTCGAGATGGAACAGGCCCCGAGCCTCCCAGGTTCGCCTGGTGTGGCGCCTCTCCAGCCCATGTCGGTCAACCAACAGCGCGAAGGCGCTTCACTTTTCTCCCCCACCCGAACACAAGAACAGCGCGATAGTGACGTACACGATAAAATCCGCCAGTTTAACAATCTGGGAACTACCTTCTCCATGTCCAAGCAGCTGGAGCGAAAAACCGCCGACGCCGCACTGAAGCGTGCTATGTTGGGGCGCGAGGAAGCCGAGACCCAGATGCGCCAATATCGGGACGAAGCGCGCGCGCTACGCAAACAACTCGAGGAAGGCCGCGAGCGAGAGAGGCGAGTGGGTGAGAGATTAGAGACAGTGATGGTTGGTAGTGCAACTTCTCAACGAGGATTCGATCCATCCTGCTTCCCCCTACTGACTATTATATGCTCATCTATAGGAGAACTACGGGCGCGCCAAGGAGACACATTCCCATACCCAGGCATTATGGGAAAAGGAGATTCGGCGGGCGCGTAAAGAGGCATTCAAGTCACAATCCACTATCGTCAAGCTACAAGAAGAGCTGAAAACAACCCGACAAGCCATCAAATCTACGGAGGAGGTCCTGAACCGCGAGAAAGAGCGAAGCAAATCACGAGAGCAGGAAGCCTTCGAATCCCGCTACCAGCTTGTCGCGGTCCAAGAACAACTGGAGAAGGCTCTTGAACGCGTTAAGGTCGTCGAGCAGGAGCGCGATGCCTACAAAACCCTGGCCAAGAACGAGGAGGTCGCCAGAATCGCAGCCGAAGGCCGCATACCACTACCAGCAGGAGGAGAGGCCGACGACGAATTTGCGTCACCAAAGAAGTCCCGGGTATCGCTGACCACCGCGGACATAGTCTCCTCGGCCTCGAGCGAAGCCGAGATCGAGGAACTGACGCGTTTATGGCAGTGGGAGAAGCAGCGGGCCGACCGGACGCAGGAGCAGCTCGAGTTCATCGAGGCCGAATGCCAGTTGCATTTCTGCCCGGGTGCGAAGTCGCAGTCTCGGAAGAGACGAAGCACGAGCACCCTAAACTCACCACGGAGAGGAGAGCGTCCCTCCAAGGTTGCCATCATCGACCCTTCGGATCACGTGATTTTGGGCCAGCGGCGAGACTCCCTGCGATCCCTGCAGTCGCATATGGTGGTTGACGAGGAGGGACCCGTGGCTAGTAGCACTCCGGAACCCGATGCGGCAAAGCAGCAGCAGCACCAGCAGGAAATCCCCAGAGCCGAAGAGCGGGAAATGACAGAAGGTATGCCACTACCGAAAGAGCCGAGACGGTCGACGCGACGATCGACGCGGCGGTCGACAATCTTCGTGCCGTCCGAGGGCATCTTCCGAACCATTTCCCAGCAGGACCTGCAGGACAGAGCAAGAGAGGACGCGTCCACTAGCCGTGAGTCGCCTGCTCCCTTCGAGGCGAAGGCGCCGGCGAACCCTCCCCACTACGCCCGGACCCCGTCTGCCGAACCGCCGACCTTCGCCATGATTGCGAAGGAGCGCGAATCACTCCAATCCTTGCTCAATGCGCCCCACGACAACGACTGCCACAACGACACCAGCATCACCAGAAACATACCTACCATGACGGCGGCAGCAGCAAACTCCGAGCACCAGTCATCACACCCGGAAGAGGAAAGCATCGGGGCTGCTACGACCGAGGACGTGGAAATGGAGGAAGATAGGAGAATCGAAGCAGCAGAGCCATCGAACCCGGCACGACCCACCGAACCAGAGCACGACGAGGAAATGGGGGAGGCGGAGGCAGCGGCCGCCGGTGATGGCGGTCCGCGCCCACATACCGCGGCGTCCTTCTACCGGTACACCACGACCACCACGTCGGTCCCGGTACGCGACACCACCAACCGAAACCAGCAGCCGCGCCCCCACACCATCGCCGAGATCCCGCAGTCCGCCAGCGGCAGCAGCATCAACAGCATACCGTTAAGCCGCACGCCCTCGTTCGACGTCACCAACCCGGCCCTGACGCCCACTATGACGCGCGAGCAGGCCCTAGCGCAGATCCGGGAGCGCCGGAGCCGCTCGCGCAGCGGCCACCATTCTCAGCACAGCACCTCTACCGGTTCTGCTGGAGCTGGAGCCGGAGCTGGTACTGCCAATAGCGCCACCCCGGCCGTGACGCCCCGGCGGCAGATCCTGCCCGGCGGCAGCGGGGCTGGCGGCAGCGAGCGGCCTAGGGCTAGGGATAGCAGCACCTCGAGGAACGGAAGTAGTCATGGCAGTAGCGGTAGCAGTAGACGAATCGTCCGCTCGGGCTCGGTTGCTAGGAGCCGGACCTAGTGGCTTGGGTTCGGCGGTTGGTTTCCTGCGGGACGGCAGTGACATGAGAAGAAGAGGCTGCGCGATATTGAGTTTTGGTGTCCTTCGAGCAACTATCTACGAGGCGAGCCATCGAGGACGGCTTTTTGAGTCGTCGTTGTGGAGAAGTTGAGAGCGAGTGCATTTCTTAGCGCTTCATTGGGTAGGAGTCATCATCATCAGAGGAGTTCGTTTCGTTCGTTGGTTGCTCAGGTGGCTGGCTGGCGCGACAACATACCCCGAGAGGACTCACACGTGCACGCATGCATATATGCTTTGGGGATATTGCATCTGCATCTGCATTGGCATTTCATTGGCATCAGGCCTTGCGTTCACTGTTTTCTTCACTTTTTTGTTTTTGTTTTGGGTCCTAATGCAGGCCAGGCGCGAAGGCGCGAGGTGTGAAAGGCGTTCGGGGAGGGAGGGAGGAAGGGAGGAAGGGAGGAAGGGAGGGAAGGAGGGAGGCCCGCCTGTCGCCGGTTTTACTTGCATAGCCTGTCTTTTGCCCAGTGTTTTTCCTCAAAACAACTTGACCCCCTTGTTTCGTTATATATACCTAAGTACTGCTTATGATGGATAGGGGTCGGACGGCGTTCCGGTATTGCAACGAACGGCACTACGGTCGTAGCAAGCTTGTTTCGTGGAGAATTAATGAAAGATCCCTTAATATGGAATACGTTCATCGTTGTTCAGAAAGCACCCGTGTAGTCTCATCAACTACGTACTCTACCGTAGTAGTATTGTGATACACTGTTTTAGTTATCAAAGCTCTTGGAAACTACCCGAAACATGTGTGGCAAGCGTCTCGAGACGACCATTGCCATATCGAGCCATTGAGACTCTTCGAATGGAGTATCCCGGTGCACCTTGCACGGCAGATACGTTCGGAGTACCGACTTACCGATGCGGGGATTTGCGAAAGCGATGTAGGTACAGGAAGTCAGGGGTTTCTCTCGCTAGTCGTCGGTGAACGGGTACAGCGCTCTATAACTCGGTGCCGGCGATAAATTGCCCGTCGTTACTTAGCTGTGAACCGAGCGGCCGCTCACCAAATGCACGGCAAGCTATGAAGCGGCACTTGGTATTGCTTACCAATTTCCATGAGGATCTTCTTTCTCTCTTTTCTTCGTCGGAACCCCGAGCGTACTGTCCGCCGTCAACTACAGCATCTCGGAGATATGTTGGAAGAGTCCTGACGTCTCCGATTGGGCTGATGGTCCGCCAAGCTGACATCATCTGTACTGCTGCGGGCGGCGGCGGCGCCTTCCTGCGTGTGTACCGTGGACGTTGAGTGCACGCGGAGACAGGCGCGAAAACAGGGTCTCGTAGTCTCGTAGTCTCGGTACCGACGATGGCTTCAGTCTCGCATAGAACCTTTGCATATAAGAACGGACAGTCCCTATGGAACAACTTCACCAGGGCCACCCCTAAGAACGAAGTTACCGCTGCAGTCAATATTTCAACCGACTAGCTACATATTCAGCCATGCTTGGCCGTATACTCCTCACAGCCGACGGGTTCGGCCTGCTCTTCGGCGCCGCCATCGCAGACTACGGCCCGACGCACATGTTCAATCCACGCTGGCCACCTCATGCGAAGTAAGTGAAGTCTTTAAGATGAAATACAGGACATTTTCATCTACTTATAGTTAGCGCGTTGACTTAACCTGGTCTTCACGATAGATTCCACAACGGGCAGACCATCAACCTCTCCGTCCTGCTCGGCCTCGCCACCATGTACTACACGTGGCGCCAGCCCGCGACGCCCCAGCTGCGGCGCGAGTTCATGCGGATCGCTGCCTTCGTCGGCTCCATTTACTGGTTGGCCGGCATAGCCGCCATCCTGTACCCCGGGACTATGGGGCTCGACCCGGAGTTCGGAGGGCCGGGGTTCCCGCAGGCGCCGCTTTTCATCGGCTTCGCTCTCTGCGCGCTGGCGGGGAGCTACCTGGAAGCTTGATCCGGTATGTGCGGCGGCTCTAGATTGGGTTCCTGATACCGTTCTACCTGACCTCGCTTTTCCTTCAAGTGCTGGTGGTTCTTTCTAGGTGGACTAGATTCATTATGAGGGTTCGTGATACGGACGGAAGTGTATTGGGCATGGGGCATTTTGGAGTTGTGTCTGCTCTCGGGCACAACACTCATAGTATTATCAGTTATCACCACGTCCAAACCGGCGATTGACACTCTGTAAATTGGTGCAACTCACCATTCCATCATCGTCTCCACTCCAAAACGGCATTTACCTCCATAAGAACCTTTTTTGCCATGTTCAAGTAAGCCCATCTATGCCTTACGGAAAAACAAGTGAACCCCTTACGTCAAAATGTCCTTCGGCCTTGTTAAGCCGATTTGACGTATCCCCGAGGTAATCGGAGTTGTTGCAAAGTATTAACGCCTATGTCCATAGGTATCGGTGGCGATTCTACCCCGGGAGACTATACGACATGAACATCGTGAGGACGGAGCAGCCTGTTGTTGACATATTTATGCATAAACTGTGATCCCTGCGTTCGTTGGCAATGTTGCGGCCACTTTGGCCGTGCCTCCACATTAGCAATGAGATATAAGCGTTCATGACTCAGCTACGGCCAAATTGGCCGGTCACTACCTAACCACCTAAACTCCGGCGAACTTTGAATTTAGATGTAGATGGCGATTTCAAATCGTACAGCCCGGAGTTAATCAACAGGGAGATCGGATTGAAGATGTTTTCTAGTTCATTCCTTGGTGTGTTTTCATAACAATGGACATTGGTCCAAGTACATATATAGTCTCCCTACCACCATCCAACATTGTCTCAGTCCACACCTACTTATCCCCCAGAGTAGCAGAAAGAAAGCATTGCAATATTGAACATCACAGATTCTACAATATCATAGATTGACACATCCATCCACCCACCAACCAAAACCACCATGTCTCCCCACCAGCAAGTCGCCCTCATAACCGGCGCCAACACCGGCATCGGCGCCGCCGTAGCCGCGAGCCTTGCCGCCGACCACGGGTACCACGTGATCATCGGCTCGCGCAAGCTGGAGGCGGGACAGGCCGCGGCGGACGCGCTGACCGCGCGGGGCCTCGCGGCGTCGGCCGTGCAGCTGGACCTGGCGGACGAGGCGTCGGTCCAGGCGGCGGCCCGCGCCATCGCCGCCGCCCACAACGGCCGCCTCGACGTGCTGGTCAACAACGCCGGCATCCTGATCGATGCCGACCCCGACGTCCGCAGCGGGAAGGTGACGGTGCGCGAGCGGTTCGAGAGGACCTTTGTGCCGAACTGTAAGTATTGAGCATTGAGCACGGCAAGCAGACAAGAAAACGAGCGAGCGCGTCGGGCTGCTGCTGTCTTTTTCTTTCTTCTTCCTTCCTCAGCAGAAGAAACCTGTCAAGGAAACCAAACTTGCTGACTCCGAGGCCGGGCAGTGTTCGGGCAGGTGGGCATCACGGAGGCGGTGTGGCCGCTGCTGCGCCGGGCGGCCGAGGAGGACAAAGAGCACGTGCCGCGGATCGTGTTCGTGTCCTCGCGCATGGGCAGCCTGACGCAGGCCACGATCAAGGAGACGAACTTCTACAACATCGACTACCGCAGCTACGACTGCTCCAAGGCGGCCCTCAACATGCTCGCCCTCAACTACGCGCGCATGATGGAGGATGTCGGCGGCTTGGTCAACATTGCCTGCCCTGGCCTGGTGAAGACGAAACGTATGTTTGCTGCTTTTTGCCTACCCCTATCCCCCGTTTTGTGATGGCCACGTGGAATTAAATGTATTCTGCGCTGGATGGCCGCTGTGAGAGTGGCACAAGGATTCGCTAACTTCCGGTCTTTATAGTCAATGGATTCATGGAGGGTGCGATACCGGTAGAGCTCGGCGCCGAGCGAATTGTGCAGCTGGCTACTTTGCCCAAGGGCGGGCCGACGAAGACGTTCTCGGACAGAAACGGGGAGATTCCGTGGTAACTTGAGAAGTCAAGATCTGCAAATGAGGTGCTCGGTCCTTAAGACCAAACCTTCCATATGTTGTTGTATATAGTTTGAGAGTCAGCTGCAGCATCATCATAAGCACAATGGATATGAAAACAATCTACGCGCAATTCAGAAATTTCTCTCTTCCGGCAATCAGCGTTTAGGCAGTTAAATCATCGTCGTAGCTAGCGTGAGAAGAAGACCTAGCTGGTCGCAGCTTGCATGCCAGTCGCTCAGCTGCCGCCCGGACTCCGACTCAGGGGGCTGCCGGCGCGCCTCTATCAGATCCCCGAAGGTCCTTAGCCTATGCCTACCGGCATCTCGCCGGTAGCTGGCGCGGACCGCTTCCCACTCGCCCCGCGTTCGCGCGCTCCAGAGCGGGCCGGGAGCTGGCAGGGGCAGCGTGCGGTAGCCCCTGATCACGGGACACGTAATTCCGAACTTGAGGTCGACGACTCGACTCATGAGGAACCAGAGTAGGGCAGTCCTGAGTAATGAAGATCGCGTTAGGAAAGAACTGATACATGGGTGCGATCTTCTGGGAGAGGAGATATAGGTGGAATGGAGTGGATTTACCTCCGGTGCGACTCGGCGTACACCCAATCCTCCCACGTCTCGCAGGGGTCATCGATCGCATCGACCTCGAACATGAAGTTGTCATCGAAAAATATGCATCTGTTACAGTATAGCTAGCCCCACCACCATCGTCAGTTCCTTCGTAGCATCAATTGATGGTAGAGACAAGTCCTTTCCGCATATCAACACCTACCTGGTAAGCCATGAGGAGTTGCAGGCGGACCTCGGGGATCCCGAACGACGACTTGTTGTCAAACATGCACGTGATCGAGTACATGATCTGCGCCTGCTTGCCGAGGAGGAGGTCCTGCCGCGTGCAGCCCTGGAGGTCTTTCATGAACCGGCGGGCTTCGCCGTCCACGACCGGCCAGAGGCAGTCTTTCCGCTGATCCGGGGCACGGTCCAGGTACGACTGCTGCACGACCTCCATGCAGTGGGCGATGGTGCCGGGGAGCTCCGGCTCGTCGTAGCAGTAGCCGTGAATGAACCAGGGGAGCGTCTCCCGGCGGGCCATCATGCGCGGCAGGCCGCGTATGGCCTCGACGAGGAAAGTGGCGCTGTGCTGTGCTACTGGGTCTGCGTAGACGTCGGCAACCCGCCGCGGTGCGGAGATGTCGAGGTGCAGGGTGTCGGAGGAGCCGAAGGTTGATATCCGTGCCCGGAACCCCACGGGTTGACTCAGGCGTGCCATCATCGCAGTGTCATCGCCGCCCGCGGGACTGCGCTGCAACAAGCTGTCGGGCCGTGCAGCTGTCGCCTCGGCGGCAGAGTTGAGAGAGAGCGGTTCCTCGTAGACACATTGCAGGCCCTTGGATCGGCAGCGCGAACACTCTAGCTCAAAGCTGCATTTGGCCTTGGCCGAATGACATGCGATGCACGAGCGCTTCCTCTTCTTGGGCTTACTCCGAGTCCGTCGGCAATACGCAACATGTCGTGCATACGCAGACTCTAAGAATATGAACGGTCAACAAGCGGCGCTTGACTAATAAGACGGGCGAAGTTGCGGGGAGACTGAACCTGTATTTATGGGCTTGTTGCATAAGCTGCATATCCGTATAGCGCTTGATGTGACTCGACGACTCTGCATGTTTACAGTAGGTTACACCGTTAAAAGTTCAAATTTCACGATTTCGCTGTCGCGATCAAGTATAGCTGCAATCCCGACGTCAGTCTGTCGATATGATAGGGCATATGATATGACTAGGAACCAGGATAGGGACACCTACAACTTCGGGTATCAGGAATAGAACAGATTGATATTTGTCAGCAGTGTAGTTAGTAACGGGAACCTTACTGCCGTACTACGTAGATCCTTTGGCTTACCAAGTTGACCCCCTGAATACTGTACAAATCGGGTGTACTAAGTATCCGAACAGGCTCTTATTTTCGCAAATTATTTAATAATACAACCACGCTTATATAATATGACCCAAAAATCTTACGGTATATAATTTTCGATATAAGGATTTATATAAGCATAATGTTTTTTCATTTCTTTAATGCTTTATATGATATATTTAACTTTAAAATTTAAGATTTTTATTAACGATTTTATATATATAAACCATATAGGTAAATAAATCTTTAAAACCAAGAAGTATCTTGCGTTATATTCTTTATATAAAGATTTATATAATATTAAAAGAACGAAGTTATTATTAGCTTATTTTATTTTTAAATGGTTTTTTAAAAAGTAAAGGTTTATAATACTTATTATAATGCATATAGGCTGTATATATACAAAGGTGCTTAAAGGTTATATGTACATTTCCAAAAAAGGGCTAATGCCCTTTAACGGCTAGCCCTTTTGCCTATATACCTTCGAACCTTTCCTTCCTGTATTTATTTTTCTTTCTTTCTTTCTTTAGCTTTAAATTCTATAATATTAATTGGGAATTTATTCTATTAATCCCTATAAAGCCCATTAATCCGTAATATAATTTAAAGCTCGCTTTATTGCCTGGGAAGGCATAAATATCCCATTAAATTAAAACGAAAAAAAAATACGAAGAATTAATTAATCGATTCAATCCCGAACCCCGAATACCGAAAATCCTTAATCCCTGCCACGAAATGGCCCGAACCCCCAAAAAAAAGGCCGCCCTTTAAAAGCGTACCGAAAAAAAGGTCCAGTTTAACCTCAAAAGGCACACTACTGCTGCCCCCAAAAAAAAATCCGATACCGAGCTATAACGCCGATTTAATGCTATTTGCTACATTCGCCATAAAGCTAATGCCGCACTTATAAAAACGATTAATATTAAAACTAATAAAAAAATGAAAACCGATTTTTATAAGGAATTCAAGAAAATTTATCCCAAAAAGGAATTACTTAAATTCTTTTTTTAAGCGAAACTGGATTATAACGAAAATTGGAAAAAAAAGATTACGCACTTAACAGGTTTACATATAACCAATCCTAATAAACCTTTTATTTCTTACCGATCTTTTTTCGTTAAAAACAAAAGAACTTAGCCTAATATAAACGATAATCTAACTCTTTTAACTTTTCTTTATATATACGAAAATAATTCCGAAAACCTATTTATGGAATTTAAAATTGCAATTTTTGTTTTATACGTAACATATTTATAACGTAACGAATTAATTAGCATTATTAAAATAATTATAAGCAATATTAAAGGATTCTTTAAATAGGCCCATTACTTTATCGAAAAACATAATAAAAAAATGGCTTAACGAAAAAAAAAAAAGCAACAAACGGGACCTAAAGC
The DNA here is from genome assembly GCA_022225965.2 of Diatrype stigma. Lineage (NCBI taxonomy): Eukaryota > Fungi > Ascomycota > Sordariomycetes > Xylariales > Diatrypaceae > Diatrype > Diatrype stigma. The sequence continues at coordinate 153,093 of JAKJXP020000040.1, read as the reverse complement.
GCCAACGAGTGGCTCGGATTCCTTTAGTTCCCTTATTAAAAAAGACATGGCCGATTTTTTCGCGGTTTTGAAAAACAAACAATAGGAAGTTAATAATTAACAAAATAAAATTAATTAGCTTAAGAAATGTTTTAAAGTTATTAATATAATTATTAACGTAATTACCAATAGATTTGGTAAAAGCGGTAAAATCGTAATTTTTAATTTCTTTAACGACCCTAATTAAAATAAAATACTATTCGAAAATTGGTACGAATTAATAAAGAACCGATTAAAGATAAATAATAATTATTTCGCTTTTAACCGCGCTAAATGAACTAAAATCAAGTCCTATATAAAAAGCAATGCCATGCAAAATACTTTTCCTTATTTTAATAAGAAATATTCGAATTTTTTCCTTATTTTTAAGGCGCTAATGATTTATTTTTGAAACGAATACCATAATCCGAACAATCGAGAAAAAAACGAGGTTACTTTTATTAAGCTCCAAATAAATAAATTGAAAAACTTCCAAACTTTTAAGAACAAGTTTATTCGATTAACCGGTTTTATTCGCCTGGCCAAAACTTAATAGAAATATAAATTCAAAAAGCATTTGGTTTAACGCCTTTAAACCAGTTTTATAATGGTTTGGATTAATAAGAATATCGATTTTAACCAATACGCCTTACTGGCTGCGAAAAACGCTAACGCATTTTTATAAGCTAACAATTCCCGTCCTTTAACTAAAAAAAATTCATTTGCCATTATAATTACGAAACGAAAAAGCAATAAATTAAACATTAATAACATTATAAAAATTGGCGATAATAATTGCGCCCAAAAAAAAAACGGTACCTAACGTTCTCGCTTTTCGAAGAAAAAGATTAAGAAACTTCTTAAAAAAAGTCGCTGCTTTAATTATAAATAAACTAAATATATTTCTCGAAACTGTCCTTAAAAAAATAAAACTTCAAAAAACCGTAAGGCTCGTATTGCCTTTTTCGTAAAAAGATTTTATCGCAAGCCCGCTTTCGAATCCAACCGAGACAAAATCCTTAAAAAACAGGAATTCGAATCGAAAAACTGAATATCCTGAAAGAATTAAACTTCCGCTTAAGGAAAGTATTTTTTAAGGAGTTAGGCGTTAAGAAAATACCCTTTAATTTTTTATAATTAATATTAAAAAATAACCCTTTTTTATTCATTAATTACGTAATTTTTAATGAATTGTTTTTAATTACATATTTTACCTTAACCGATATAGGAGCCAACGAATATTTATTTATAAGCATGCAATTTGCCAAACGAATATTAAAATACTTAAAACCAAAGTTATTCGTAGGATTTAACCTTTATCGAATTAAAGGATTCGATAAAAAAGCTATATAATTAATTAATGCTATATTAGCCTTGGGATTCCGCATAAAAGGAAAATCCCTAAACCGTATACCCTTTATAATTATCGATATAAAATGAGACATTATCGTCGAAAAAACTTGGTTTAAACTTTATAAAGTTAATATATTTGTTTTTAATCGAATATTGCTTTTTCCGGATTCCTGGAAACCTAAATTCTTTTACGATATATCGATAGATTACTTAGGAAACTTATTGCTTAATACGAATCGAAAATACAAAAAGGATATCGAGCGGCGAAATAAATTAATACAAAAAAAAAACAAACGACGTAATAATAAACGACGGCGTTTTGTTTCATTTATAAGATTTAATCCTTTCGTTATAATAATACCTAATCGAATAAGCTAAGCCTTAAAAAGAAAAGTTATAATAAAAAAAGTTCTTAACGACCTTAATAACTTTAAGGAACTTTTTAAGGCGCATATAAATGCATTTATTTTTTTTGTCAATAAAAAAAACGTATCCGATAATTACGGAAAATGAATTTTAAAACTTATTTAAAACCGAATTGGCAAATTAAAAATGCGCCAAAACAATTCCGATAAAATTAACGATATTAATCCCTTTGTACTTAAAATTATCCTAAAGTCAGGACGGTTATTATTAAAAACGTTTCTTTACGCAATTGTTTCTTAAATAAAACGATAAATTAACGCTTATATTTAAAAAAACGATTCGTACGAAATAATAAACGATTCTTTAATTATTACCAAAAAAAGTAATCCATATTTTAAACGGAACGCATAAGGGCCATATAAGCTTAAAAGAAATTGCTTTAATTAGTACCGAATACGCCTTTTTAATTTCGCATTCGTTAGCATAATAGCTTTTTTATACCTAACTAAAACCATTACCATTTAAAATATATCCTTATACGAAATTAATCGTATCATTTCTAATAAAAAAACTGCTTAATCGAATTCTTTAGCCCGAAATAAAAAAGCCCTACGAAAGGCATACGTTCGAATTATATTTAAGGAATATTATAATTATTTAAACGTTTTTAATAAGATAATATTAAACGAATTGGTACAAAAACGCCTAAACGTAAACCATTATATCGAACTTAATAAAAAACCTAAAGAATTAAAATATAGCCCATTATATAAAATGTTCATTAAAAAACTAAAGATTTGTTGCAAATATATTATGAAACATTTGCAAAAAGGATTTATCGAAATTAGTTCCGTATTATAGGCCGTATCGGTATTGTTTATATTTAAGCCAAACGGAGGCTTACGTTTTTGCGTTAATTATTGCAAATTAAACGCAATAACGAAAAAAAACCAATACCCTTTATTCTTAATAAATAAAACTTTCGCAAGAATCTTTAAAGCGAAAATCTTTATTAAGATCGATATCCGATAAGTCTTTTATAAAATCCGAATACGAAAAGAAATATAAGACTTTATAACTTTCCGTATTAAATATGAAACATATAGGTATAAGATATTACTTTTCGGATTTACCAACGGTTTCTTAATTTTTTAACGATTTATTAACGATATTTTATTCGATTATTTAAATTAATTTTACAGCGTATATATTAATGATATTCTTATTTTTTTTAAGAACAAAAAGGATTACGTTTAATACGTAAATAAAATACTGATACGCTTAAAACAAACAGAATTATAAGCCGATTTAAATAAATGCGAATTCCATATTATAAAAACGAAATATCTCGGCTTTATAATTAGTACTAACGAAATCTTAATAGATTCCGCAAAAATAAAGGTAATTAAAAATTAAAAGATACCTATTAACCTTAAAAAGATATAATTTTTTTTGGGATTTTGTAATTTTTATCGTAAATTTATACATAAATTTAAAAGAATAGCCCGGTTATTTTAAGAATTTATCCGCAAGAAGGAATTATTTTATATAATAAATAAACGTATCGCGGCATTCGTACGCCTAAAACGTTGCATAATTAAGGCACCGATATTGCGCCATTTTTTATACGATTACGAAACCCGTATTAAAACAAACGCATTTAATGGAATAATAATTGGGGCCATGTTCCAGCGAACCGCGAAAAATAACGATTGGCTTTTCGTTGCTTATTTTTTTAAAACAATATAAAGAACGAAACATAACTATAATATATACGATAAAAAAATGTTAACGGTTATTCGCGCTTTATAATGTTAACGCGCGGAATTAATAAGCCTATAAATTCTTCGTTCCTTTATAATAATAACGGACCATTACGCATTAAAATACTTTAATATTAAGCAATTACTTAATTTACGGCAAGCAAGATAGGCAAAACTATTATCGCAATATAACTTCGTTATTATCTATTAACCAGATTTAGAAAATATCTTAGCAAACGCCCTTATAAAGAAATCGGAAAATTTAAAAACGCAAAAAGCCAAAAAAAACGCATACCGCATAATAACTTTATTTTAATTAATGCGTAAACAAAATAACGCAATAACGGATATTACGCTTATTACATGTTTTAACGCCTTTTCTTTAACGAACGGAAAAAAGGAATTAAGATTTATATTAATATTCGTATTAAATAAGAATATCAATCCCTTAGAATTATCGGAAATAACTTTAATAAATAAAGTACTTTAAACTAACGTTATAAATAATTAATTATAACATTACCGCAATAAAATCAAGAATCCCGATATTTATATATATAATTACGGATATTCGATAAATAAACGACTTATACTCTTTCGAAAACGATTCGTTATATTAAACGAAAATAATTTAAAAACGCTATTGCTTATAAAAATATATTCCCGACTTATTATAGGACATCCGGAATAATACAAAATACGATAATTAATAAACCAAAAATACTAATAACCTAATTAGGCTTTTAATATAATCCGATTCGTAAAAAATTGCCCTTATAAAATTACGAAGCATCCGAAAAATAAAGCTTCAGGTTTGTTTAAACCTTTATTAATATCATTGCAAATATAACAGCATATTGTAATAAATTTTAAATCGATGCCTTTAAATAAAACAAAAAAGAATAACTTATTAATAATAATTTGCCAATTAAGAAAAAAATCATAAATAATGCCATATATAAAAGCAGCTATTATAAAAAACGCCGCAATAATATATTACAAAGGCCCTTTCCGAATATATGGCGTTCCAAAGTCGGTTATTAGCGATAAAGGTTCTTAATTTATCTTTAATTTTACGAACGAACTTTTTAAAATCATGGGATTTAAAATAAAATTAACCTCGGCAAAACATTCCCAAACCGCGGAACAAACCGAAATTATATACGAATGGAATAATTAACGATTACGTTCTTTTATTAATTATTATTAAAACAATTAAGCAATAGCGATGTCCGTAATGGATATAATATAAATAGCTTTATTATACGAATTAATTAAAATGGCGCCATACAAGTTGAACCGCGGATTCGATATGTCCTTATTCTTTAATTGGAAATATCGAATAACGGACTTTAAAGAAATGACAATACGGAAAAAAACAAATCGATAAAACGCCTAAGCAATTGCCGATACTTTATACGAATACTTGGAAACGGCTCGAATGGTTATGTTTAAAGCCCAAGAACGAATAATTATTTAGGCCAATAAACATAAACGAAAACCCGATTTCGAATATAAAGAAACCGAACCAAAGGACCGCATTTATATCATTAAAAAAACAAAAACGAAAACCGACCGATCCAATAATAAATTCGATTATCCCTTAATACGGAACCATTATCCGATTATTAAAATAAAAAAACATTTATACGTTTTTAATTTTCCGGATTTATGAAAAGGCTTTAAAGTATTTTACGTTAACCGATTACGGAAATATCCCAATAACCCATTACCAAAATAAGCTCCGAATAACCCTGTAAATAAAAAAATTAATTCCAACGAAAAGGAAAAATGGGAAATTAAAAAAATCCTCGCTTTCCGAATATATTATAATAAATTGCAATATTAAATATAATAAAAGAATTAAAACCTAAATTCCAAATAATATAATGCTAAAAAATTTAAAAACAATCCATTAGCATTAATAAAATACCATAAGAAATATTCCGATTAGCCCGAATTTCCATTACGTTTAAACGAATAACGTAAAGCCGCGGAATTTAATAAATTCGAATAAACGTATAAAAATAATAATAAATCCGCAAAGGAAATTTAATAACCGAAATATCAATTACGGATGCGTTACGAAAAAAAAAAATAGGCACCTTGGTATATAAAAAAGGTTTTAACAAAAAAATTAAGCAAAACCGAATATATAAAATTGCTTACTGCCTAGCCTTAAATAAAGGCCTAATGGTACAGCGGCTAAGCGATAAATCCGAGAATATTCTTTTATTGCTTAAAAAACATTCGGATTCGAGCTCCGGCCGAATAATTTTTTTTTTTTTTATAAAGCCTCGGAACGAAACTTTTTCCCGAAAAGGAAATAATGTTATGGTATACATAGGCTATATATATATAAAGGTATTTAAAGATTATATGTACATTTCCAAAAAAGAGCTAATGCCCTTTAGCGGCTAGCCCTTCTGCCTATATACCTTCGAACCTTTCCTTTCTGTATTTATTTTTCCTTCTTTTTTTCTTTAGCTTTAAATTCCATAATACTAATTGGGAATTTTTTCTATTAATCCCTATAAAGCCTATTAGCCCGTAACAATACTTTATATGAAAATTATCCATATAACTCTTTTAAAACTTATCCGATTAAGGTAAAACTTTATATATATGCTTTTAATAATGAAATGTACTTATATATAAAATATCTTTTAAAAAAGTATAAATTTCGCGAAGATATAAAATATTATACCTTAATTTTAAACGAACTTTAAAAAGCGTAATAAAATTCGAATAAACTTGGATTTAATTTTATTATATAATTTATTAAATACAGTTTTATTATATATAGGCATTAGCGTTTTAGCATTTTTATATAAGAAATAATTTATATATATATTTATAATAAAAATTTGTATATATTAAATTATTTAATATTAATATAAATATAACGAAATAGATATTTTTAAAACCAGTATTATATTTCGTATATATAAATTTACCTTATATCTAATTTTTACATCTTAAGTAAATGTGGTTATTAAGTTATTTGAGTTATTAGTTGGTTGTATAGCTAAGATTTGCTGTTCGGATACTTAGTACACCCGATTTGTACATTACCACTAACCACTAGTTAGCTATATGGCTTATAGCTATACGCTAACCGAACCAAGTGTGACATGCGCCCCCCTATGATTGATGTATGCCCATTGCCAGGTATCACTTGGAAATAAGATAGGGGTTGTTCCTTCTTCGATACTTCGAGGCAGTTGTTTGATTGAAATGGAACATTAGGTGTTACCATACCTGCCTATAGAAATATGCATTTCCGAACTTAAAGTCTCATTTGCACCAAAGAGCGCGGCAGAGTTATTATGGAGATGAACGATTCATTCAATTGCTGACACAGTCAGAGTCACATGCACCGTTTGGGGTCATCTAGTCGTCATCAGATTTATGGACTTGCACGCACTTCACAACTCCAATTGGAGAATATCAAACCTCCACAGTAGATCAGGTAGCCAACCCTTGGTATAACTCTTTCCCCCCTCCAGAGGCTTACCTGCTCATCACCCTAGCCTCAATTCAAGTACGTCCCGACAAATTATATCAGCATGGATACGGCCCCTACCAACTGGATATCTCAGCTTCACTCGTTAATATTCAATCCTCAACCCAGGCCTGGTCTGCATCCTATACCAGGAAGTAGGCCGCTGACCTTTGAAGCGGCCGTTCTACCACCGCTTTTGTATTATGTCGCGCTCCTTTTCCTGGCCCCTCCGCCTCCAACAGCTATCGATTCCATCTATATCCGGGCGATCCGGAACGTCCTTGCGGCAACAGCCGGTATCCTCTTCTTCCGTCTACCGCTTGCCTATCACGTGCCCCAGAGCATCGGCCTGACGTACCAGCTTGGTCTCGTTGGTCTTTACGGTGGCTGTAGAGTGATAGATGCTTTCTTTATCAGCCCGTATGGTTTCAATCACGTTCCCAGGAGAGTGACATACGTACACAGACCTAGGATCGCGACACCGGTCCAGGAAGACTCTAAGCAGACCAAGGAATGGTCAAATGGCGGAGTAAATGAACCGTACACTCATGAGGAAAGACGTCGAGGGAGTATCGGTGCTAATGCTCAAAACCCCCTTATCAAGACAGACAGAGGGAAAAGCCCGGGAAAATCGCCTGAACCCACTGAGCTACAACATAAAGAGCCAGACACGGTTCCTGATACCTCCCATGATTCCTACTTCTCGCTTCAGCGAACCCTCAGCGGGCCAGACCCACAACCAGTCCTTGAAACCGCCACCACTGAGTCCGGGTGGCCTCAGTCGTTTCAGGACCGCGCCTGCTGGGCACTCGAGCTCGAACTCAGCATGCGAGGTGTAGGCTTCACCTGGACCACGGCGGACGTTCGACATGCGCGCAAGACCTGGCTGCCCACGGTCGGAAACCGGGTGCACAGCATTCTGGTCCACGTGCTCCCGATTCTGCTGGTTAGCTGGGCTGTCATCAAGACCATATACGTACGCCATCTGATGCAGCCTGGGGGCGATTCTCCGGAGAGAACCGACGACGGGCGAGGATACCGTAACTTGTTCGATGACAACTTGCGATTGCCGACCCAACTGGCTTTGACTGGCGCCCTGGGCGCGTTTCTCATGGCGGCATTCTCCTTGGGCCACTCGCTATTCGCCATCATGCTCTCCCCGCTCGCCCCCAGCCCGCTGGCTTTCTTCCCGCCTCTGTACAGCAGGAGGATATGGGACATCACGTCCGTGCGCAAGTTTTGGTCGTATGGCTGGCATCGCCTCTTCGCACGCCTGTTCCTAGTGTACGGAGTGTGGCCCGGCGAATGGCTGGAAAGGAAGATCACCGGCAAGAGCAACGAGGAGCCCGCTGATGTGGGAAAGGTGCTCGGGGGATTTCTTTCGAGCGCCTTCGTGCATTCCTTCTCTGTCAGAGGCGTGGTGGGAGGGGATTGGAGTAGCGCTACGGGGGAAGCTAAGTTCTTTGCCCTGAACGGCCTCGCTGTTATTCTCGAGGGTGTGGTGATGAGAACGGTGAAGAAATGGAGGAAGGCAATAGGCTATAGCGAGAGCACTTGGTATGATAAGTACATTGGCCGAGTGTGGTGGCTCATGGTCTTACTGGGGACAGGAAGGAACTTTGCCCGAGGGTGGGTGAAATCGGGCTTGGTCAGGGAAATAGCCTTCATGTGACCATTCCATGCATGATCTTCCCCTGCGAAGCTGCATACGTCAATAATAGCTTTAACAATCTTTTCATAAACAAACCGAATGAAGTATTCACAGCAGAAAGCAAAGCACCATATCCACCTAGATCGTATGGCTCTAGCTTATTATGAATAGCCATCAAAGATATAGTAACTGTATCATGCTAATACGAACAGTATCGTCATAAACCTCATACTTCACAATTTGTAACACATATCACCGGCCACTTAGCGACTTGTGCCCGGAGAACGGTTTTTGGGCAGTACAGGATGTGTTGGATCCTCCACATCTTCAACCTCTCCTCCATTGGACCTCACGTGGAACAAAGAGTCCATATCTTCCAGCGCGCGGCCTTTGGTTTCCGGGTAGAAGAAAAATATGATCTGGCAGATTTGCGTTAGCATTCATGCTTCAATATGGCGTGGTACTGTGAACATAATAAAAATCACGCTCCTAGCTTGAAGATAGTAGAACTACTGTCAACATACCGGAATGCAGATGAGGTTGATACTCATGAAGTAGAAGTAGATCCGAGAGCCGATGGTGTCAACCCCAACTGGCCACACCTGAGCGGTGATGATTGAGCCAATGGACCCCCCTGACGCAGAGAAATTGAGACCTCGAGCGCGCACTGAAGTTGGGAATATCTAACCACTATGTCAGCCTTTGACACCTCTTGGTACAATGAGAGGGGCAAATGTACCTCGGACGCGTAGACCCACGCAGCTGGACCGAATCCCATGCTATAACCAAGAGCATAGACGAACACAAAGACGATGCATACGACATCGGCCGCGTGGTTGGAGTTGTCAGGATAAACTTGTCCAAATACCCCATTTATCTTCCTAACGTTAGTCAAGCTCTGTCCATGTGACCCCAGGTTTACTCACCAACATGCCGAGGGACATTGCAGCACATCCACCCACAAGAGTGACTCTCCGACCCAGGCGATCTATAAGGAACATGTCGATGACGGTCATCCCAATCTTCAGCGTCGACTCGATACCGCCGATCAAAAGGGTGATTCGAGTGGAAACCCCTAGCTTCTCCAACAGAGTCGGCAGATAATATTTCATAGCGGTAGCACCACACTGCAACAGAGGCAGTTAGCATCTGCTCCCGATCGCTTGGGGTAGGATATTACGCGGGAATCTGCTTACCATCTGAGCCATGAATTGAAGCAGTGATGCGCGCCATAGACGATTAAAGAGATAGGGGTCTCTGAACAAAGATAGCCAGTTGGTACCGGAAGCTTTGTACTCCTCTACATCATCCCGGATCCTGCTCAGCTCATAGGTGACATGCTCTTCGGGGAAGCTCCCTTCACGGAGCCAGGTGAGAGATCTTCGTGCTCGTTCGTAGTGGCCGTGTTCGATTAACCAGCGTGGCCTGCCCCATTGTTAGAGGAGATTCATTCTCGTGCCTGACTGCATAGGGCACTTACGACTCCGGGAGAAATGGGAGCCCGGCACTAAATATGAAACATGGGATCAGGATAAGCGCTAGAGAGAAGCGCCACGAGATGTAGATGCCATATTCTGTGGTGTTCCAGAATGTGACGCCGTACCCAACCCTGTCAGAATACTGTGAGCCAAGTAATCTCCCAACGACCGGATAGGATACTCACCAGAATCCCGCTGCAAGGCCAGTGACGAAACCGACGTGGTTCAAGACGACATATCTGCCACGCTCACCGGCAGGGGCGACTTCACTGAAAGAATGGCATAAGCTTCACATCCTCGGCACGAAAATATCTTTCAGACGTACCTCTGGTATAACGGAACAGAAGTCGAGACGATGCCAACGCCCAGGCCGCAGATAATACGACCGGCGACCATCATAGCATAAGCGCCGGACCCTCTCGCCCCGCATTCAAGGGCAGTGCCCACAGCGACAGTGAGCGTGCCTGTGAGAGCGGCATAACGGCGGCCAAAGAAATCACTAGCGGGGTGCGAGAGGAATATGTAGCTTATCCACGTTCCCAGATAGTAAATGGCCGTTATCAGGCCCTTTTGCGAAGGCGTAGGATGGCCCATGGTCTTGACAAACCCAGGGTGGACGAGCACGGATGATAGTATGCCAACATTGTAACTGCGTAGAATGCTGTTAGCATCGTGCAGATACCCCCCACATCTACCTGTAGGAAGGGCTGTGTGTGGAGTCTTTTCGGATTGCTGTCGTGAGTCAAGTCTCGAGGTCATTCAGGGGTCGATGCACTAGTTTATTCATGTCTTGTTGACTCAAGCTGGCCCATGCGGCAGTGCGACCCCTTTACCTGGTACATCAAGTAGATATACCAACTCCCGAGCGATGGTCCATTCTAGGTTGCTAACGTAATAGGTGAAGGTTGAGTGAAAACAAGACTCACCCCCAGACGAATGAACCGATAGCGAAAAAGACACAGAGGGCATGCAGTCGAAGGACTGCCTTCGGAATGGGACTCATGTCGCCTTATTGGCTTGGTCAAGGCTGTTGATAATCAACCTTCCAACAGAACTTCGATTGAGACAGGCAGAGTATAAACCGAGGGGCAAGCGGTGATTATGACATCCCAAGACGAGGTAGAAGGGAACACTCACACATCGGAAGGAAGCCAGGCTTAGTCTTTCCCAAACTTTAAAAGATGATTTTCGCTGAAGAGGTGGCGCACACTCTAGCCCCCTCATCCACACTTTCCAATGCTCGCGATACCAAGAGTCCTCCCAGTGTACCAATAAGCAGGCGTGCCATCTCATGGTGGCCAGCTATGATGAGCCCATCTCATCTTGGGAGCTTTGCGATAGCCCAACCAGACCCATGCCAATCCCCGCATGCAGAAAGCTGGGCAGTTCGGCAATGAGCGTGCACAAGAGATGCCTCAATATGCGTGCTTTCGCACGTATCGAGCAATGTGGGGTTGCTTTCCCAATCGTCGCTCCGAGAGCCAAGAATGGCACCCTGCAAGGGGAGACAGACGGCTAAATGCAAAACAATGCACAGGGGCCAGCTTCTCTTAGCTACCTACTTCAAATGATCCTCGAGTTCTATTTCAATCCCCATATGTACGTATATTTGGGTCCAATCGGAATAGGTACTGGTCGGATTGGGATAAAGTCACGGAGCAGGTACCGCAGGTTGTTGTCGCAAGAGCTAGGGCAGGGATGACGTTAAGGAAAGGACAACGTTGATCAAGGCCTGGTAAAACTCCGTCCGAATGCGTCGGTGTAGATCGATGCTCCGAGGCTAATATAAGAAGGGATCTAGGGAAGGCGCTGTCGCGCCTCCCTTGGATAGGGACTTTCAAGTCATCTGTTCTCACCTGCAGTTTGTGGGCACGGTCTTGGTGTAAGAATTGGCGTGTACGTCGGGTATAATGGAAGACTCGTAGGGTTGGCGGTACGCTCTGATCAGTCCTAATCATTTTTTCACTATATCATTAGTTTGCTCTTTATTCAATCAATCCTGGTCGAATCCTAAGTTGAGTAGATAGAGACCGTGAAGGCTGTCCGTGGCTATGAGGTTGAGGGACCACAGGGAGGCTGGGGGATCAACTATGTCTAGTAGTGAGTTAACAAGCTGTCAGGATATCCCCTTTAGTGTTTGAGTGACGAAGACCCGAGTACTGATAGTTACGGCTGCAAGATGAGCAACTGGCGAGGGTAGCAGATCGATCCTCTTTTACACGCGAAGAGGGCCCAGTCAACACTCTCCTACCCGATAAAGAAGAAGCTCCAGTCGCGCCTACTCAAGTCCGATGGAGAGATCTGCCGAACAAAGACCAGCTTTTCATAATCGCGCTCTGCCGGCTTTCCGCACCCCTATCGAACGTCGGCCTTCTCCCGTACGTCTTCTACCTCGTCAGGGCTGCATTGTCTTCCGCCGAAGCCGAAGGCGGTGACCAGGTGGACGAGGACGTCGCCCGTATAGCAGAGTACTCGGGCGTGCTCGTCGCCGCTTTTCCATTAGCGCAGTTCGCCGTCAGCTTGCCGTGGGGTCGGCTGTCGGATACGTACGGCCGGCGGGTTTCCATCATCGCAGGACTCCTAATCTCCATCGTAGCCAATGTTGGCTTCGGACTCTCCCGCTCGATCGGCGCGCTCCTGTTCTGGAGGGTGTTAGCTGGCCTCGGGAACGCCAATGTCGGGCTCATGCGGACGGCGACGGCGGAGACGGTCAAGGAGCGGAAGTACCATACCAAAGCGTTCCTTCTCATGCCGCTGGTGTTCAAGCCAGGGATGGTGTTGACTATGGCGCTTAGTGGGTATCTGGCCGAACCTGTGAAGAATCTCCCCTGGGCTTTTGGGGCCGATGGGATATTCAACGCTGCCGGGGATCCAGAGGGAGTGGCCTGGGCTGTGCATTATCCTTACGCCCTACCGGCCCTCATGACTGCTGGGGTTCTCAGCGTTTCTTTAGTTCTCGCCGTGCTGGGCCTGAAAGAGACTCTACCTGGAAAAGAATCATACAGCGACTTCGGTCTCGTAGCCGGCACAGCACTGTTTCGGTTCATGAGACGGTTCCGGCTCAGCAAGAAACAAGAAGGCTATGTCGTGGTGGGAGATGAAGAGGATAGTTCGTCAGAAGAACTAGAATCACACGGCGAGAAGCCATCACCAGCGACAGAGATTTCCAAGACGCAACGAGAAGATATGCCATTCCGTCGAGTCTGGACACGTAAAGTGGTCTGTTCCTTGGTATCATTTGGACTTCTCCCACTGCACAACTCTGCCTTCATGCACATATTCCCCGTCTACCTCAGCAACCCCCAAGCGGACAATGCCCAATCCACGCTCCTCGCTTTTACGGGAGGCTTGGGACTTGGGTCGGCGTCCATCGGTCTCTGGCTCTCGTTCTTCGGCATATGTGGTATATTACTCCAACTCTTCATCTACCCGCGCCTGCAAGAGCGGATGGGCACGAGAGGCGTATTCCGCATCGCGCTGGTGATCTTCCCCATCACCTACGCCGCCGCCCCTTACCTATCCCTGACGGCGGACGGGAGTGTGATGCGATGGGTGTTCTTGGGATTGATCACTTGCTCCCAGATCATGGCGCGAACGATAGCTATCCCGAGCACTGTGATATTGCTCACACAGTCAGCTCCCTCGAAAGGGGTGCTGGGAACTATACATGGCAGTGGGAGTATGTTCGCTAGCCTTGCCCGCGCAGTGGGCCCCGCTGTTGGTGGCTATATGTTCGCCGTGGGTGTTGAACACGGAGCAGTTGGCCTGGTCTGGTGGCTTTACTTGATGACCATAGCGATTTGTGCTCTGGCATGGTCATATTACATGGACACAGATGATACGTAGCTGCCTAGCAAGAAGCCATAACTCACGACTCTATCACTCTCCTAACATAACCCCATGAAGTAATAGAGTAATCACGGGTTTCTATACATCTCATGAGCCGCCTTTCTTCGCGTCGATGATCTCCTGGTATTCAGCCAATGACTGGATACCCTTGGGCATACCAGTCCACGTCAGCCCCTGCTCGTCCATCAATCTGGCTCTCTCCTCCATGGCCTTCTTCCACGAAGGGCGGGAGGTCACACGGTCGTGCCAGGCCTTGACTGCCGGGAAACCTTCGAACTTCTCCTCGGGCGGGCAGGACAGCAGGACGTCTACCCTGTCATTCCAAGGGGCCCACGCGAGGTCAGCGTAGGTCATCTTGTCCCCGACAAGCCACTGCCGACCCTCCAGTCGCTTCTCGAGGACGCCGAGGATGCGCTTGATCTCTGCACGATAGCGCTCGATTGCCGAGGGCAGCTTTTCTTGGTGAAGAACGGTGAACCTGTATGTTGGATTAGACATCGTTCACCCTGTCGACCCCTTTAAATGGGCATATGAGCCACGGAGGATAAACCCACCAGCCAGCCTGGCCAAAATAAGGGCCCTGCCCACTCATTTGGAAGTGCAGCCATTGATTGCAGAGTTGCTTTTCTTTCAATGTGTCGTAGGACAACACGTGTGCGGTATCGTATTGTTCGATGAGGTAGGAGATGATGGCTCCAGACTCCCAGAGAACTAGATCGGTGTTGGGATCCTTGATTGCTGCACATGTATTACAGATTAGCCCATCCGCAAGTGGTCTATATTGCCTTCAGAAAGAGCTTGGGAAGGCTGTGGAAGCACTTACCTGGAGCTCGACCGTTCGGGTTAAGACTAACGAACGGCTCCGACTTCAGATCCTCGAACTTGATAGAGACGATCTTATAGGGCACTTTGAGTTCTTCAAGCACGATGACGACCTATGCTCATTTTAGGTCAGAATTACTCTCCATGGAGAGACGTACTGGAAACCTGCCTTCCACGGGTTTGGGCCGGGGGCTAAGGATAGAGTTAGTTGAGTTCCAATTGAGAGACGTTCTTCTCGGTTTACTTACGTGCCATCCAAACTTCAATAGGTTCCGTCATTGTATAGGTGTAATGTTATGTCATAAACAGCGATATACACAGCGATATGCCCTGCTAGAAGTTTTGGACTTGGAGAGAATTGAAGTAAATATAGTAAAGTATGCAATTCGGTTTTATATTAGCTAGTGCTTACAATCAACTCGCAATGCGTCTTTATTAGTTAGCGGTATATGCCCCCCTGGCGGTCGCTTCGTTTGCGTTGCAGGAAGAGGACCCCTTTCGTAAATATGGGCGAGTTAAAGCCCCTGTCCGATCTGTATGATCTATACCCGGAATCCTTCATGTATATAAACGGGGTGTCAAGTTACGCCACACATGACAAGTGGCCACGGATTCGTGGGAACGAACAGGTGCAATCCATGCAAGAGGATTTCGTTTATTTTTGGTTCGCCACGTAGAAAAGCAGTGTACGGCGTAGCGGTGATAGGAGAAGCTGGCTGCTGTGCCACCGCTAATGTGCCAACTTTGCCCATAGCAACCTATGGACATGGGAAGATATACATTAGTTCCATCCAGTCGGGCTTGTGCTGCTTCCATTAACAAGTTGAATAAAGGGCTACATAATCATATATTCATATTAAAAACTACTACTGCCCCGTGGCTCTTAGTATGTACAATACATGGTTATCCGGATCTCTACGGCATGTGAGCGTGCGCAGGTATAAGGTACGGTATTCGACTCCAGAGAGGGGAGTGATTACCCCTCAATTTCCCTTCGCCAGGGCTAGCACAGCTGTTCCTCCAGAGAGTCCACTTTCTAACTAGTGAAAGAGCTCAACCGCATCGAAGATGAAGTTGGGGCTGAGGAACGTGTCGCCACTGCTTCCCGAGACGGAGCTGATGGTAATGGTGTTGGAGCCGGCAACCAGCGTGCCGGAGGGGATGCTGACGTCGTACACCTCCCCGTAGCCGCGGTACGCGCCCCGGGTGACGCCGCGGCTGTCGATCTTCGTCGGCGCGGAAGGCGCCGTCGCCGTCCACGAGTTCACCTTGGCTTGCGGGCGCGACCCGGCGAAGGAGAGGGTGGTGGCGATGCGCAAGGTTGCAGCCCCTGGCGCGGACCCGAGGTTGAACTTTATAGTCACGGGGTTGTTGACCGACTGGAAGACCGCCATGGGGAACTGGCCGACGGAGGAGCTGCCGACGGTGTAGGTCACGGGACCCCAGCTGCCCATGCGGCTGTCGGAGGGGTGCATCCGGAGGAACTTGTCCGCGTTGAGGAAACCCGTGGGCTGGCCGTCGAAATCGCCGATCTTCCACAGCGTGGTCCGAGACACCTCCGTGCTGGCGATGTTTTTGGTTGTCGTCGAGCCCGCTGTCACCTGGACGCCGGTCACCGCGGCTACCTTGTATTCGGTCTGGTACAGGACTTGGGTATATGTACCGGGCTTCATCGCGGGCGACGTGAAAGCACCGCTAGAAGACGCGATGGTCCAGTACTGAGCGGCGGAGTTGTACCAATGCACGACGATCTGGTAACTGCTGGAAACTCCGGAAGCGGTTCCTTTGACGTATCCGCGGCTAGATGTGGGTACATACCCTTGTATGCTCAGCTCGGAAAAGAAGGAGGTGTCGTAACTCTTGGCCTTCGGGACGCCAGATCTAGAGAACGATAACATGTAAGGTCCGTGCAAAACGTTGGTGCGGTATGACTCGGTCTGCACATGGCCACTGTTCATGTACCAGTAAAGGTTTGTTGCTGCGCCTGCATTGTTCGACTCGATGTCTCGGAAGAAGGGCCCACCGGATGATGACTCGAAGTTGGACACCAGCGTGCAGACGTGGATCTCGTCTGAGCCACCATAGACACATTGAGCATCTCTATCGATCCAGCGCGTACTGCTATAAAATTTGGATCGGGTCTGGCCGTTGACTACAAAGACATCGGATCCTTCGACAGCTGAACTGCTTCCTGATGTGGTCGACACTGAACCATACGGGTACTCGTTTGGCAGTGCAGAAGACTTGAGGCGAGCGATGAAGCGCAGCTCGCCAACAGTGGGCTCAGAGCTGATATAAGTACCAAGGTATATTGTACTATCTCCCTCCTTGACGACCATATAATGAGTGAGCGTTGACGTCGTGCAAGTCACCTTGATATAATTGGCTGACCCTACAGCCAGTCGTTAGTAGCTGTTCGGATATACCTTGGTACGGTGCTTATATACCTGAAACCTGTGAGACGCTCACCGTGGCCGAGCCAAGGCCAGACGAGAGGTGAGTGCCTTGAGAGCTGTCCTGGAGTTCCGTTCCGCGGTACTTGATTGATGTTATATCACAGCTACCGCCATTTACGGTGAACACCAAAGCGTTGTCGGACCCAGCATCAATGACATAGTTGCTGCCAGACTTGGTGAACCCGAATGCGGCGAACGCAGATGAAGCGAAGGCCAATATAGATAGGAATAGAGCCTGGAGCAGCATCTTGTCCGGCGAAAGATCTACGGCTTCCAACCTCAAGGCGGGACGTAAATCAATATCAGACGAGATGACCAAATGATCGACATCTTCATCTTGAGATCTCGAGAGACCTTATATTAGCCAGACTTGGCAAGTTTCGTGCACATCTCACGCACCCCGCGACGTGGATCATGGCATTTCTGGAAGCAAAGGCCATGGAAGGGTCTGGGTCGCCTGGGGTCCGGGGACAGAACCGCCGCACTGATTGGCGGAACTGACAAAATATAGTGGAGGGTGCATGGCTTCACCCCGGATGTCGCTCCTGGTTCGTCGCAATCGGATATTTATGACAAAAGGGGGAAATCGGAATCAACTACGGGGACGCTAGATGCTAGCTCCGTGATGAAATGCGATCACGCCGTGGTAAATCAAGTTTATACCATCACGGATTGGTGACTGTTACGTCCCAACATCAAATGATTGATGGATTTACAGTTGACGGAATGGTTAAGCGGCCATGGTGTATATAGTAGTTCTAGCCCTGTTCATAGAGCGAATAGTACGAAGCCGATATAGGCCTGTAATATAGCGGACCAATCGCAAGCTCAAGCTTCAATAGTTTCGGGGTGTTCAGTAGCGAGGTAGTCGAAGAAAAGGGCCAAGAGCACTAGATGCGACTTCAGCACGTGGTTTGATTGTTACTATGCAGGTAAATTGTTAGCCAGTAATAGCTATGTGAGACAGGGTGTGGCTCGGGGTCTCAAACTTGACCTAACCAAAAGTGCGGTTTCTCAATAGGGGCAAGGGGGGAAGCTCGTCCCGTCACGCCGGGATGTCGGTACGGCCGCTTCGTCTGAGAACATATATTCGGCAAATATACCCCGAAATGTCCGGCTAGCGATGGTGCAGTAGGAACTGGTGTAGTAGAAGTGTATATCACTGCTTTGTTATAACCTTGATAAAGGAAAATAATATGAGCTCAATTCGAAAAGATAGGTTATGAACATTGCATTGACCAAAGCGACATCTTTCCAAAATGATGTATTGGACTAATCAGACATAGTCTTCATGCCCCAGGTTTATTCAGGGGCACTCGGGTTTTGTACACCCGGGTCTAGTAATCGAGTGACGGACAGATATATGGCTGCGATGATGTCGTCCCTACCGAGATATTACCAGCTAGAATCCTACAACCAGGAATTGGGGTTTCCAGTGATTGCATACTCCTCGTGAATGTTGCGGGGGGTGACAGCGATGGTATTTCGATCTTCCAAAGTCAGAAGAGGACGAGCATACGATATATGACATCCATGTGCCCCGTAGCTTTGTGAGTTCCTGCTGTTACCGAGCACGTCTAAATAGGTACACATCTTCGTACCAAGGACTCTTTGCGACCTTGAAGGTGTGTGTTGGCTGTACCGTGCGTACTACAAGTCTTTGATATTCCAACGACGACGGACAGCGACGATCTCGACAAGAATCATCGAGGCAGCCCTAGCCGCCGCGGCCTCCTTCGCGGCGACGAGCCAAACGGCGGCGGCGGTCCCACGCCAGGACGACGCCGGACGGCCCGTGTTCGCGCACGACATGGTAGGTGTGACGGACGAGCAGACACTGATAAGTGGAGGTGGACATGGCGGAGACGATGGCGGTGGGGGGTGGACGGGCTCGCGCTGAACGCTGGGGCATCGGACGCGTACAACAAGGAGCAGCTGCCGCTGGCGTATGAGGCGGGGGGCGCGACCGAGGGCGGGTTCCAGCTCTTTATCTCGTTCGACCAGGCCGCCAGCACGTGGGACGTGGTGGGCGTCGTCGCGCGCGCCAACCAGTCTGAGGGTACCGCCTCGCAGCTCAACGGTGACGCTGGGCGACAAGTCGACCACGGGACCCGAGATCTCGAACAACTGCCCGGCGTCGGGTTTGGTAAGTGCTAACCCATGACACTAGCCAGCACCCTAGGCAATCATACATTTCTCCGTACTGACATGTCTGTTAAGTCAACTTGAACTCCGTTGCTATTTGGCTTTGATATGATATGATATGATATGGTATGATGTATCAGTACTAGGGGTATTGAGTTGGGGCAAAATCTAGTCTTGGTGCTAATGCCTGGTTGTTTAGGTAGTTTTGAACGTTTTGCCGAACGTAGGTGTCCCATCCCTCACATTGTAGATACGTTTTAGTTCATGTGTATATAAATGGTATAGTCATCACTGGCATACGGATGATATTGCGTTTTGTGTTATTTAGTCGGGCTTCTTGATGCTAACTTGGAACTTTTCTGCCCAGTCCGTGAACTCATCCCTCTGACCCTCCCAAGGTTTCATCAGCATCTCCGACGCGGCGAAGGCGTCGAAAAAGCAGGCGTCCATCTCCCGGTCTATGGAGACGCGGTCCATATTGTAGAAGGCGTAGGCGACATCGCCGAAGCGGTGCGGCAATCTCTTGAGGATAGGAATTACCTCGTCTAGACGCTGCGCAACGGTAGAATCTGCTGCCGTAGTAGGCAGGGATGGTAGGGTTTTTAGGCGCCGCTTGGCCACGGCAGAATAGAGCAGTGTCGTCAGTCGCAACCTCTTCAGACACGAGTCGAGGCGCTCTCTGATCTTATCCGGGTCGTCGCGTGGTATATGTTGTGGGTTCATGAGATCGTCGATCATATCCTGCGTTGATATATGCGAGTTCTGCAACTGGTCCGCCACTTCGTTGACGTCGTTGCTCGATCCATTGGCATCTCCGTCTCCGCCCCCCTCACTGTCGTCATCTTCTTCATCGATCTCCTCGCTCCACTCCTTCAGCTCCTCCAGAACATCCTTCAGGGTATCCCTATACTCCTCCACCTTCTTCACCAGCATCCCTGCAATACCCAGCTTCTTCAATAAGATGACATCGTCGCAGGCAGACCACACAACGCCGGTCGCGGCGAGGCTGCCCTTGCCGCCGTTCTTCTGGCGGTTGCGCAGGATCTTGCCATCGAGGGGGATGACTTCCACCAGCGCCTTCAGCTCATGCAGCACGCGATAGCAGCGCCATGCGAGGTCCTGGCGCGCGACCTTGGTGTACTTCTCGGCGCTGCAGACCTGCACGGCGGAGGCGATGCCCGGTATAGGTCCCGCCACGAGCTCGCGCAGAACTGTGACGATGGCGGATGGTGTGAAGGGCTCGTTTATGATCAAGAGGGACAGCTTGGTCGTGTGCGCTCTTATGAGGCTGGCGGAGTCGTGGGCGAGGGAGAGCGCATCGACGTTCGTGGCGGGGTCGACGGCGGCGGGCGAGGACGGGGATGGCGGGGTAGTGGTGGCGGTCTTATCCACTGAGACGGCGTGCAGGAATGTTTCAAGCTGGGTGATGAGGTCCTTCGTCGTTGTAACCAGAGACGTGAGGGCCTCTAGGGAGTTGCCGGTCGCACTTGGTGTCGCCATCTTCAGTTTACTTGAATTGGTTTCTTCTGCATGGTATCAAATTAATTTCTCGTTGGACTTCACTGACACAGTCAAAAGGTTTCGTTAAAACATCGTTTAAGCAGAGACAGCCCAAGAATTAGTGTCAACTAGTGAGATCAGCAACAGCTGGCAGGGGACGGAGCTTGGCACTTGGGCTCCAGGTTACAGCTGCCTGGTTACCCCACACCTGAGGCATGGGCGTAAGGTACCCCTGAATCTACCCCTGACTTGGGCCCGATATCACCGAATGCCGAGTACACCTACACCATTCGGAGTTAGCAATTCTCTTGAAGTTCTCTTGTGTAAGTTTATGAGCGTTATGAGCGGTGTTGCCTATGTTTCGAAGTATCAACCTGCAGTTAACAACGTAAAGCGCTTTTAGGATATGTCGTAGTTATCAAGGGGTAAAGGGGCTGAAGGGGGTAAGTGACTTGGAGGGCTGGCGTACCATATGATCGAATGTAGCAAGGCTAATAAGCATATCCGGCCAATGCTGATAGCTTCCAACGCCCTTTTCAGCCCGCCATCCCAAAGCTCAGCACCGGCGTTCGGCTCGCCCGCCATGAAGTAACACACCACCCACATCGGCGGCGTCAGGATGCCGGTATTGGGTCCTCCGCTCGTCATGGCCATCAGTGTCACGACGACAGCAAGCGCGATCGAGGACACTCTCTCCTGCGTCCAGTGGCTCTGGTGCTCCTGGTTGATGCATCGCTTAGCCCTGGTCGCGACCTCCCGCAGCAGGAGCAGGATGCCGAACAGGTTGATGAGGTAGTTTGCCAGCTGCAGCGGCAGCATCCACAGATGCGCGAAAATCGGATGGTGCGACTGCAGCTCGGGATATGCGCTGTCTATGAGAATGGTGCCCGCCTTGCAGGTGTAGAACGCACCTAGGACGCGACAGACCCTCAGGTTGGTCAGGGCTTGGCCGTGCCGCAGCTTCCTGTAGACGGCAGTTGCAAGCCTGGGGAAAGTCTCTGTTTGTGTTGCTGTCATCGTACAATATTGATGTCGTGTCTAGTCCCAGTACCATAAGTTGACTGCTTACATGTTAGAGCAGAGTCGATATCGCATGAGAACAGTGCTGTTATGCGAAGGGTAAACTGCGAGACGTCTCAATATAAACACGTTGAGATAGAGTTTGGAGAGAAGCTGGGCTTCTTGTTGTCGGTAAACCTCACTAATACCAATGAGTGCACAGGGCTCGGTTTGAGATACCTGATAAGGTTACTCGTCTCGACATATCTAAAATTGTAAGTAAGGTTCTAACAACATTGCCCAAGCTGATGGTTTCAAACCTTGATAGTCTGGCACGAGAAACTGTCAACCCTATTCCTGTCACGAACCCCGTGTTCATTCATAGTCGGAGTTCAACTACATGGCTACGATCAGTAACAACAGTCGTCTCATTCATTGATAGCGAAGGTGTATTCCTAAGTCAGCCGTAGTAGTAACA
Source organism: Diatrype stigma (assembly GCA_022225965.2). Classification (NCBI taxonomy): domain Eukaryota; kingdom Fungi; phylum Ascomycota; class Sordariomycetes; order Xylariales; family Diatrypaceae; genus Diatrype; species Diatrype stigma. Next base: position 130,710 of record JAKJXP020000040.1, on the reverse strand, counting down.
AGAATTAATAACATGCGGGCCCTCTCTAGGAACCGACATCTTGTAACGATCAAAACCCCCTTTTATCCTCAGACCCTGAGTCCAAATCATCTTCCAAAGCAGGACCGGTGAGTCCTGACCTCCTAGCCTGCATAGCGAAGTACTGAATGTCGGCCTGGTCAAACTGTGTAAACCATTGGTCCATGATCTGATCAACTTCCGCAAGTATAGGCAGTATCCTCGAACATCTCGGATGGTCGGATTGAAACGCACTTAGATCCATTATCTCCAGATCACAGAACTTTTGTTTGATCTGCTGTACACTGCTAGTCTGTCTAGCCCGGTAATGTTCCTCGGGCAAGTAGAGCCCAGCGGCCATCAAAGATTGCCGAAGTGAGCCGAGTTGCAGTGTTTCGCATAGCATATTTGTTTTCCTACACGTGTCTGAACACAGCCTCTCATTTGGATTCTCGCTGCCTTCAGTAAGTCTTGATTCGGAAAGTTCGACGAGTTCGAGTAGTTCGTCGATCTGGTCGTTCCTTGCGCATATGATTATATCTAAGTGATTGGTTGTATAAGTATACGGGGGAAGTACAAGGTTTGGAGGATCGTGAATAAATAGCAAGGTCACTTACCTCTGAGTTTCGCCAGTGGGAGTGCCGGATGGAATATCCAATCATCCACAACCTCTTCTCCATATTTGAGCCTATAATCATATGTGATCGTAGATCCTTGGACAATGATGTCTAATAGGTCAGAGAACGTGGAAAAGTCGCCCAGTTCCCAGGATATGAATAGCCGTTCTGGAATACTACAGTTTCGATACCACTCAGGCAATCGGCCCACCCAACGCTTTGTATATGGTCGCAGGATTTGCGTCATGCCATAGCGATTGGTGAAATCCAGTATGTGGAATAGCGTGTCCTCGGATACCCTGGGAGGTACCCTCTTGAAATAGCCGTGGACGATGTTTAGAACGATCCTGATAGTTTCAGACGTGACCTTTGCCATGTCAAGCGACAAATACTGCGTTCCACCTGAAGCAATCGTTCTTCGTTGGGGACTGGTCAACTCGGATCGTACCCGAGCCGAATGACGCGCGAGAGTTCTGGAGTCAACCAGGTATCTCCGCGTGGCCCCTGCATTCCCATCGTCAACAGTGATAATAAGGTCGCCGTAATAGTCGAATGTTTCATCCATGTTATATTCACCCTCTGGTCCGCTGTGATCTCGGTTAGCATAGGAACATTGTAAGGCCATATGCGGATATAGCTTTCCCATGTCGATAAGTAGGCCGTCTCACCACCATGAAGCCCTAAAACAACGCAAGAGGCCAGCATTGTTGTATAGGATGTAATTACTTACTTTTTTCCAAGTCCTTCCATCGTGTGTATATCGTAGCCTTATTTCGTTATCTTTCTTCGTGTGGTGTGCAACAGGCGCTATGAAATTTGTTTTGTAAAGGATGGCAGTCATCGACGTGAGGCGTTGGTGGCGACTCGTCCACATTGTACATGCTCGTAATCGTGGACACTCCAATATGATGAAGGGTAAAGAGCAGAAGAACTGAAATATATAAGAATTCTGAATACATAGCTTTGTGGAGCATAGCTATTTCCGCTACTTACGTTTGAATATTTCACAGAACTCGAACTCAATAATAAAAGTGGAAGGTTAATGGACGTATATGACGCCATTTACAATGCATCTTCTCAGGCACCTAGGGTGATATGTGTGTAGAATGTGTTGTCGGACACTATCCCCCTATTCTAGGCTAGTCTAGCATTCAAAACGTTATAAAGATACCATAACCTACTTACAGATATACGATTGAGACATAGGTATAGCGCTATAGCTTCATCTGCATATACATAGTGGTTTGTCTATGGACCATTACGCAAAGAAACTGTTCCGCAGCGCCGAGGAGTACTATGTACTCCTGAGCATTACCTAAGCGTACCCCTGACTAGCCAGGAACCATATAAGAATTCCTGGCAGTGACAATACACGCTTTATACTACTAAAAAAAGTACACAGCCTCAAGAATTAGTACATAGTTACGTAGTAAATGGCACGACACCCCAACGATGCGCAGCTACGTCGGGAGTTCAGTCGACAAAAAAGCCCCCTGCATAATCATCATCTACCATAAAGCCGCCACCTTCGCCGCTTTCCTCGCTCTGGTGCGCAGCCACATCGGCCTCGTCATCATCATCATCATCGTGATCACCCGCTTCTGCTGCAGCCCTGCCCTTGCCTTTTCCTTTGCTCCCATCTAAGTCCATACGAACCGTGTTACCAGCGGCCGCTGCCGCTGCCGCTTCCGCTTCCTCGTCCGAATCCACGCCGGCCCAGATCCGCTGCCTGACTCTCAGGTGCATCAGGAACGTTCTCCAGGCCCGGAGGACTTCCCGGGTCCTCCGCTCCCGCTCGACTTCGGCCTCTTGGTCTCGGAGCCCCGCGATCACCGCCCTCACGGCCTCCTCGTGCTCGGCGGCGACAACGACGCCGTGGAGGACAGCAGTGCCTTGCCTGCCCTTGAACTGGAAGCCCGTCAGGGCAGGGGCGTAGTCGACCCCTAGTACCAAGGCGGCTCGGGCCCCCAGGTCGTCCGCGACGTAGGCCCCGCCCTCCGGGACCATGCTGGGGACGTAAATGTCAAGATTGCCGAAACGGTTCTTCGGGATCCGGCCGTCTACGATCGGAGGCGCCTTGTACAGGTCTGTTTGTTCCAGCATGTATATGGGCGTCCCGACCGTCTCCCCATCTCCGTATTCTTCGTCGCCAAAGACGTCCGTCTTCTTGACTGGCTTAGGCAGGAACTTGACCGGTATCTCGTCCGGGCGTACTTCTCTGCCCATTCTGTACCACTTCTCTCTGCTGCGGGCGACACGCACGTCTTTCCGCCTGTAGATCTTTTCCAGGGGCCCCTTGCTGCCTGCGCCTACAGTTCCAGCAGCCGTCGCATTTGGTACTAGTACTTCATTCCGTCTCAGGTGCCGCTCCAGCGCGTATATCGGATGGTCTTTGAAGTCTGCCACGTTCCGGGGCATGGGCTCCCGCGACTCAGCCGCGGCCAACTCGTTGCTCTCAATTTGATCGAGATCAGTGGTATGCCCGCGTGAATAAGCCCGCAAGGCTTTGCGCCACCACCTCTCACCAATCGGGGTCGCGCTTTCGATGCGCATCTTCCTTGTCTTCGCATTGTAGGCTTTCGTATATCGACGGGTGACGTCCTGAGCTGTGCCATCTGCCTCGAATCCTACTACATAGACCATATAGTTCTCTCGATCAGAGGAGGGAGGCTCAAGCTTGTTCGGCTTCCAAAGCGACTCGGTCACTAACGGATCTACAGGTTGCCATTTCTGGTGGGCTTCGTCGAGGACCTCGACCCAGTAAACAGGAAATGGTGACTCTCGTATTTTCTTAGGCAAAGGGGCAGTTTGGCTAGATGAACTACCAGATGGCGTTGTAGGTACTTCGAAGGCGGCTGCATTCGGATGACCTAACCGTCTTCTCGCAGACATCGGGAATGGGGTGGCAGCTGCGGGTGACTCGTAGCTGCTGTCATACTTAGGCATCCGCGCATATTGTTCTTCAAGAGAAAGCTTTCCTTTCTTCCTTGGTGGCTTTCCCATAGGAGGCCCCCCTGAGACAAACGACAGGGGTTGAAGCGAGCATACAAGCCGCGCTTCGATCCCGGCGCTACGGAGCAAGGCACAGAATAGCTGAACACCGACATCTCGTGAACCTTTGAGAGATTTGGCTGCATTACGGAAGTCTGCCCTGTCCACGAGGGTCTCCGCATCTTCCGGAAGTTGGTACTATGTATATATATCAGTTACTAGCCGTGACACACAAGACCTGGAGATGTTACGTTTTGTAAATGTTCTTCATTATCAGCCCAAAGTGCCCTGCGCAGTCCTCGTTCTGTAACTCGAAACTTGAGCTTAAACATATTCATCGCCTCCTGTAGTCCGTTCTTGAGAGACTCTGTGCGCCCAAATTGAGATAAACTCTTTTTGGGGTGCAAATAAGTAAGCATCTTTTTGGTTAGTAGAGGCCGCACGGCTTCTTGGACCATGGGGTCATTGCACCAGCGGTTCCTGCGGGAAACATGTGCCAATAGGCAGAGTAGATGGGTTTTGTGTACTTCAACGCGACGGTCCTTCTCTAGTTTATTAATGGGTTTCCGCCTATCCACGGCCTTGCGAGCGGAAATGGCTGTGCGGGCCGACAAATCGAGCTCGAGACCCTTGGGAGTGTCCTCAATCGTACTGCTATCAATATTGAAGAAGGGAAGATCGACATCTTCGAAGGCTAAGCTGTCGTCTTCTTCGTCGTCCGTATCCGTATCTCTTTCAATGGTCTGAATAGCAGCGACGGGCAGTGAAACATCTTCAAATTCGATATCTTCCTCTTCGTCTTGGTTCTCTTCTTCGGCTACTTTTTCCGCTTGGGTAGCTGCCGGTTTAGGTGGTTTCTCGTGGCTCCTCTGCCCTGGGCGCTTCCTTTTTACTGGCCGCTCAGGACTCCCCGAGTTTGGTTGTACTTCCACCTCTGCTAGCATATCGCGATATACGTCTGGAATATCGCCGCGACTGGCTCCGGACCGTGTTCGTCTCGAAGAACCCGACGCTTTCGCAGCGCTGGCATGGCTACCAGATGCGGTGCGCTTTCTACCCGCCATGTTGACTAAGCAAGACAAAGAAATGGGCGTTAGGTGGGCGATAGCTTTCTATAAATAACCGTGGCGCACAGCGATGATACAGTTGATCGTGGTCGTAACATATTCGCTTTTACCTGGACTTCGTACCCTAGGCTAGATAACGAGGGGTACGATGGCCCAAATAATACGGAGTGGTTAGCTTTATATAAAGAAAGACAGTTCAGGAAGATGGAATGAGAAGGCGCAGGCTGCATAGTTCGGGGCTATGTACGTCACATCTGTAGCATCAATTAACGCGAAAAAACGTGACATAAACGATCGCGTTACATGCATATATGTCACATTCGCTTGTTCCGATTCATTTACTGCATATACTTGCTGAATCTACCTTGGAAAAAAGAAAAGATGCAACTAACTGGATATTCTTCTATCGTAGCAGCATTAATGTAGCTTCGGAGATCATTTCCTTCTCTCCTCTATGAGCTTCCCCCTGTGAGGATATGACAGCCGACTGGCCAGTTCTACATATATCGAGCTGGTTTGTCTTCCTTGATTGCGTGGCTGACTATGTCTCAAAGTCGAGCGACCTCCTTTATATTGTTTCGGCATATGGTTGAGCATTTTCCTAATCATTTCCAGCAGACTTCATGAATATCTCCAATCTATAGGCATGTCTAGGCTACTCATCTCCACAAGAGCAAAATCTCGTTCACCGATGGTGAGTCTTAGTTGGCAGCGACGATGGCCAAAGTAATCGCTCACCTATCCCCGTCCCCGTCGAGTTTTGAAAAGAATGGCATGACTCCGGACATGGCATTCCCGGCGTTCCAAGCCTGTGATTCTCTCCCTGTTGTTGAATATTTTGGTGGGTAAGCATGCGACTATGTCGTCTAACGCTCCTCAGCTACCATTCGACCGACCCGATGAAGATACAGATGCTGCGGCTAAAGCTCTAGCATCTGCTTCTGCGTCTGCTTCTGCCATCTCTTTCGCTTCAATCATGAGCCGGTCCCAGCATTCACTACACATGCCGTCGTTCCATTTGACCACTGTCTTGTCCATCTCTCCTCTCGGGCCCCGACATGTCTTGAAGAGTTCGGGGCATGTCTTCGGCCCCAAGAACCCCCAGCAGTTGCATCCCTGCCAGCGCTGGTAAAGTTCCTTACACATTGGTTGTCACAATGCGTCGTCGAATAGAAACGAGTGGACCTGGTGTGCTATGTCTTGACAATGAAGATGCCGTACGAGCTACTCAGACTTGTAATGTTGGACGAACATCTGTAGGATGATGGTATGATAGTCGTGCGGTTTTGCATGCGATCGAAAACCGGCCGTTGGCCTCTCCAGTTGCTTGCCTCTCCCGTCCCGATCAACGGGAGCTGCCAACCGGGTATCAAAGGAAAGTTGTCCCAAGCTGTCTAGTAACAACAGCCAATATCCGATGTCCTCGCTATGGACATCAAACGGGCATACCCAAGCTCTGGATCTTGAGAAACAAAAGGTGCCATGTACTGCCGTCGGTAATAGAACGAATGGATACTTGGCTTGAGGAAGCTATACACTGCATCGATTACCGGCTGTCTAGTAACAGCACAGTTATCCTCAGCGATACAGTGAAGATAGAAGAGCACATAAAGTACAGCTCATGGGCGTCCGAGTCGACGGCCTGCTGTGGAACACTGCGCACATAAATTGAGACGAGCGCTGAACACAGCCATCGCATGGGAAGGGCAACACATTTCAGGGATCCCGAGAATCAGGGTCTCGACCGTTCAAGATCTTGAGGTGAGCCCTTTAGGATGCTGCAGCCCCCACTCGCTGTAACCCAACAACTATCGAAAACTCCATCTTCGTGCACCGGCCGGCGTCATTTGCCCCCCCATAATTATCTGACAGCCCATGGGATCGAGATCACTCTACCTATGGCCTGCCAGTCTTACATGCTTCTGCACGACATCGTTCAGCACTGCATCACCCTGCCCATCAATTTTCTTTGCCTAACGCATCAAGAAATGTTGGATGTAGCCGGTTCGAAATCAACGAAATGTCGAAATGTGAAGAGATCCATCAGTTCTCCTCTTCTGAGAATCATCGTTTATTTATATTATATACATAGATGTGCAGGGTTTAACCTGTGCTGAAAGACTGGCTGTCTAGCGGTGTAGGTAGCTCCCAGCTAATTCCTCCTCAGGACAAGACACCAATAGGATATGCCGCGGCGATATTACCGTTGTCGGGGCTAATCACTGGTAGCGCAGAGTAATTTTTGGTTTCTACAGATCGGTTAGTAGATATCGGCATCTTACGCACCGGGCGCAAGTGTGTGATCTCAGAAGCTATATTCAGCAGTTTTCCCTCGCTGAACGGTAATCCCATGATCTCCATCCCGACCGGCACCCCGATCGGCGCATCCTCCGACGGCGGCGAGAAGCCGGCCGGTACCGTGACTACCGGGACTCCCGTCAACGCGGCGAGTATGCCGTTGCGGCCGCTCTGGGACGGGGAACCGATCTTGACCACCAGGTTCTTCTGTTCCGGGTACATGATCGCATCGAGCTTGTTACTGGAGAATGTCGAGAATAGCGCGTTGGTGAGGTTCTTGATTGCAAGTTGACGAACGGCGTACGACGCGTTGCCCGTTGAGGAGACAAAAGCATTGTTCACATAGCCATATTGGCTCGGGATCACCACGAATTTACCGCTAGTGTACAATTCGTTGAAGCTGGCCGGCGCTGTGACCTGCAAGCCTGGGCCGGTGAGGTACTCGTCGAGCATCTCACGATACTCGAGCTGCTGCACGTCCATCGTAGTGAGAATCTCTGTCGCGTTGTAGATAGCGTCGGTGATATTGACGATCACAGCTCCCTCTGACTTCAGAAACCCCACCATGTCTCCCATGGCATCATTAACGGGCGTTGTCTCGCTAGAAGTGGTATGGTTCCAGAAGCCGTCCAAAGCACCAAATCGCATGCCCTTCAGGCTTCCCCCATACAGTTCAGCGGAGTAGTCCTTGCCGATGACCTCGGGCGGGACGAGGGCGGTAGCGTTATCAGTTTCGTCGAACCCGACGCTCGCCATGACAGTCAGCGCGACAGCTAGATCCTTCACGCTCCTCGCCATGGGCCCCACAGTGTCCTGCGTATAGGAAATTGGTATAACGCCGGCCCTGGATATCAGGCCGCGTGTCGGCCGAACGCTGACGAGACTGTTGGCGCTCGCGGGGCTCCGCAGACTGTTGACCGTGTCGGTCCCCGTCCCAAACACCGCAAAGCTAGCGGCTATAGCGGCGCCTGTTCCGCCGCTGCTCCCTCCAGGCGTCCGGGTCCGGTCGTACGGGTTGGCCGTTTGCCCTCCCAGGGAAGAGACGGAGATTCCTTCGAGAGCTAGCTCGTGCAGATTCACTTTTCCGATGATTATGGCGCCCTCACTCTTGAGCACCTTGACAACTGGTGCATCCGCCGTCGGTTTGTTGCCCGCTAGCGCGAGGCACGCGCCTGTGGTGTTCATCGGCGTCGCATCGTAGTTGTCCTTGAGCAAGACCGGGACGCAAAACAGCTTGCCGGTGGTGTTCCCGGTCAAAAGGCGCTGATCCAACTCATCCGCGATGGAGAGTGCGTCCGGGTTCAGACCGATGATCGCATTGATCGTGGGATTGTACTCCTCGATGCGCGAGATGAACGAAGAGACGACCCCGCGGCAGGTCGTCAGCCCCGTGAAGAGCGCATTGTGTACACCGTCGATGGTGGCCTCCCGGGCATCAAAGGAATCGCGTAGACCCGAAGCAGCTGCTGCCTGTAGCATAAGTGCCTTAAGCATGGACGATACCAACGAGAATTCCGCGGCGCCGGAACCGGGGCCGGAGAGTCCCGGTGTGGTCAGTCTCATCGTTCTTCCTTGTCCTTCTTTTTATGTCTTGTCGTCGCCTACACTCCCGATTGCGAATGTTGGCCTTTGAAGGGTTATATCTTCCCGCTGTGAGCTGTGTTCTCCGTCTCCGTTATCGCTCATCGCCATTCTCCTCCAAGAAATAGAACCATACCCCGCCAGTAAGATCCACAGTGTTTCTTATCAGGTAGCTTACAGTTCCGCTCTACCATTTCACATGTACGTCAATGAAGCCGACTTCTCCTCGGATTCAAACCAGAGCATGGCGATTTTATCGATAGCCCTATCTATGATCGGATTGGCTCTCAGCGCCCCGAAGATAACCTCAAATTGAAAAGCCTACCTGCCGTGGTTTCTTGGCCGACTGTATCTATATATGCCGGGCGTCTCCATCCCCTTACGTATGATTACCATCGAGTTTGGTAGGATATATTCAACGAAAATGGATCTAATGACTATTCACCATGAACCACTAAAGTATAGGAGGCCAATCGGTGTAATATCTCATGACTAATAATGATATCATGCCGTTCCCAATGACGGCTTACGAAGCCCGAGATAACACCATCCATCTCATCGGCACATACCTCCCTTCGTTTCCAGCTCGGTATACCTACACGCCGCGCACAAGTCGAGGCTTGCCTAGCAAGTGAAGACGGGCGGGCCGGGGATGGTGTATTCCGTCGCCTTGTAAGCGTCGTAGACGATGCCGGGGTCGGTGGGAGAGTAGGCGCCGGGGAAGGCGACGAGGTTCTCGGAGGGGACGGTGGAGCCGGACCCCGTGACCTGGAGCTGGTGGCAGCCCGGGTAGAACTGGGCGCCGGGGTACTCCCAGGCGGCGTGGAGGGCGATGATCTCGTTGCGGACGAGGTAGTAGCCCGGCTTGAGGCAGCTCGGGACCGTGTACTCGTAGCCGCCGTTGGGCGCCGTCTTGAGCACGGCGTCGCCCCACACGTCGCTCGTCCCCTGCCGCCCGTCCTCCTTGATCTTGAACCACACCGCCGCGTCCCCCGGCATGTAGTCCTGGCACCCCGCGTCCGGGCACCGCGCCATGTACGTGATCACCGGGCCCATGTGCGTGTCCGGCCACAGCGTCCAGTGCAGCGCGTTCGTCGACCCCGCCGCCGCCGGCGCGTGCAGCTTCGCCGGCTCCGAGCCCACGACCCCGCCCTCCGTGTACCCGCCGCACTGCAGGTCCGCTAGTGTCACGTCCTGCACCGGCCCGTTGCCCTGGACCGGGCGGGAGATGCGGTCGGGCTGCATCGATCGGCAGGTGTTAGTTCATATGGTTCTTCATCTACCATGCATGCATGCATGAGGTAAGGAGAGATAGGATGTCTCATGGGAAGAGATTCGGGTATCCAAAAGGACAAGCCAAACTCAAAATGTGGGTGAACAACGTACTCTTGGCTCAGTATACGGATCTGAGTTGATCTACAATCTCACATGTTAGCAATGCACCTCGATATAAAGCCAACTCCAGTCCAGTAATGATGTATATATAGCTCACGGTTGGAGATGGGATGGATGCTCACCTGGTAGAACGTGTAGAACTGGCCGTCGATGGTGCCGTTGTCGATGTATCCATGGGCGGCGGCGAGGCCGGCACCTCCGAGCAGCGCAGCGAGGACCTTCATATTCTCGGCAGCGGGAACTAAGTATCGACTAAAAAGCACAGTCGGTCCGAACGGAAGATGAGTTGCTCTCTATTGACGTCTGGCGGAGCGGCGGGTCGATCGGACGGATGGACGATCTTAGGGGATATCTATCGGTAATGAGCGATAACAGAATGCGATAATAATACTACTGAAGTCTATATGATCAACCAAGGACGGGACGCGGTTAATATACACCTCTTCCCGCTTCCTCCTTTCACATGATTCAGCCTCCTTTCTGGGGTTGTCCCTCCCCATTCTGCTCTCGTATCTACCCACTGCAACCCTTCATCTCTCGTAGCGGTCTACAGTTGATTAGACCCTCCGATGCCATCGCGGAGAAATTCAGGCCGAAGGGGGCACCAATACATTATACCCTACTCAGCATATTTGTTTCCTAATAATACCTAGGCATGTATACCACAGCGCATGTTTGTTCTTTCTTCAGGGCGTCAGCAGGGACGAAACATCGAGTTTCTTTCGTTGGTCCTGGAGGTCCCTTGACTGGAGGCGGGCCAGGGCGACGGGCACCATCCGTTTTCGGCACGGAAGGTCCGTTTCGTTTCGTTTCAGGTAATCTGAACTTCGAAGCGCCGGGTTTGCATTGGTTGGCGGAAACCACCAACCCCGGTTCCTGAGGATTTCAGCTCCACTAATAGAATCTACTTCGAACATTCTAAGACTCGCTTCAGTCTGCGCTAGTGATGGACCCCCAGACTGCTTTGATTATTTGACTGCCCATGGCGATATAGACTCTTGCATTGGTAAGTTAACAGATCGTGAAGTCACCCGTGTCGCTAAGACAGTCAAGATAGCGGCAGGATGATAATTGACTAGACGATCTTTCATCATTATCTTGCGTGATATAGAACCTCGCAAGGGTTCGAATAGCTATCATAAGCATTCATAAGTATCTACAGGTTTGATGGGCAGCTACTCTTGCTCCTGGAGGTTTTCCCATATAGCTTTGAGCACACGATTCCTTCCGTCTCCCAACGAGCTATTCGTACAGCGACTCCTTTGAAATATGAGCTGGACATTGGCTGTAGGCTCCACTCCATAATGGTACACCTTCACGCAGGCACTATAGAAATAGGGGTATTAGCAATGGTGACCACCAGTACTGAGCTCTCAAATACGAAGGGGCCTCGTCGTTCCGATTTTCGATTGCTGTATTCTAGATCGAATTGGGTGTAGGATGAAGATGTCAGGATCACTTACTGATAACGCCCTCCCTCAAATCTTTATCGGAAAGATCCTTGAAAGGATCCTTCTTGTTGAATGCGTAACTAGCGCGTTCCTTACGAGACATCTTGAGGATGTTGTATTTCTCTCCAAAGGTGATCTCGCGGTCGTTCTTGAACGCATTGAACTGGGTTTAGACTATTAGCACATGACGGAAACAGCTGATGTTCTGGATAGCACTAACCTTCTTCTTCCACGACCATCTGTCGGCCTTCGCCTTACCTGGGAGCGGCTCGACATCATTATCCTCATTTTCGAGAACCTCTTTGATTACATAGGGGCCAGTGTTTTCGAGTTCGATGCCAGCTTTCCTAGCATAGGCAATGACCAGCTCACAAAAAGTATATTCCTCGCTGCCATAGGACCCCTCTGCCTCTGACCAGTGGAGATAGCATGCCATTACTAAACCCAGATCTTTGATGCGAGGGTCGGACTTGAGTAAATCGGCGAGGTCAAGCTCGTTGAGCATCGTAACAAACATCAGACCGATGATTTCAATAGTCTCGTTGAAGAGATCGCCATCATCAATCACTGGTACAACGATTAGCCTCTGGCAATCTAGCAAGTTAATAGGGGCAACGAACTATGCCAGGCCATCTGGTGATCTTGCAGAAGCCAATGGACAAAAGAAGAGGCGATACACCACATCTCGTTCAAACGGTCATCATTACCCGTCTTCTTCTTCTTGAACTCTTTATCGAAATTGATAAGCTGTTCACGTTAACACCATGTTTATGAGATACTAACATCGTACGACCAAAGCAAACCCGAGGCCACGACACTGCCTCAAGCATTACGTACCGTGTTCTGGACCAACTCTTGTATTCCATATCCATTGAAGTCATTATAGATATACATGTCAAACGCATCCGGGCATGTATAAAAGGCAAACTTTTTCAGATCGCAGAAGTTCGTCCAAGATTTCCACATGGAGATCCATTTGTAGTCGGGATAGTCAGCAGCAGGCTTGGCGCCAGGATGATCTTTGGCATCCGCCACCTCGGCGTTGTACATCTCTCCGATGTCATCTTCATCAAGCTCCTCGTCGCCGTCCTGCTTCTCCTTCTCAAAATCGTAGAACGGACGCTGGAAGCAGTAATACTCATAAGGAGCGCGTTTCTCCAAGTCTTCGTGGGCACATTCGCACCCCTCTTCGCAACTATCGTCTGCCTCAGATGCCTTCCTGCTTTTTTTCCTGCCCTTGGACGGGCCCGGCTGCGCGCTCGAGTCCGCGTCCGCACGTGCGCGCTTTCGTGGTGGCATCTTGACTCCACGCTTTCGCAGTAGCATTAGGGGGCTCGGGATGCGCTAAGGATGCTCCTCGAGAAGCCTCGAAGATGTGTTCGAGTGATGTATATTCCGACCACAGTAGGACTGGCCGAAATTCAATTCGAGGCGATGATATTCAGGAGAAGATTGTAAGAAAACCAGTTCAAAGTCACATACAGGCGTTTGATTAGGCCAAACCTATAATTCGTCGTTGTAGGTAGTTACGCGTTGCATTATCTTGGGTAGGTGTAAGTATTTACATACATACATAACGCATTTACAGCGAGCGTCGCGACTTTCCAGCGTCCATGCTTTGATGGCCGGCAACGTCATAGCTATCAACCAGTGTGCCAGCGTGCCAGCTTGCCAGTGCAACCACCGGGACAACCCTGTCAGCCCCTGAAAAACGCGAACTCGACGCGCTAATCAATGCTGTTAAGCGGAGGCTATGGCCGCCTGCTAAAGTCAACAGGTTGACAACCATTAAACTACGAACCATAACGTGGTCGGTATCTGGTCGGTTTCAACAATGACGGGGATTTCGTCTGCGAGACAGAAGTGCAGTATTTGAGGGAGGCATAAAGGGCGAACGACGGTAGTCTCACAAGGTAGAGACCGCATGTGGAAGCGATGGAGAAGATCTCGCAGTTCGTTGCAATCACGGCATCCACGGTTACCTTGGCAGCTTGGGAAGACGGTCGGTTTGGCTGGCCTCCGATCCCAGTGGTGTCTTCATGATCTAGATGCATCTTCAGGGCCGGGCTTTGGCAGACCATGGCGATATTGTCCTGGCGGTGTAGGAATGCAGTGACAGGCATCCCGATTCCAAGGTGGCCTAAGAAGACATATCGAAAGCCAACCATCCAAGACAACGGTGATCCTGGAGGAAGCAGGAGATCCATTGGGTAGTATATCTACACAGTCATCAGCAGATGTCAGAGCTGCATGCTGCAACTACATTAGCGGAGATAGCAAAACCGGTACTTGGTCCGATAGACATGGACACGTTGCCCTAGTATAGCAGGTGATCAAGATGAGGCTCTGCTCATTCCAACACACAGATACCACACCAGCTGTGTGGTGTGTATCCCCGGGCTTCATGTAGACGCCCCGTCGCGGTATGCTCACTCTCTGTAGAGGCCCAATCTGCAGCAGCTGCCCAAAGACAACTCGGGCTTCGTGTCAGGGTCATAACTCCCGAGTGAGACACGCCCCATGCCTTGAGCATCACCATCTAGTCTCCTCGCAGGCATGCACTGAACCGTCGTTACTGCACGATCATAGCTATGAGCCATCTCGTTAGGCTAAGCCGGCATGGGCAGCGGCATATGACATGCAAGAGAGGAGCATTGGCCTCTCGCCTTGCAAGAAAATAATGGCTTAGTAACGGAAAGGGGGCGAGGCTCAGGGACCGTTGTTAGTACTACCTACCCGTCACCTCATAGCAGCAGACGCACCACGCCTGCATCAATCATATGCCTGATCGTACGAAGTGTTGTCATTGTTCATGAGGAACTGCGATGCCCCTCGTATAGATCACTGCTTATTACCGCTTGGCTGCAGTTATACACGTATGTCTGGGCATGCAATGTTACGGTAGAAAAACCCACGTGGTGGCCGGGAGGCAATTTGTCAAGGCGCAGAGGCCTTAGTTACTCAACCCAGAGAGGCCCGGATGACTAAGGTCCCTCCTTTATTCGGCCCATGGTATGCGTTGAAACGCGGTACCGGAAATGACGCCACTGGACAGGTCCCCCCTCCCTCCCTCCTGGGTGATGTTGAAGCGTGATAATGACTACACACCTCCCTAGGTATGGCATGCACTTGCAGCTGTCAGAACTGTTTACGTGCCATACACCGGACTGATGGTGCATGTAGGCTGTAGGTATATATTGGTGACTAATGCGGAAATTTTCCTATGACTTGCATTTTGCCTAGGTGTCTGTCCGTCATAACGACCGGCCGTTCGTATACAGGAGATAATAACTCCTTGCTATACTGGTTCCGCCTCAGGGCTCCGCGAGCCCCCAAACCCCATCTATTGTCGATTGGAAGTGGGGGTAGTCTGAGCTTTCCTGCATACCGTAAGTGAACGAACGATTCTAGTATATCTAGTATAGGAGGTTCCGGCCTGTCGGAAATCGTCATCGCTGTCTACGGATCGGCCCCTTACTACCCTAATGCTAGTCAGCACAAGACATGCCATCAGCAGAGCGGTGCTATTTGATGCAACATTCGCCTCTGTCACGCGATCAGATATAACGTATGTTACGTGGCTGTAGGTAAGCAGGTAGTATGGATCTGTGTGGTCAGAAGTTGATTAGTTGGACGGGCGTAAAAGACAAAGTTAGGTAGGTAGCTTCGACTATAGCAACTTCACATTGAACTACATCCAGTATTACATGTCATTTAAGTTATGTCATTCACCATCATACCCTATGCAATCGGGCAAGAAGGGCAACCACTTCAGTACCTAGGTAGTATAGTCGCCGTTCGGCCGTGCTTTAGTGGTTGGGCATCAACATCATCAACGAACTACCCCGCGAATTGCTGTATTACCGCGGAATGAATACAATCGAAAGGAGTTATTACGCCCAGGGTCCATGTGTTTAACTCACAGTCTATCTATCCGTCCACTCACATGGTGCAGATCCTAACCTACAAGTGGATGGCAGGTTGAGGTGCTTCACTATCATTGATGTTAGTCACCTATAGATCCTCCCAAGGAGTAGATAACAACGATTTGCACTAAAATTATCTAAGGGAATCGGAGACAGAGCCCGATATACTTATCATGCTACTATTGTAGTTTACATAGTATCTGTCAAGTTAATGCTCTGATGCTATGCTCTTACCTACTACCTACCCCGCAAGTCGACAGGGAGGTAACTGTATTGAACTCACTCCCCATGCCGTCTTCAGCATTTGTCATGCGGGGCAACTATACCAATGCAATATATCCTCCGTGCTGCTCGGAACTCTGATCCGAACCTTCTATCTCAGCTATGACTGGGTAGTCCCTGATCAGCCAGGCACAGGGTGGCTCGCAAGATATAAGGGGGGAAAGGCGGTACCTAGAGTCTGCCATTGGCGGCAGGCTTGACTATTGGAACTACCTGTTCCATCGCATGTGAAACGGATACCTGCAGGCCTCTGATGAGAATACTAGGCTAAGAGGAAGGGGCTCGAGATAGGTCAGTTGATGGGCATGCTGTTTAAAGCGAACCGTGACAGGTTGTTAGATATACGATTGTGTTAAATTAATCCCGACGTTGTCGTACATATGAAGCCTCTGTGTGTGTCAGTAGGCAGGTACCTAGGCTTTTGGGGGGCCAGGGGGAGGGGCCATCGTCTAATCCTACAGCGAGGGGATTGCCAAATACCAACCACCAGATAACCCTGTATGCCATTTCGACCACGTGGGCCATATAGCAGTTTGACGGTCAGTCACAATCGTCTTATCAGCATCCCCTAGCAACTGTGAGCCGAATGCTATTGGTAATTCGTACTACTACCCCTTTCGAAAGGAGTCGACCGCTGCCAAATACGGCTTGATCCATTTTAGCTCCTATCTCGGCTTGCTCGGATCGTGGCGTATGTACGCCACGGCTATGAGATGATATATGATATGTTCCAGCCTTGTTCATGCCTTCGGCGGTCCCCTGAATACACCACACTCTTGGCGGTAGGAGACCAACTGGTGAGTATATACTTTGTGGGCCTGTACTAGGTATCGTCACTTCAAGCGTCGCCACTTGAATATTTCATGTCGCGGAACCTTCGGAATCTGCAGTTGAATGATCGATTAAAAATATATGCGACGTAAGAAGCACTCGCGGTTGGGTATCTGCGACTCAATCACAGTAGTGATAGGGTCGTTCCGTATAAGGGGGTGATTAATCAGAGCGAGGGACTGAAACATTGGCCGCCAATGAAATCAGAACAGGGGGGTACATAGCTGAGCCGAGATTTCTTCGGCAGCTATGTGTATCTTCGCTATCAACTCTCACTCAGCTGGCGCAATGATCAACCGCCAATATGCCCAGTTACGGTCGCCTTGGGTCTTGTCCGCGCAGCCTAGGTGTTACTCTCGCCATAATATGGAGTTCCTCGTTCCTGTTCCTTGTGGCTGTCGTGGACGTGTCAGCTATAAGATTTGGACGGTGTGATTGCTCCTAGTATACCTGGCATGAGTACGATTAACATGCCAGCCTGCTCACTTATACGTACCTATGCAGGCGTACCAAAGTCCGAGTATCGGGCGCTGGCGGATCGACATGCAAGGCAACTTCCCTCTGCACGGTATACTACACACTTTTGGCCTCTGTGGTCGCCCACGCTTGATGGAAATCCAATATTGGGTATGCATGTCTGCATTCCTTCAAAGATGCGAAACTCACCAGGCGATGTGACGTACTACTTGACACGGGTATACGGAACTGCCTTGGGTTAGCTGTTCAAGGTCATCATTCGACGAGTTTCACGGCACAGAGGCCGACCTATGCAAGCACCTCGGTGACCTCACACAAACGATATAATCTCATTAACCTACAATGGGGATATCAACTGGCAAATACCACCGAACACCATCCTCCGTAGTCCAAAGTTGGTATAAACCCCCACATGACATTCCCACTATCGAAGCTTGACCCGGTTCAACCTCTCTCCTTTCGCCAAGTTCCCGGCTGCGAGGTACATGGCCTGTGAGACACTCCACTGCGCAGAGGCTAGATTACCTCATTGTTAGACAGGTATGACCCTTGTTTTCCTTGTTTTCGTCATGTGGACAATACGCAAATATCCCCTCTCTATAAAGTCCTGCCAGCACCTAGGCGTGACAAAAGATCGACTTAAGAGTGGCCTTATGATACTAGGATGTCATGATTATGCGTGGTCCGGGAGGAGGGAACTGAGAAAGAGACGAAAAGGCGGAAAGGCTCCAGTGAGGTATCTGCAACATTGACGAATAAGGGCAGTCGCGTCTCTCCTCCGAGGATCTTCGGGAATGTCCATTAGCAAGGCTGGGCGCTCGCTTTGTCTTACCTTCGTTCTGTTCAGCCTACACCGACCCTTCCTTGTCTGCATCCTCATGTATATGGCTAGGTGTTGTTATCTAACTGGAGCTACAGCATCTTCTCCCATATAAATACCATTCTCTCATCCTGGTACCGATAGGTTTAGCCCACTGTGAACACGTTCAGTATCACTCAGAGTCATACCGTACCAACAACAAACACCGGAAAAGCTGGGAACCCCCCCTTTTCCAATATCGTAAGATGGCACCTCATCTTGACAGCCCACCTCCGGTTGGAAGCTTCAGTAATGGCGTCCAGAGGACCTCATCCCGTCCAGACACCCCAGACTTCACCCAGGGCGTATCTCTACCATCCTTAAGCCAATCTTTAGAGACACTCTCCATGAAGGACGACTTCCACTTGAAGCGACCCCTTGTTCCCGGTGTCTATGTTCCAACACTAGTCTTCTTCGACGAGGAAACCGAGGATCTAGACACTAGTGCTATCGCCCACCATGCGGTGCAACTTGCGCGTGCCGGAGTTACGGGGCTAGCAACACAGGGCTCTAACGGCGAGGCGGTTCATCTTACACACGTCGAGCGACAGCTGGTCACTTTCACCACCCGGAAAGCCTTGAACGAGGCAGGCTTCTCGCACATGCCCATCATCGTCGGCTGCGGCTCGCAGAGTACCCGTGAGACTATCGAATACTGCCGCGAGGCGCGGAAAGCTGGTGGGGACTACGCCCTGGTCCTGCCCCCATCCTACTACGCCGGCATGTTTACGCCCGCATCGGGAACCATCATAGACTACTTCACGGAAGTTGCCGATGCATCGCCGATACCGCTCATCATCTACAACTACCCGGCGGCGGTCAATGGCGGGGACCTTTCCTCCACTGTGGTCTCGAAGCTCGCGCAGCACGCCAACATCGCCGGGGTCAAGCTCACCTGCGGTAACACCGGCAAGCTGAACCGCGTGGCGACGGCGGCGCGGAAGATGACGAAGAACTACGACCACGACAAGCCAAAGTTCCTCGTCCTGGCAGGCTCCGCAGACTTCGCTATGCAGTCGCTCGTTGCAGGAGGCCACGGCATGATCGCCGGCCTCGCCAATGTGGTGCCCAAGGCATGCGTGAAAATTATCGAATTATACCGAGCCGGCCGGTTGGACGAAGCAATGAAGCTTCAAGACCTCGTATCGCTGGGCGACTGGGCTGCAATCCAGGGGGGCGTGGTGGGGGTCAAGGCGGGTCTCCAGGCGTTCAAGGGGTACGGGGGATATGCGAGAAGGCCGCTTCCTAGGCCAACGCCCGAACAAACTAAGCAGATGGTAGACGGCTTCAAGGACCTGTTGATAGTAGAACAGAGGTTGTGATAGGCTGCATATACCCGGGGTCACACCAGGCAGCGTGAGCGCCTACATTACACTCTACGAGAGAGAAGCCAAAGAAGAGCTTCGTTGGCACGGTGGACTTGTGGGAGGCATGGTGTGATGACGATGCTAGATAGCGAAAAGACAATAGACCAATATCTCACGTTGTTTAGCCGCTCGAGCCCATGATAGTGGTCCGACCCTTTGACGACATATTGGACTAAGGGGTTTGTGATGATATCATCACACGTTGTACTGGTTCCCATTTAGACATGTTGTGTGACAATAACAAGGCTTGCTTGACTGGCTTTCCCCTTCTCCACTGCTTTAAAGTCCGATGACCGCCCCT
The DNA here is from genome assembly GCA_022225965.2 of Diatrype stigma. Lineage (NCBI taxonomy): Eukaryota > Fungi > Ascomycota > Sordariomycetes > Xylariales > Diatrypaceae > Diatrype > Diatrype stigma. The sequence continues at coordinate 111,270 of JAKJXP020000040.1, read as the reverse complement.
ATAAGGCGGGTTCTGCGCCACACGGCGTGGTATCATTGAGTGTGCTATTGTTTGCTCAAGAGAATTGACGCTTCTAGTACAACCTGTGACTTTTTCGTATACTGTGATGGCCAAATGGGTTGGACTCAGCTGGAATAGTGCCGCTCCTGCCGCTCCCAAAAAATCCACCGATGAACAACACTGATAAACATTATTTTCACTTCGCCGAGGGCGGTAGTCGATAAGCTGTGTGTCTCAAGCGTGAGATCTTTCTCTCGATGTCTTAGCCACTCCGTCAACCCGACGACATAGGAATACTCCGAAGAGATTTTCCAACAGCTTCTTTGTCTTGGAGCATAGAAATGTTACACTCGGCCTATTGTCGAGGGAGTTGGTAGACAAGCCGTGAAAAAGAATATTGCGCCGTTGAGAAATGCCACTTCCATATATCGATAGCCCCGTTGCTTGATAAAGGGCCACCCGTTCAGCACATACGGAGCTATCAGGTCTAGTGATAAGCACTATGCGATGTCAGTTCAGACATTGATTAAAGAGACTTCCTCTGGAAAGCAAGACTTGAGCCCTTCAGGTAGGTGGCCATGAAGGCAACAATTATATGAGCGCCATGGGCTTCTGAGCCAGCCACAATTTTCATAATTCCTATAGAGGTCCTTAATATGCTTACAAAGGTATACATTTCCACATAAGCTGTATTTATGGCTCGTCCTGATAGCAATACCATCGAGTGATCCGGGAAACCCCTGAAATGTCTTAGTCGCAGGATCATACAAGATAGACTGATAGCCTGGTAAACCCCATATGTGACTTTCATTTAATCCATTTGACTATGGCTATACTTTTACTTCAATCTTTGACTGCTATATCTATCGTGATAGCAAGACAAGTTTGTTACTATTTAAAGAGTTTTGCTTTGTTGGCCACGTACCGCAGCTACAGCCAAGAACACTGTGCGTTGATAAAGGTGCTAGATCCCATACGAATGACCTCCCCTTTGAGATAACGCTGTATCAAACCATATAGACCGCCAGGCTGTCAATGGTATGTTCAGCGCATCAATAATGGATCCCCGAGTCACACGGGCGGTCTTCAGCGCATGAACATCGTAGTACCGCCAGCAACTGGGACAAGGAATACATGCTGTGTTTCGTGACACATACCACCAGAACAAAGCGGCGGGCTCGGCTCCGTGCCACGATGTCTGGGACAGCTCCTCAATAACGATACTGACGTATTCAAGAACGTGCCCAAAGGAGCCAACCGTCGGCCGTGGCAACCGCTGACAAGCATGTGGAAATTATGCTTGGATTGCCGTGATCCGTCGGAGATATGCGACGGGCCGATGAGGAAACATGGCTCATGGAACACGGGGCCGGGTTGCCTTTACCAGCACATGCAGTCGTTACAAGCGCCTTTCGCGGTGGTGGATCGCGGATCAGGGGCGATGACATTTTGTTGCGCATCGATTCCGTAACGCCCATTCTCCTAAGCTCTTACGATCTTGCTTGAACAAGCAAGCTCAAGCCTAGGAAACTACCATCTCAAAGCGCAGGTTCGTTATTGAATCAGCCTCGTAGTCACACTCGCCGGCTTGATGTCCCCATCAGCTAGGAATACTCATTGACTCGGACAAATAAATGGTAAGCCAACGTGCTAAGACCCCCTTTGTCAAACCGCCTGGTATTGCTGGTAATCGACGTAGCTTGGAAGCATCCGCATTCCAGAATTGCTTTATTATCGAGGCTGCGAGGAGTCATATGTTCAAACATAAAACCCCAGAGTAGTTTGCCTCTTTCCAAGTGGCATCCTTAGCGATATCTCCATGCTAGAGTATCTTATAACCTCTTTATCAACAACATCCAGTAATGCTTGATTTGTGATACTTCTGCTTCCTCAGACACTGTTCCCTGGAATCGTTGCTGGTATTAATAACCAACCAAACCCTTCACCTGAAAATCCCGTTGCTTTACCTTTAATTTGGTCTTTCTTTCCAAGACACTATGCTGGCTGTCAGGGGACTCTTTCTGATTGTGGCCTTGGCCGACCTTGTCAAGGGCAAAAGCATACCTGTAACCGGCCTGACAACGGGCTTTCAACAAGAAACAGGTACACCACCTGCTCGACACAACATCAACCAGCTCGAAAGCGAGGGTGGTCCTACCTGGTATGTAGCCCAATAGCAACTCAATCACATATATTAATAATCCAGTGTAGGGACCTATTCATCCGGGCCCTCTTGTCTCTACAAAATGGACCAGAAACCGAAGAATATTCGTATTTCGGTGTTGCGGGCGTCCATGGACAGCCCTATCGGTCATGGAACGGGGTTGACTCGGTACCAGGGGGTGAATCAAGCGGGTTCTGCCCACACGGCGTGAGAACCTACCCCCTATTTCCAATGGGTACTCGGAATATACATTATTAACACCCCTCATAGGAGACGATTTTCACCATGTGGCACCGGCCCTACTTAGCATTATACGAAGTATGATCCGGGGTGTATATCGAGTCGGCTGAGGCTAACCGTGGATAGCAACTTATTGGCGAGAAGATGCAGCAACTAGCCAAGGAATATACCGGCGAGGACGCTTCTGCATACGAGGCCGCGGGTCAAGCATTCCGGCTACCTTACTGGGACTGGGCTTCGGATTCTCAGGTACCCCCTTCTTGCACAAGGCAGAACATCACAGTGAACGGTCCCGATGGCCGCCTCACGGTTCGCAATCCCCTGTATAGCTACAGGTGGCACGAGCACCCCCTCGACCAAAACCTCTTTCCCAACTCTAACAACTGGCAAGATGAAACGACAAGGTCTCCCAACGACAACAGCACCTTCCCAGTAGATGAGGTCAATGCGAAGCTATCTCAGCAAGCACAGATCATCACCTTAAGAGTCGTGAGTGACGAGTTCGAGAGTATGACGGCATTGCATCAGGTTTGCTAATAGCATGCAGTACCGCGCTTTCTCCTCTTCGAATACGTATGAGAAGATGGCCTCGATGACAGGAATGGGGGCTAGTTTCGAGGCCCCGCACAACGACATCCACAATCTAGTTGGCGGTTCCTTCGCTACCCTCACGGTGACTTCTTTCGACGCTCTCTTGTAAGTGTTTTACGCTTCCGATCTCCGATGCAACCTCTTTAGCTACATAGCTCTGACATGTCGGGACCCAGCATGTTTCACCATTGCAACCTCGACCGCCTCGCTGCCATGTGGTCTGCCATCCACTACGAAAACACCGTCCAGACAGTCCCGTACCAGAGCAACGGTCTGTTTGCGACAGCCAAGGGCGAGGACATCACAGCCGACAGCCCGCTGAAGCCCTTCTACCGGGCAGACGGGCGGTCCTTCCACACGACCAGGAGCGTCCTCAACACCAGCGACCTCGGCTACACATACCCCGAGTTTCAGAAATTAGACTCGGATGCCTACCGGGCCTCGCGGCAGATGATAGAGATCGTCAACGACCTCTACGGCTCCCTCCTACCTCCCGGAGTGAAGCGGCCGCATCGGAAGAGGGCCACCAACCGGCAGGCCGCGAAGGAGACCACGAAGGATTGGGTCGTATCGCTCGAAGTAGAGCGGTCGGAGCTCGCGCTCCCCTGTACCATCAACATCTACATGCGAGATCGGTATGCAGGTCGCACGACATTGCTCAACATGCCCAAGCAAGGACTCGTGTCGGATGAGATCCCCTTGGCGCAAGCTATCGACGCTACCTATTTCCGGGGTATGGCTTCGGGCGAGATCGAGGATCAGTTGGAGGCGGGCTTGCGCTTCGAGATCAAAAAGGTACGTTAACTACCTAGTTATACGATATGGCAGTACTGCCGCGTTCCACACAACGTGGACGCATAGTTAGCCATGCCTTGTTACGCGAGAAGAACGGGTGAAGAAAGACTGACTGCTAACCCCATGAGCGTTGTGCTCCTCCACGCCTAACTAGGACGATGGTACCACTGTTGACCCTAAGACGGTACCGAGCTTGAAGCTGGATGTCCAGGGTTTCGATGTCACGCCGCCGAATAGCACATACGAATTTCCTAGCTACGACAAGGGAAGGCAATCCTACTCCAAGGTGTTCGCGCAGTACAACGGAACAAAGCCGGCGGTTCCGTAACCGGACATACCTATATTGACGGTGGGGTTTGGCATTGGAGCCGCGATATGGGCGTGCAATGGCGTTTGGGGCGCGAGTGGTGGTGGTCCAATAGTTGGATCAACTTCGGGGTTGGGGAGTGTCGCATACTGGAGGGCTGGGTATATGTTACTCTTACGTCGTTCTCTAGCTACAGTACAACATAATATAATGTCGGTGCGGGCATGTTGTCAGTTCATGCATGAGTCGGACCAGGATGGGCATTTCAGCAGCCCCCCCAGCACATTGATACTAAGATTGAGTCGTCATATAACAAGTTTCTTGATGTGAGGACGATACTAGACCATGTGGGAGCGATGGCCGTATGATACACGCAAATTGCAACGTATAGCCAAGGAGGGGTGTGACCAGGATAATCTACAGCTGACACCACGAAGCTGGCAGAAATTCGAGAGTACTGAGGATTAGTTATGTATTTTGACTGGATACCCCTAATTCAGTGTCTACCCCCTATCTGCACTTTGGCATTGGATATTGAACTGCGTTCTTCACCTCATATCACGCTTCTCATGATATCGATAGCTTCGAGCTGTTCCCATTGTACATACAGCCTTTACCATGGCGCCTTTCTCAGGGGTAGAATTGCGTGACACAAGTCAAAGATCAATACCTACTAAGCGATTGGATACCAATGAAAACCGGAATTGTAGGTCCCTCCCATATACGTCAGGAGGGGTACAGAGACCTGCAGAAGCGGAATGGTTAACATACAAATAGACCTTAGATGGCCCAGATGAACCTTGACCCAACTTCGGCGCTTTCACCTACCATGCATTTGCCCACGACAACTGATATAATGTATGTCAGTGGCATGCGCAATAACCCTTCTTCAGCGGTACACATTCCTCCTTACTCCAGGGGAATATACGTGAACTTATACAAATAACCACAAGCCAATTTACCAAACGGAGAGTTCATTGCTCGTGGAGGAGCATACTAGACTATAACTTTTCTAAACCTTCTGGCCATACACTGTCTATTCCTAGTCTATAATAATACACTCATTCCCCATGGCTGTTCTATGGGCATATCGTAACTCATGTACACGAGGACACACAAACAAGCATACGGGGATGAAGGCAAGCGTTCTGTCCCCTGCCCCCTGCCCCCTGTCCCGCGTCTTTACAGCACCTTCTCCTTCGCACCCTCCTCACCTGTCCACTTCCACGTCGCATTGCGGTGCAGCATGTAGTCCTTGCTCTTAATACCCTTCCACAGGCCAACGACGCCGCCGACAGGCCAAAGCGACTTAAGCCAGGGCTTCCAGCCGAGCTCGGCGCCGGCCCGCTCGCTGTCGACCCGGACCTTGTCGTACACGCTCGGCAACGACGTGGCCTTGTACTTCTCCCGCAGCGCCTCGTACGCCGCGCGGTGGCCGCCGTACGCCTCCCAGAACCCGGGCTCGTCGTAGTACGTGTGCGCGTACAGCCACTTCATGCCGCCGAGCTCCGACACCTTGCGCTCGAGGTCGCGGTTGGCGCGGACGAACGCGGCGCGGTCCTTGGGGCCCCAGCCCCAGACGCCGATGTTCAGCATCTCTCCCTCTGCCCCCGCGCCTTCGCCTTGGCTTCCTGCCCGCTCCCCCCGCAGGTGCGGGTGGAAGGTGGGCCCCGCCGGCGTCTTGAGCGGGCACAGCCACAGCGGCCAGATGCCGAGCGCGTCCGAGACGTAGTCGACGAACGGCTCGGCGGACTCGTACGGCAGGCCGATGTCCTGGACGAAGAAGCGGCCGCTCTCGCCGCTGCCGTGCAGGGCGCGGTAGAGCATGCGGGTGTGCAGGAAGTCGTCTAGGAACCAGCGGAAGAAGCGCGTGAACGGCACCGGCCGGAAGTAGTCGAAGGCCGCCTGCCCGACCCAGAATCCGCCGCGGTCGTACCGGAACAGGTACTCGGCTAGCGGGATGTACTCGGTCACCGTGCCGGGCCTTGACGTTGGGGATGCCAACGACGACGCCGACGAAGCAGCGGCGTCAGTAGGCGCGGAATTAGATAAGGAGGAAGAACTCAGTCCCTCGGTGCGTTCCCGAACATGCATGTAGAACCAGGGATCCCAGGCGTGGCTGAAAGTCTGCACCTTCTCCCCATTCGGCGGCGCCTCGTCCGTCAGCTGCCCGCTGATGATGACGCCGTGGCCCTTGGAGAACAGGATGCCATCGACGTAGTCGTTCTCTGGCCTGGCGCACTCCTCGCGGACGACACGGACGGCCTCGGCGACGCTGGTGGTGCGGCGGTACGTGGCGCGGACGAAGCGCTTGGCCTCGACGAGCCGCAGCTCGAGCAGCGTGGTGATGCCCAGGGTGCCGACGGCGCCGGCCGCGCCGCGGAACAGATCGGCGTACCGCGACCCCTTCTCGGGGCGGGCGACGACGACCTCGCCGTCGGGCAGGACGATCTCGACGGAGGCGACGGTCTCGTCGAAGTAGCCGTGGCGGAAGCTGCTGGACTCGCCGGCCGTGCCGGCGTAGCCGCCGCCGGCGGTGATGCCGGGGAACTCCATGACGACGGGGGGCACGAGGCCGTGGCGCAGGGTGCGCTCGACGAGGCGGTCCATGGGCACGTTGGGCTCGACGAGGGCGACGCGGCGCGCGGCGTCGACCTCGAGCACGCCGTTGAGCGCGCTGATGTCCACGAGCCGCGCCCCGGCCTTCTGCGCCGCCGGCCGCGTGGAGTTGGTGCTCCCGTGCCAGATCCGGTACGGCTCCGCCCGCTCGAACAGCGAGCGCACCGTCGAGGCGATGAGCCGCACTGTCTGCGTGTGGCGCTCCATCTTTCTGGGAGGGGCGGGGATCTGTCTCTGTGCGTAAGGTAGGTTACCTACAGGTATAAGACGGACGCCCTTTGCTAGAGAGAGTCGAGGTGAGATTTGAGCCAGAGAACAGCCCAACTGGACTCGTCTGGTTCCAACCGCCCTTTACGGGCCAATATGACTTGGATAGTTACTTAAGTAGTGATAGGTTTAGAGTTAGGCACGCTTGAGAAGTTGAGCTTGAGCTCGAGCTTAGGTGAGATGAGATGAGGCTAAGTTAGAGGGTAGCGGCGGGATGAAATTTCGAGTGCCGACTGTGTATGTAGGTAGTTACCTAACTAAGTCTTACTTAGCTTCCCAAAGCACTGGAGAACGCTGGTGGAAGCACTAATCCTCCTTAGTTAGAGATCTGCTATTGGGGCTATAAAGATTTTACTTAAGGGCTATAACCCCACCTTGCCAACTGTTAGGCCGCGGTAAGCACTTAAGGCCCCCTATGCAGCCACCTAAGTATCGAAACTACCACTATAGGTACCTATGTAGGTATTATCATATTCCAGGTTTCGTATTATTATAATACCGACATACTCAAGCAGTCCGATACCCGACATAGCTTCGGCGGTAATGCCGGCGTAGCGTTTGCTGGTTTTATAAAGCCTTTAGCCAATGGCTTTTAAAGGCGCTTTAAGGAATACTGGCATTTTGGTCGCAATTACGGAAAAAAAAGGGGGGAAAAGGAGTAAAGCGGCGGCTATAATACTTAGGTACCTATGTAAGTAGGGAAACTACAGATGGAAGCTAGCGCATTGGTACAGGTCCGGCAAGCAGCTGTCATAGTGGGGCAATAGCCCTTGAGTAAAATTGTTATAGCCCCAATAGTAGGTCTCCTTAGTTAGGGGCTGCACGAGCTGCTGGGTCAGGTACGGTTGGCCATAACGTACTCTAACCCCTTTCCAGCCACACCAGAGACCCCAGAATCCCGGCCGCCAGCGTTTCTATACTAATTTCCAAAATTCATAATACTACCGGTACCAGATAGTTTACAGCATAGGTATAATGCAATTGGTGCATTTGCAAAAGCTATTTCTGCTTTATGACTTAATATAACAAATATTTCCGCTTTGTTAGTCAGAGCTTCGTGATATGTTTGTATTCCTTCACATGAAAGCCATATGCAGTTGAAAAAGGTAAGTATATGTATATTCAACGCTGAATTATGTACATGAATTCGTACTGCGTCAGAGACCCATAAGACCTTTGATATCAGGCAGGCTGTAAGAAATCCTCTCGGTCGCATCGCAAGCAGCGTTATCCAGGACAGGTTCAAGAGGCAGGACCAGAGACCGAGGTGGTAATACTCTCACTCTCCACGTAAACCCCACTGAAGAACAGGTCCTCGACCTCATCCGTGTACCCATCTCTCGGGAGCTCCAGGACGCCCAGGTGCCAGTCCTGGCCGTTGCTGGACGTGGAGGCGCTGACGGGCTTGATGGTCTGCTTCAGGTCTTCCGCGCCCGTCGAGTACCAGAAGCCGACCGTGTTGGCGTCGAAGTCAATCTCGTAGGCGACGTTGTGCCAGACCTCGGGCAGGAACTCGGTGCTCCACTCGGTGGTGCCGCCGACCATCCACCGCAGGAGGGGGTCGTCGGTGCCGGGCGACCCGCTCAGCCAGCCAGCCTTGAGCTCGGTGAAGTGGCTCTCGAAGAAGGCGATCTGGTGCTCTCGCGTCTCGGCCGGCGGGTTGGCGTCCTTCCGCAGGATGCTGAAGTGGTACCACACCTTGCCCTTGTTGATGGCCGCCGTCGTCTGCGGGATCAGCTCGGTCCGCCGCATGTTCTGCCCGTTCCAGAACGCCGTCGCGTCCAGCGTGAGCTTGACGCCCTTTGTGGAGGCCTCGTCGGCCGGGTTCTTGTAGTCGGGCGACAGCTCCACGTAGTCGGTCGTCGCGCCCGAGCCGTGGATGTACCACTGGTACGGCCCGACTTGGTTCGACCAGTCCCACTCGTCCAGGTCGGTGGCGGACTCGAGATCATTGAACCGGCCGTCCCAGAGGACGGTGCCGCAAGCAGCCAGGTGGCCGCTCAAGACAGTGAGAAGAGTCGGGGCCTTCATGGTAATTGACGGGGTGATTGGATAACAAGGGGTGTGAGGTTGCTATCACATGTACTGACGGTGAACCAAAAAAGCCAGGAGGGCGAGAGAAAGAGAGAGAGAGAGCGTAGTAAATGGTGGAGCGGTACGGACAGGTAGGAACCGAGCCACTTTATGGCATTCTCGCCCAGCAAAGAATTTCGTCATGGCGAAAGGGGAAGACGTGGTTACATTTTGGTCGTATTTTGGGAAGAGAGGCCATCAAGGAGCGGAGTGCTCCGTGCCGGATTGGAATACTTAGTAACTAGCAGTGTAGGTGCTCAACGGCGGTTTGATTTAAATGATGCCTCCACTCGCGATCTGAAATGCACCAATCGTGGATAAGCGCTGCTTTCTTGGCTGCCGGTAAGGCGGGACGCCCTTGTGATGAAACAGAAAATAACCATGAAACAAACAGAGGAAATACGCAGGGAACGAGGATGGATCCTTCGGGCTGTTCGGGGTAGGTAGTTAGACCATGTAATCCTGAAGCGGCGATACTCTCATCTGTTCACGGACACTCCATGATAATCTGACAAGGTGGCTTCTGATGGACATCTCCAGGGCTACATAATATATAGTTACGCAAGCCGTAGCCTGGTACGGATATATTGAATAAGCTTGATCCCGGCAGCGGTTTGCTGCAAAGGGGTCAGCCTGAACCTTCTCGAAGTAGCAGAGTAGGTAAGCTGTCGCTGCCCTCGTCTTGCATTTATCTCCGTTGGTAATTGTGGGTACTTGGTGTATAAAATGTGTAGATCACCCACTGATTGACATCGGATAGATCGATCTAGATCTCGTTCCCCAGGACTGCCAGAGAGGCTCAATGGAGCTTGTTGTCCCTTCAATGGATTACATGTGTGAACATACATACTTCGAATACTTGACCTTCAGGATTATATCATCACCAGCATACAGGGCACGCCCATCGATGAGTGGAGAGAACGAGGTGTATTGTGTGCCTTTGTATAGCCTGCTATATAGGTAGCTACGTCCTTAATTTATATATGTTAATAATATTTGTACTCCGTACCAATGCAGAAGGACCAGCTACTTGGGATATTACCTAATGTCCTAGAACATCGATAATTGAGTTTTACGTAGTTAATAGGATTATACCCTTGAAATTTTATGGCCTGTCATTCAGTCTTGAGACCCAAGGAAATGATTGAAGATCTGGGGTAGTAAATACTGGCAGGTATGTATGTAGGTACATGTAGGTATGGTGCTTTCAATGGGGCCCCTTTCAATGTTCTTTTACAGGGTGCCCCACCTCGCCTGTCTTTCAGCTGTGCCCCTCAGTGACGTATTTGCTGTGTTGACGTTAGCTTGCAGCTTCTGTCAAACGGCAAGCTTGACTTTCTATGTAGCAGCTTCCAGAAGAAACTAGTTGCCTTAGCTAGGGGTTCTTTCTCCCAATTCAAAGTTGATCTGCCTACGGACAACCTTCATTCTGAACCAACTCAATTACAACTACCATACAACAGCAGACGGAACATTTGCAAGTTACAACAACGAAGCCAGACCAGTAGTATAACATCAACCAGCCATGTCGATCCCCACGTCTACCTCTGTCGTTGAGTCGGCTGTCATCAAGGCACCTCTTAGCCAGGTGTGGCACCAGATCAAGCGTGAGTAGCAAAAAGTCGGGATGAGAAATGAGATGCTTTAGTGGGTATATATATCTGGAACATAGTAGGGTTAACATCTTGAACCATCAGTCCAGAACTTCGCCGACTGGTGGTCCTCCTTGAAGTCCAGCGAGTGGGTCAAGGGCGCTAGTGAGGATACCGATGTTGTCAAGTGGTCCTTCGTGGATGGCACTGAGCTTGAGGTCAAGCAGGAGGAGCACAGCGTAAGACCAAAATCTAACTAGTTCCTCCTCTCAATGATAACTATACTTACTGGAAACACTGCAGACCATCAACCACTACATCACCTACAGTGTGATCACTTCCAAGCCTGAGCTCAGCTACACCTCTGTCTTGTCCACTATTCGCCTGTTCTCTGTTACTTCGGGCGATCTTGAGGGCAGCACCTTTGTGGAGTGGACTGGTAACTTCTCCAGCGACGCTGATGCTGGTAAGCCACCCCATTTGCAAGCCAAACAAACCCCGCGCGATCGCTTATGCTGACCTATTTGTTGTAGGCGTCGTCCAGGATGCGAAGTTCAAGCGCCGCGATGCTCTGGCTGATCTAGCCAAGGCCGTGGCTAAGAAGTGAGAGAGATAGCTGGTGGGCCGAAGTAAGGGGGGAAACTAGGTGATGGCAAAGTTAACACAAAGTTAATTGAAACTTGTATAGTTAGGCTCAATATTCCATTGAGGTTGCTGATGGCCCTGGCATACAATAATGTAACACACTGGTAGGCTACCGTGTGTCACTGGAAATACACAAACGTTCTTGAACTGCTAACCAATGCTTAAACCCGTGGTTAGTCGTGATTGTGTGTTGTGAGAATGTATCATAACCTGGATAGTCTGCTGATAATATGAGTATAACGGTACATAACTATGGCCAACATCTTGGGCGGTGATCAGAGGAAACCAACCCCATGCAGCAAAGCAAGATATTGGGGTAGGTGCCAAAGGGTATACCAAGTGATGATTGTAGTAGCAAGATGATACAATCAGTTAAAGCCTTGCATGATGTGGACATATTTGGGGGTTACTTTGTACTTTGTAACCCGAGATAGCTGTAGTTCGTCCATTGAAGAACATAAACACAATAGAAACGAAAAATTCTCAGATATTCACTTGTGAATTAAGGAAGAAAGAATTATTGAACAACGACTTGGATGCTTATCAAGACACAGGACATCTGAAGCTGAACTTATTAAGAGAGCAGTGTGGGTAGGACACCTACATACATACATACATACCTACCTACCTAATCAGGCAGTCCGGCAGCCCCAAAGTCACAGATGGTTGCCCCGTCAACAAACGCCAAGAACACTTTCCTATGATCAACATGGGTAGTTGCACGACTCTCCAAGCGGTCTGTTCTCCCATCGAAAGTTCTCACTCTGCAAAGACCATACCAACGCGACATTCCATGCGAAAGTGAAATCGCCATCAGGGAATCTCGTTATTTCACAGGGTCTTTTATTTTTAAGACATTTGCATCGCAGGACGACACCGAATTCCATCATACCGTTGACGCACTTGGAAGCGTCGGTATTGCCAATTTACAAGATATCTGGTCGCCACACCGCATTTCTCTGACTGCTGCTGTTTCCTTCGGAATATTGTGTCGGGCACCATGCCTGCTGCAACAGATGGGCCGACAGTGTCCTTGTCCTGTATGTCACCAATTCTACCGATCAATTTCACTTGGAAGGTAAAGAAACCCTGGGTAGGCTTCACTTGCTAATGCCGCCTATTCAACAGTCGCCAACAACTTTTGGGGCAAAGATGACGCCGGCGTGTCACCGCTCCTCGAGCGGATGGCTGCTGCGAAGCAGACCAACGACGAGTTAAGATCGTTCTATGCAGCCCGCGCTTCGATCGAAGATGACTATGCTAGAAAGCTCATGTCACTATGTCGCAAGTCGCTGGGCTCACACGAGATGGGAACCCTGAAAACGTCATTAGACACGGTGAGGGGGGAGCTTGAATCCATGGCCAAGCAACACGCCGGTATTGCCGGCCAGATGAAGACGGAACTAGAGGAGCCATTGGCCGCCTTTGCCGGAGGCATGAAGGAGCGCCGCAAGATCATCCAAAACACAGTTGAGAAACTACTCAAAGTCAAGATCCAACAAACCCAGGCCGTCAATAAGGTCAGTCAATCCGTTATGATATCCTGCACTTTTCATTAACATTGCGTTACCTTAGACGCGTGATCGTTACGAACAAGAGTGCTTGAAGATTAAAGGCTACCTCGCACAGGGACACATGGTCATGGGCCAAGAAGAGCGGAAGAACAAAGCCAAGCTGGAGAAGACACAGATCAGCGTGGCTACCACGAATACCGAGTACGAGAACGCTGTCAAGGCCCTCGAGGACACGACTGCCAGATGGAACCGGGAATGGAAGGCGGCAGCGGATAAGTTCCAAGATCTGGAGGAGGAGAGGCTGGACTTCTCAAAGGGCAGCTTGTGGACGTTTGCCAACATCTCATCGACCGTGTGTGTTAGTGATGACGCATCCTGCGAGAAGATTCGCCTGTCCCTCGAGACAATGGATGTTGAGAATGATATTATGCACTTCATCAACGAGAAGGGGACTGGCCAAGAGATCCCGGATCCTCCGAAATACATCAACTTCTGCCGGGGGGATGTGGAGGACCACCAGCCTGAGCCGGTCGAGGAGGATAACTACTCAGTAGCACAATTCCCTCGCAGTATCAACCCAGTTTATCGCAGCTCGTCGCCTCAGCCGTCTACATTCGAATCGCACCATGACCCGAACTCAGCCCTTGCTAGAGACCTCGGTCACAACGACCCCGCTGCACCGCCACCGACCCAGGAACCCGCCTTCTCTACCAGCAGAGAGCCGAGTTTCCCCACGAGCAGGGAGCCGAGTTTTCCGACGAGCAGGGAACCAAGCTTCCCTCCTCAGAAGCCTGCTGCTCCTGTCATCCCCCCACAGAGTAGGCACCAGCCACAGGAAAGACATCACGGGGGCGCAATGCAGCAATACGAACCTCACCATGAGCCGGCCCCACCCTTCGCTAGGGACAAGGGGCACCACAATCTGGCTAGATTGTCGAGTAGGGAGGCGGCTCAACCAGTACAGAGGGCGGCAGTTCCCACCGTGCCGGCACAAGATAGACGCCAAAGAAATGAGGTGCAGCAGTACGATCAGCAATACGACCAGCAATACGATCAGCAATATGACCAGGGACGTTTCGCAGAAGTGCCACACGACCCCTATCCTATGGATGGGATGACAATGCTATGCCGAACGGATGGGATGAACTCGGCAACGAGCTCGAACTTGTCAGGACGACCATCCAGCCGCGATGATAACAGCGACTACTCCAACCCGACCTCGCTCTCTAGTCAAGAGCCACCGAGCGGCAAGGTGTCTCCTACGAAGCAGGAGCCAGTAGTAGATGATAAGCGCGTTCTCAAGAAGAAGAGTGGCTTCTTTCAGAACCATAGCCCCTTCCGCAGAAAGAGCGTCAAGGAGGTACAGCAACAGAACAGGAATACTTGGGGTCCTGTATCTTCGGCACAGAGCAGGCCGACTTCCCGCCACCCTCATCACGCCTATCAGCCGTCGGAGCCTCGAAACATGCTGGCTGACAGAACGGCGAGCCCCGAGCCCATCGATGCCAACGCGAGCTTAGCACTCAATGTTGGGCAGAACGTGTTCCCTGTGGCAACACCAGACTCGCGCAAGAAGTCTACTGATAGCGGAGCTGCCCAAGAGGAAAAGGACCCGATCGCATTGGCCTTGGCTGAGCTGAAGGAAGTTGCTGGAAACAAGCACCCCACTGGTCGGATCTCGGCCGACCACTACCACGGCATCGCTACTCCTGTGCCCGAGCGATCCGCTGACCGACCGCGATCTGAGGCCTTCTCCCGCCCGGTCCCTGCCTCTAAATCAAGCAGCGATGTGACTGCGGCTATCAGGGGAACGCCTCCACCATCCTATGACCAACAAATCTCGAGACTCGGAGTACCGCCACCGGCTGTGACATCCAGGGCCATGCAGGCGTCGTCCCGGAAGTACACGGAGCAGACCAGGGAGATGTTCAAGCCCAGCAGCCAGCCCAACTCTCGACCTTACGCTAGCACCCCCTCTCGTCCAACCACTAGGGGGGCGGATGTCCCGCGGGCTGCCTCGCCAGCACCACCTCGCAGTGCGTCCCCGCGACCTGGAACGCACGCCGAGACTCGCCAGCAGCCTCGATCGGCATCGCCGAACCCCTATAGCGGCAGTGCCCAGAGCCAGGCAGCAGCACAGAGAGCGCCGTCGCCGAATCCGTATGCCGCCGCTAGTCCAATCTCGACGCAGAAGCCGGCCGCAGCACCAAGCACGTACAGCATGAGCCATAGTCATATGCAGATGCAGAAGGCGCTGCCACCACCGAGTTCGTATTCTAGCAGCCCACGACAGCAGGCTCAGGCTCAAAGAGCAGCATCGCCAAACCCGTATAGTCCCAACGCCGCCAGTGCTAGTCAGAGCCAGAACCAGACGCAAGCACCGCAGCAGGAACCGGCTTCGCCGAGTCCCTTCAGCAGCAGCAGCAGCGCCAACCGGACCCCGACCCAAAAGGCAGCGCCGGCGGCCAGCTCTCCGTACAGCGCTAGCCAGAGCCGGACGGCGGCCAAGACGGCAGCTCCAATCAACAGCACATACAACACCACCAGCAGGCAGCGCCAGACAGAGGGGTCGACGTCACCGAGCCCGTACAGTCCTGCTGGCGCTGCTGCTGCTACCAGCCAGACGACGCCGACGCAGACGACGCCGACGCAGAAACCGACGGCGGCGGCGGCAAGCCCCTTCAGCGCGAGGGAGAGCCGTGCAGCGAAGAAGGCGGCCTCCTCGCCAAACACCTACACCACCGCGCGAGAGCGCCAAGCACAGCAACAGCAGCAGCAGCAGCAGCAGGGGTCGGTGTCAGGCTCATCGCCGAACCCGTACAGCGCCGGCCAGAGCAGCAGCATGCCGAGCAAAGCAGCGCCAGTACCAGCACCTGCTGCTGCTCCCGCTCCTGCTCCCGCCCCTGCTCCTGCGGCGGCGGCGGCGTCGCCCAGTTCATACGCTCCCAGCCAGCGCAAAGCGCCTGCTTCTCCTAACCCGTACAGCAGCGGCACCCAGCGCCAGTCCCAGGCGCAGGCGCAGGCACAGGCGCAAGCACAAGCCCAGGCACAGGCCCAGGCACAAGCCCAGGCACAGGCCCAACGCGCCGTGTCGCCAAACCCCTACGCGGCCAGCAGCCAGCAACAGCGGCAACCAATGCCGCGCGCCGCCTCGCCCAACCCCCCCTACGCCAGCAGCCCGCGGCAGTCGCACGCGCAGGCGCGGGGCTCGGTCTCGCCCAACCCGTACGTATCGGCGAGCAGCCACCAGCACCGCGGGTCGGTCTCGTCCCAGCGCGGCGCGACGCCGACGCGCGGAAGCGTCGGCGGCGGCGGGGCGTCGCCGTCGTACTTCCGGGGCAGCGCCGCCAGCTCGGCGGCCGACGTCTCATCAGCGGCAAGAGCCCGGTCCCCGTCGGTGTACCGGAGCAGCGTGGACTACGGCCGGCCGGAAAGCCACAGGGGTAGCGTCGACTATGGGCGTCCGGACAGCCGGGACAGCCGGGCGGGAGGCGCCGACATGGCGATCCAGCTCGCGCCCGTGACTAGCAATGATCCGTACGGCTCGCTGCGGAGCAGCCGGAGTGGAGGAGGGGCCGGGGCCGGAGCAAGGCCCGGCACGAGCTCGAGCTCGAGGACGGCGGCGTTCGGCGCGAGCGGTGGGAGCAGTGGCGGCGGCGCCATGACGTTCTACGATGGTCGCGATCCCATGCAGGAGGGCACGCGGCAGCGGAGCCAGAGCGTGGCGGATCCGAGTCGCCAGTATACGCGGGACGGGCGCGCTATCTTGCATTATGGTGAGTTTCCTATTTCATTTCCTCCAGCCATTCATGCATGAATGCATCACCGAGCTAAAAGCTAACATCTCATCTTCTTCTAGCACGAGCGCTCTACATGTACCAGGCGGCAATTCCGGAGGAGCTGGGTTTCAACAAGGGCGATATCCTGGCGGTCGTGCGCCACCAGGACGACGGCTGGTGGGAGGCCGAGATCCACTCCGGCCAGGGCGCCGGCATGAACGGACTGGTTCCTAGCAACTACCTGCAGGTTTGTTGATTGGGGGGTTTTTTTTATTCAACTGAAATTGCCGGGCGGCAGCGGAGGAGTTGCGGGGGGAAAGCGGGGGTTGGTAAGGGGGGAGGCGGAAGGCGGACATCGGAGGGGGGAGGGTAAGGATGGGTGGTAATTTCGACGTGTGAAGACCGACATGTGTTGCTGAAGCTACGAGGGGATGCGCCATGAGATGATACCTAGATTGCTTGATTGTTGGTTTTGTTTTGTTTTGCTTGCTTTGCTTTGAGTAACATGGCCGCCCATTTGGGCGGGTGTTAAGACTACTTCATGTCAGACTTCTTTTGTCGTTGTTCTTGTCGCTCGGGGCGCTTGTTCGTTCGTTCCTTCGTTCGTTAGCAAGCCATGTAAAGTCACGATAGGGGGTGGAGGGGGTGTTAGTTTATATTCTTCGTCTCTTCTTTTCTTGCCCACGGGCAATGACTTTAAGACAGTTAGGCGTTGGTAGGCAATTGATTTACGCTTCAGACGATATAACTACATTGCATGGTGAAACAGACCGAGGTTTCTACTACGTGAAATACGGTTTCGTCTCTAGTCTTTTCTATATATGAAACCTCGATCCTTTCTTCGTACCTACATGGCGTAGACGTCGATGTGGACGCGGAGGTGGACGTGGAGGTGGACGGTTGGGCTGCATGACGTCGATCGGTCGCTAGGAGGGGCGGAGGGGCAGCATTAAATCGGCTGCCAAGAGCCCCGTGGTGCCCCGTTCGCATTCCTGGAACGGGAATTACCACTACTAGGTATTGTTACCATCAACAACTTCAAATTACCACCACCAACTTCGTGACTTGTTGTTTTCCCCGGCTTCCAAAAACTTGAGCCGTTCGGGGTACGGCCCCATCGAATGGCGCGGCTGTAGCCACGTTTCAATAAACAACAACATGGTTAGTTCTGGGGATAGACAAAGTAGAAGCCCCCTTTGGCGTAGTTATGTTGACTCTTACCTAGGATTTCATAAAAGATACTTATGAGCATGTGACATCGTCAGCAGCCAAAAGGACTTACCTGAGGACATTTCTCATTCTGGCCACATCTCTCGTGTTGCTGGGCATTGCTGCGGTAGCATATCCCATCTTCTATTACAACTACGTCCCAAAGAAGCTTGTCTCGGTCCCGGTTCACTTGCAATATAAGTATGTCTATCACCCCCTTTTCTTCCATTTCCATGCTAAGTCTTGTTATTTCCTTTTTATTTACTCTATATCATCTTATCACGCGTCTTTATCTCTAGAAGACATCCAAAACATAGCTGACGCGTAGCCTCGCCATCATTGCCGCCGCCGCCGTTATCTAGCGCTGGGCTGAATCCCTACGGCATAGCCCATCTGTCCTCTCATCTCTCGACGGAGCAGGCCTACGATGTCACGGTGGAGCTAATCCTACCTCGCTCCCCCGCAAACCTCGAGAGGGGGAACTTCATGGTGGCCCTGTACGCCCTCAAGTCGCAGCCCGCGAACCCGGCGCTCGCCTTCGGCCTGCCGCCGGCGTCGTCGCTGGCGGACCCGTACGCGCACGTGACTCCCGGCAGCGTGGTGTTCTCGTCGCGCCGCCCGGCGCTCCTCCCCTACCGGGACCCGCTCGTGTCCAGCGCCGCGCGCCTGCTCTTCCTGCCCTACCACATCCTGTTCCCCGCGGCCGAGGCGACCGCGTCGCTCGTCATCCCCATGGGCGAGATGGTGGAGTTCGAGAGGGGAGACAGAGGGAGAGGCGCTCAGCGCCAGCCGCTCCCGCTCTCGGTGCTGCTCGACGTCCAGGCCGGCCAGGGGCTGCAGGTCTACTCGGCGTCTGTCACGCTCGTCGCCCGCCTCTCCGGCCTCCGCTGGGCCATGTACAACTACCGTATCCTGTCCTTCTTCGCCGGCACCACGGCCTTCTGGATGGCGGAGATGCTGTCGATGGGCGGCGCTTGGCTGCTTGTTGCTCAGTGCGTCTCGGGCGGCAGCAGGGGTCGCCGCCAGCGGAAGCTCGCCGGCGGGGATGGCTCGCGGGGATTGCTTCGGGGAGAGCCGGCCGGCATCAGCAGCGGCGACCCATCGGGGGTGCCATCGTCAGTGGGTGTAAAGAAAGAAGAAAAAGATGATGATGAGTTAGACGACGACGAGGAAGAAGACGTCAAGGTTAAGGAGGAGGAGGACACGGAGCCGGAGGCTCACTCGACGGGTGATCTCCTTCGACAGGGTGGGGATGCGGACGATGAGGAAGACGGCGACGAAGAAGACGCCTGGAAGGAATCCAGATCGGGCACGAGCGGGTTCCACCGCGATGGGAAGGGGGGTTCCATTCGACGGAGACCATCCCGGGGTGGTGGTGTTATTGCTAGATCCTGACGAGCTAAGTAATTTTCTATATATATGTAATTAATGTAGGGCAAGGGGGAGCGGCAGCTCTGGAACATTGTCAATAATCCTAATTCCATTCACATTTATTGTTGTTCATCTTCAAAATTCTACCTCGAAATATCCTCCCCGTTGTCATCCCACCCGGCTTCCTGGCCGCCATGCCATCCAGACAGGGATCCTCGTCGTCAGAGTTGTGGGGTGCACCCCGGTCTGTCTAGACCAGCTGGCAATGTACGAGGCTTTGTCACGATTGTATGCTGGCATCACTAAAAAGTGATAAAGCGCTGTACCTATGCACACGAATGCCTACTAGGTAAGCTAGCCTACCGAGGTTTTATCAACAGGTCCCATCATCACCGCTACCTAGCTGCACGTGTACTGGTGTTCGAACAAACTCCTCACTTGAGACTTAGAAAGTCGAAACCCTGACTAGGAGGGTTCAGAATTTTCAGTGTTCCATGGTTTATGCACCCGGGGATGCACTTCCGTATAACGTAACTTATGTAGGTACCTACATAGGTAGTGTTGATAGTCCTGCATGTGGGAATCAGCCTCACCAGGTCCCGGGGCTCTGTGAACTCGGATACATACTCCGTACTCGTGCTATCAATGCCATGCACCTGCTCGACGAAGGTCGGAATATAGAATATTTGCGCAAGTTTCTGCACGTCACGATAGCTAATTTGAACGAGCCGTAGAGGTTTTTATCTTCTTCAGACTTCATCACAGAATGTGGGTTATTGCATCACAGAGGCTTGTAGACACTACCTAATTAGGTAGATTGATACAATTCGCTGTCCGTCATTTACCGCGGTCATTTACCACCAGGGACTGCTTGACCGCCTACTTCAACCCACCATATCCCACCACATCCCACCATCTATCCTAAAGCGACTAAGTGAGGGCGACGTGTACCGGCCCTACACCGTACGTACATACATCGCTAAGACGAAAATTCAGACACAGCAAACCCTTACATGCAGGTGAACATGTCAAAGTAGGTGGTAAGTAGTACAGGTAGTCAGAGTCACGGGAGTAGCTGAGCACTTTGTAGGGCAATATCCATCCATGATGGATGTAGGGTAGAGGTGCAGATAATTAGGAGAATTAGGAGGTAGAGTTCACCTACAGCTTCAAGCGCAATCAATCACTCGATCCACGGACACTGTACATACAATAGGTACCTAGACCGTAGATACAATGTATGTATTGTACACATGCCTCCAATCTAGTCCGGTCTACCCCTCGCCCTCGCCCACTGTGCTGTTCACTACCTAATACATGTATGCTAGCCTGCTAGGCATGCCTGCCACTCTGGCGTCTGGCTGCCGCTCTTTAGCTTCTACTTGGACTACGACTACCCAGACAGCCAGACAGCCAGACAGCTAGACAGCCCAGACTAAGTTCTGCCACTCTGCGGAGCTTTTCTTACCATTCACCGACCTCCACTTTATACCTATTGGACATTGGACGTCGAATAGGTAGAGTTAGAGACCAGCACCTCCCACCACCTCCCACCACCACCACCACCTACGTTTTCCCACACCAACAGTCCGCCTATTCAATCTGATTTCCCTCGGGTACGGTCCAACAAGCTTTTCTCGATCAAACCACGACTTGTTCTGCTGGCCAACCCCGACGCCGAGGTGACGCTGGCACTGGGACTGGCACTGATCGTGATTTCCCGAATCCCTACCATCCTTACCAACCCTACCTCGTAGCTCTCTTTTCCTCTATCTCTCCCTGTTCATACTCGGTTTGTTCGTAGTTAGTGTCCAAGCGGTCGGGATCACAGTCGGTTATTCAGGGTTTCGATCTTTTAGCTTCACATATCTAGACAATACACAGCTCAACAACCTGATACGCACGCCCGCTGCCACCCGATCCCCCAAGCGGTCGAACGAAATCATTCACGATGCCCTGCTTCAAGGGCATCGCAGTCAGCATCCACGCTACTGGTGCTCCGCTTCCCGAACATGGCATGCAGAAGCAGTCGCGCCTTTCTCGCATCAGCACTTATATACCCGTTCCGCAACCTAAGCTGAACCCCGACACTTCCAAGCACGAGGCCGCCAAGTTTGCCATCTCCATCACCTTGTTGACTCCCGGTCATCCCATTCCGTATACTACCCCGAAGCCTACCGAGTCCAATCCTCATCCCAAGCCGCTTTATGCTGGTCCTTTGCCTTCTTCTACCTCCGACCCCTCCAAGCATGCCAACACCGTCACCCCTTACATCCCCATGACCCACTCGGAGAATGAGACCATCGCTGCGTATATCTACTTTGACGGCCGTGCCAAGGAAGAGGTTGCCACACTCTTGCGCCCCGGCGAGGAAACATGGGTTAATAGTCGATGGGTCCAAGTTCCCGATAGTGAGGGTGGAGGCCTTGCCGAGAGAGAGTTCCTCTTCCGCGAGGTAGGATTGGAGCGGTGGTTGAACGGCTTAGATCTCCAGGGGCATGATGCCGCAGAGAAGACCGAAAAGCGGAGGCAGAAGTTCGAAAGACGCCGCCGCCGCCAGAAGTCGGCAGCGCACGCTGGTGGCATGGATACGGAGAAACCCAACCGCCCTCGGGACGCTCTCGCGTACGGGGCCGACGACCAATCTGTACTGGAGGGGGCGGCCATGTCCGACTCCGACTCCCTCTCCGACGACGATGACGAGCCACCGGAGGCTACCGGTCAGATCAAGGTTGCTATGTTCCGTGTGATTGCGTCCGGGGAAATCAAGAAAGGGGAGTACTCGCCACAATTCGACGCACATGATGACGATGACGAAAGCGATGGAGGGGCCAAGGCCGGAAACAACGGGATCGATGCGGATGTAGAGCATACCACTAGTTTTGCCAAACCCAAGACGCTCGATCCGAAGACTATTAGTACTCAGACAGTGACTGGGATCGATGGGCCTGACAAGCCTTATGCCACCTTCACCTTTTTCTATCGTGGTCAACGTAGGTAACTCCTCGCATTCGACCGAATATCTGATACTAACGCTTCGGTAGGACAACTCGCAAAGATGGGCATTCTTCCCGGCACCAAAAGCGATGCCAAGACGACCACTGGCAAACGACGGTCAACTCTAGACTTCTCAGGGCTTGGGCCTCTTAAGACCAGCGGCACGGTGGGCTTCTCTGCCTTCAGAGACCAGGAGGCCGAGAGGGCGAAGCAACGAAGCGGTCGGAAAAAGAGCAATGGCATCCTGGATGACAGCGATGACGATGATAGTGACGCCGGGCCCCTCGTCAAGATGGAAGAGTCGGACGATAAGGTCGTCAAAACCCATCTAGCACCAGAGGACGCCAAGGTCACAGGTGAACTCCAAGCTGGTATTGATAGGATTCGGGTAGGTTGCCGCCATCCCCACCTCGGCTCGATCTGCCAGACTGACCTCCATTATAGCTCAAGAGACAGCATTCGGCCGAACCTGACAGCTTGAGTCAATCAAGAAAGTCTCCAAGCACCACTCCTGCTGGTGGGGAGGAGACTCCCACAGAGACATCACAGGGCGGCAAACTACTGCCCGATACAGTGTCCAATCTTATGTCCCGGGCCTTCAATGAAGACGAGTCCATTGGGAGCCCGCTGAAGAAGCAACGAGCCTCACTAGACGCCAGCCTGCAAGATCGGTCAGCAAACTTTCCCTCTGCAATAGGCGATGTGTTAGGCAGAGCAACGGCGGCCGCGGCGGCCGCCGCAGCAGCAGATGCGAGGCCAAAGCAAGAAAGCCCGCTACCAGCTCACAACGAGGATGAAGAGTTATAAGGATTTGACACATCGACAATGAGATTATCTACTATATCCTCAGTGTTGAGTTCGAGAAGAGTCCGATAATGCCTCCAATTCTGATGGGCCGAATGCAATCCCCTCATTGTGCATTCTTCAGTATCATTATAAGCTTCCGTACAAGCAGCAGCGATCGCCGACATCTTTGGGCCACGGCCCTTGCATTAATTTCTTATTGGCACCAATTAGCAATGGTGTCATAGTGGAGCGAACCGACTGTTAACCAGGCAGGATACGCCCTGAGGACACTTCAATATGTCAATTCACGACTCTGGATTATTGCTGGAGGTCTTGTATGAATTGGCTACTTCAGGGGGGTTGGTTTCGTGGCTTGAAGCACATATACTACCTTCTCTACATTTCCTGCTCTGCATCTTCCCCCTTTTACACGCAAACTGTATCAATACCCGGAGGCAGAGGGATTTTCTTAGCGGATAAATATCATAAGCACGTTGCAAGGTTTAAAAGATAACCGACGGTGTTGTTTGGTTACTCCCTTCTGGACAACGACGGACTCGTCCATGGTGTCGTTTGGTGTTAGGTAGAGAGTTTGTCATGCTTCTATACAGCAAAACATCGGTAGATGGTTAAGGCTGAATCTATAGTTCATGTAAACGCATGACAAGGATGTGATGGACCGCATTTGCCTCGCCGCGAGGGCCTACCCACGAACGCTATGAAGAAATGTATACTAGACCAGTCATATTCCGTCTAGGATGGGGGACATACAGAATAGTCTCACATAACTTCGCTGTGGTAACTCCAATCCTTGACGTCTCGACGTCCCGACCTCAGGTTCCCTTTCATCACCTCGTGAAGTCAAGGCTCATTCACACGGCTGATAACGGTGTGTTGCCATGGTAGGTGTGGATAGTTGGACATTGCCAGTACCATGAATTCCTCTAAACAAAACGCTGGGGTAGCCTTGGCTAAGGAGTGTTGGAAATGGCCTGCCTTTTATGTGAAGCTGGTTGATGTCCAGTGGCTGACTTGACAAGCGTGGGAACAAACCCCGTTCCGATATATCGCATGCTTTTACAACATTCCCTTTTTATGGTTAACGTTGCAAAGGAATTGCAATGTAGTGCAGCGCATGTGCAGGAATGGTGTTGGACTCTGAGATGGGACAAGCGAAGGCTAACTGGCATGGATCTCTAGGCTAAGTATACCAATGGAGCCAGCCAGGAATGTTAGAATAAGGATGCTCCTACTGTTCTACTTGCATTTAGGCGTTATTTTCAGCGATAGCTCATATTGTGTCGTTCATATAACGACCATACCTCACTATCAAGTTGGTGTTGCGGAATATTGATAGCATTCTTCCCTATTGTTCTCTTTGATAGTCCTGGTTACTCACCTCCTCGTGACGGTATGTGAATCCACATGCCATCATATTTATAGAATGTTATGCTCTATAATCCCAACAGAAACCATGTTGGTAGACGAGTACAAACCTGTCCTCCAAGGCAGGTTAACTAGATCAAGTCAACTCGCCATATCCTGGAAGCGAACATACATTCCATATGCTTTCAAAAGGCCTCCCGGCTATATGGCGTCCAAGCATCATAAATAATATGGCACCCCCAGGATTCAGCACCTCTTCTCCCATTCATTGTCCCAGGGCAAGTTCTCAATATACAACTCATCATATTAGCCTGCCTTGCCTCCTTCGGCTCTAGCAATGCCTTCAGCACAACCTCAATCTGGCAGGGCCCAACCGGGTGCTGCAGAGGTGCATATTGTGGTGCATGTGCCCACGACAATGGACACGGACACTTGCATTCCATGGAGTATCGTCGCTATGGTGTCTAACGTGTCATCACTGCCAAAATTAAAGTCGGGGGAGCCCTATATGCTCAGTCTCTCCCATAGCTCAGTGGAAAAGGAGTTCATCGGTTATTACGAAGGGAGTCTAAAAACGCCATCATTTCCCTTTATCATTTTCCCACCATTCTGTACTAGCCCTAAGCCAGGATATTACAAGCTCAGGCTAGATCTCAACGCCGATAGGGCCAAGCGCGGGAGCAAGCCCATCGCCAGCTGTGTCGAATACTTCAGGGTCGAGAATGAGTTTATCCACACCCCTGACCTTCCACGTAAAGTTGATCTCGGCTCCAGGTAAATCAAGACTCCAGCTTACTGTGTATGCAGGGACACAACGAGAGAGGGACATTCTCAGAGACCTTAGGCTGCCTCCTGTAGTAACATATCAACCTTCCCCGCGGGAATTTGGAATTCGGACCTAGTCGGGTCTCAAGCCAGGGTCTCTTCGGCCCCGTGCTATGATGGTTCTCGCGTGTCTTCGCACCCCTTTCTGGAGACTACCGTCGCTGCCCGACACGGACTATGTGTGTCCATAGACCGGGTGTATTGTCTTCACTGCGCCCGGGTCGAGGGAGGAGGTCCACAGCGAAGTGATGAGTTGGAGGAAAGCTTAGAATTAAGGATCCTATCCTTAATAATAAGAAGATCAAAATCAAAACCAAATAAACACGCCTATCTGTTTATTTCGAACCTGTAAATTCTGAGTGGCGTTGTTGCATTTGCTTTGCAAGCCTTGGTATTACCAGCCCCTTTTGACAGTGAATGCCTTGCTTATACCTATATCGTTGACATGGTCTCCAGAAGAGACGGGGAACCTAGTGATAAGAGGTACACATCAGCAAAGGGGACGTAACAATAACCATGCCGAGGTTGATACTCCATGGCGTTCATATGGGATATATATTATGGGGAAGCCCTTGACAGCCTGCTTATAATGAAAGGGATGCCGTATTACACAGCGCAAAATCGCAACAGGTTCAGATATACCGGTGACCCCCACAAGAAATGGAACTTCCCTGGCGGTATGGTATTATCGGATGTATTTGAGGGTAGGAAATGTTCCATAGTAAGCTTACTTAGATGCCTTTTTACCGTGTCAGATAGGTTGACTGCTTCGCTGCAAAGTCTTTTTTAAAGGTATTTGCACCAATGGATGAAAGCCAGCATTCCTTTTGCTTTCTGTTGCGACCCATTCTGTGTTACACAACAGCCGCAGCTGCCCACCGCTCACCTTCGTCTACATAAGCAAGACACAGAGAAGTTCCCATTACGCTGTTTATGTACTTGAAGTATTTGTACAACAACAGCGGTCACCTACCTCGAAATACCGCCGGTGCTGTGTAGTGATGCAGCGGCTTCCCGTATCATTCATGTCTACCCTCAGTCTAGGCAAGATGCATCAATGTCTTACTCGAACCTCCTACTTCGGAGTTATGCATGACGGTAGCAGAATTGTAGCGGTCAAGGGCGTCAACAGTTCAGTGCTCGAGAACCTCGAGATGCTTCCAGACAATAACACTCGAGTATGCCCCTTCCGAACATATATGTCAGTATGGCGGAAACGAGTGTTGAGGATGCTCCGCTTGGAGCACCCCTACCACCCGACGACATCTACGTATGTACTGAAGAATCTATTTGACTACGTGACATCTCACACTTAATACAGGCAGTCAGTGTGTCTCTCCCAAGGTGGCGGGATGCCGAGGGGTGGGCAAGGAAAGAGGAAGAGACAATCAGCGCCATGAGAACCGGCTACCCGAGGTTCTTTATTCAGCCACTAGTACAGGGTCTTGCCGAAGAACTCAACAGCAGATTCGGCCCTCCCGGGACCCAGAGCATTATCTTGTCGTCACAAGGGGCAGCACTAAGGTGCTGTTCCTTTATTACAGCTAATACCATGTATAGCGATACTGCTCGAGTTGGCAAGTATTCGCTGTGTCTAGATGATACGTCAGACCCCGACCCCTTTTCTCGCTGGACTCGCATTCACGTGGTCTGGTTCGATAAAGAGCTGTCACCTCACGCCAAAGCTTTCTGGCAGCATACGGGGGAAGGGATATCCAGCAGACAGGCTGATTACTGCCGGCAATTCATCTACTCTTTCAGGGTCATGACGGAAGGATGTTGTTTCTCTCCACTTGGGAAGCTGCCAGTGTCCTCAAAATCTCCTGACGACAAGAGTTTCATACGCGATCGCATTGCAGCTTGTGCGGACCCATCAGGCGAGGTCGACCCGGACCGCGATGTATTCCTCTACCCTGCTGGGATGAAGGCCATTTTAGACGTGACAAGAGCAATCCTGGGCTATCTACACCACGTCAATCCGGGGCCTGTTTCGATGGTCTCATACGGGTGGGTGCGGTCTCAAAATCCTAGCATGTCTCAAGCAACTGCTTAACAGGGAACACAGCTTTCTTTACGTCGACACCATCAAGATCCTGTCCAAGTTTGGTACCAACGACACCATAGTATACGGGTTCGGCAGCAGCTCCGAACTCGACGAGCTAGAAGACCGCTTGAGGTCCGGCGCTAGAATAGGTGCTTTATACACAGAGTTTCCCACAAACCCTCTCCTGACTTGCGTCGATCTTCAGCGCGTCCGACGGCTCGCTGACAGGTACAACTTCGTCGTGGTGTGCGACGATACGGTTGGGACATCCGTAAATGTCGAGATCCTTCCGTTGGTCGACGTGCTCGTGACAAGCCTGACGAAGCTGTTCAGCGGAGCTTGCAATGTGATGGGGGGAAGGTGAGGTCACACACAGCCAGCCAGCCAGCGTGTCATTCCCCAAGCCTGCTTTTACTTAGGTATACCATTCTACAATCCTAGCTGACCAGACCGCAGCGCCATCCTCAACCCGCACTCCAAGCACTACAAGGAGCTTCGGAACACGCTGTCTAGCATGTTCGAAGACACGTACTTCCCAGGGGATGCCAGGGTCATGGCCAAGAACTGCGCCGACTTCCCGCAGCGCGTCCGCAGCATCAACGGCCGCGCCCAGGCCGTGGCTTCGCTCCTGCAGTCGCGGTCCGACCTCGTGAAGCGCGTGTACTACCCGTCGACCGGGTCGCCGCCGGAGACGAAGCGCGCCTACGATCTCCTGCGGCGGCGTCCGGGTCCGGAAGACGACAATGGCGGCTACGGCTACGGCTACCTCGTGACGGCGGAGTTCGTCTCGCCCGCGGCGGCCATGGCCTTCTACGACGCGCTGCGCGTCGCCAAGGGCCCGGGCCTGGGCACGAACTTCACGCTCGCGTGCCCGTGCACCCTGTTCGCGCACTACGCGGAGCTGGACATGGCGGCGGGGTACGGCGTCGTCGAGCACCTGGTGCGCATCAGCGTGGGCTTGGAGGGGGACGTCGTCGAGCGGATCCGGAAGGCTCTGGATGCAGCTGAGGCCGTGCTGGGGCAGGTGGTTGGGGTGTAGTAGGTACGTAGTTGTAGAAACGAATTGCTATGATTCCTTATTCCTTCCTTTTCTTGTTCCGAAGAAGATAATTGGAAGAACACAATGTCTAGACTAGAATTTAACTCTTTTGTAATGTACTGACTGGCGAGGGGTTGTGTTGCTTACCCCTTTTTGTCGCCACATGCCCCGCTGTACCTTGTTCCACGCGAACGACATCATAGACAGGATGACACCCTTCACCCTTGAATAGAGCCAGAGGGGAAATAATACTGCGAAACGTGAAAGGTGTCAACAGTGCAACGCACTTGATCATTATTCCGAACCGCCGTGCCATGGCGACATTGTACAGATGGTACTAAAGCGACGGGATTACAGGAAGTACTTGATCTAAAATATGAGAATGGCAACTTCAAGTATTATGTGTCTCATGGAAGTATCAAGTCTGTATTTCTCACGCAATATTGCTATTTGCAGCTACAAATAAGGTGCGGGGACAGGATAACGTCGAGCTTAAGCAGCCTACTTAAACAAGTTAACTTGATCTTCCATGCAGCAACTGTAAACAATTGGAACCGAAATACACAACTACGTATACGAGTCATATATGGGATTTCGTCTGAAGACGGTTTGATCCTTAGAGCTACACGGATTCGTAAACATTCATTTTTGTTTTTTTGTTCGAGCGATCACCCAGCATGACGCCCTCATTAAAAGCGGTGGTGACTGCGGCCATCATCGGCTGTACCTCTGCTTCAGAAGCCGGGCAGAAGGTCCTGAAAGGAGATGATAACCCGCTAGATCAGAGCTTCGGGGAGTTCGTAGAGAAGGAATTGGAGAAGTGGCATTTGCCAGGCCTGTCAGTCGCAGTTGTCGATGGTGACGAGACCTGGGCCGAGGTGAGCGCCCCTCATTCGATTGTAGTTGGTGGAATGAAATCTAGCCTGGATACCTGAAGCTGGCCAGAACTCGGAATGGTTTAGCCATATTCATGAGAACATCAGCAGAGTGGCCGAAGTGAAGTTTCGAGGTTGATTGATTCTTCCTAGGGCTACGGTTACGCGACCCTCCCCTCCACCCCAGTGGAGCCGTCAACTCTCTTCTACACAGGGAGCACGACGAAGGCCTTTACGGCGGCAGTACTCGCCCTGATGATCGAGTCGGAGGGGGGTGACAACGATAACAAGAAGTCAGCGGCGCTGTCCGCGCGGGGCTGGCAGACCTCCCTCGCCAGCATCCTCGGCGACGACTTCGTGCTGCAGGACGGGGACGGGGGTGGCGGCGGCGGGGGTTGGGCGACAGCGCACCTCACGCTCGAGGACGCGCTGTCGCACCGCACCGGGCTCCCGCGCCACGACAAGGCGCTCGCCCGGTTCTACGGGCAGGACCGTCACCAGGCCACGGTCCGGGACTACACGCGGTCGCTGCGCCACCTGCCCATGGTCGCCGAGCCCCGCGTCGCCTGGCGGTACTGCAACTACATGTACCTGGTGGTCTCGCACGCCATCGAGACCCTGACGGGCGGTCGCTGGCTGGGGGACACGATGCGCGACTGGATCTGGACGCCCCTGGGCATGCACAGCACGTACTTCAGCCTGGAGGAGGCCGAGCGGGCGCCCGAGCACCTGGCTTCGGGCTACTACTGGGACTACAGCTACACGGGCGGCGGATTCACAGAAGTGCCGCATATGCCGCTGCACGGCGGAAGCGGCGCGGGGGGCATCGTCTCGAACGTGCTGGACTACGCCCGCTGGGTGCGAAGCCTGCTCCGAGAGGAGGGGCCGGTCCCGAAGGCTGGGCACGCGGCCGTCAAGACGCCGAGGATGGTGATGCCGCTGGCGACGAGGAAGGGCTACGACGCGCCGATGGCGTATGCGCTCGGCTGGATGCTGAGCACGTACAAGGGCCGCAGGGTGTGCACGCATAGCGGCAGCATGGAGACCTTTGGCACGGAGGTCTACTTCTTCCCGGACCTGGACTACGGGGTGGTCACGATGGGCAATACGCAGGTATCGTCTAATATTGTCGGGCAGCTGGTCGCGTGGAAGCTGATCAACGACAAGCTCGGCGTGCCGGAAGAGGAGAGGTGGGATTGGGCAGGGTCCTTTAACAAGAGCATCGAGCAAATGCTGAGCGCCGGGGACACGGCGCTGGACGAGCTGTATCCAGAGCGGGCAGATCCTCCGCTGCCTCGCGCTCTCCCGATCGACGACTACCTCGGGACGTATTACCACCCGGCATATCAGCACATCAGGCTGGTCCGGAACCAATCGAACGGCACGGGTGACGATGCCGGGAGGAGGGAACTGAAGGCTGTTCGCGACGACTTCGTGTGGAAGATGACATTCGAGTTTGAGCACGTGTCGGGCGAGTTCTGGCTCGTCTACGTGATACCCAGAGGTTCCGGCGGGATAGGAACACAGTTCGCCAAGGCAGAGTTCCGAGTTCGAGCTACTGGGAAAGTGGAAGCTCTCGAGATCGAGTTCTTCGAGGAAGGGTCTGAGGGTTTGATCGTGTTTGAGAAGATAGCATGATCACTACTGGGTAGCGGACTAGGTCGGTTTCATAAGCAATAGAGTATGCGAAGCAGTCACTTGGAATTCCTATGGGCAGCCTGTTTTCCTGTGGGTTCTTGAAAACAAATGCAATTTGGCACATGTCTGACATTAATGCACAGCTATCTTCTAGCTACACAGGTACTTATTATATGATAACGACACCCAGCAACGGGAAAGGACTGCGGATACGAGATACTGCAGTACGGGACCTTTGACCCAGCTGATCAGAGCCTCAGAAACGACAACAGCCCAATAAAGGCCGTCGTTCAACATGCATACCTACCTAGGCACCTAGTCTACGATGCCCAGAGCTACATCGCCAACGAGCCGCGAACTGGTCAAGCTGCGCATGTGTCTTTGCACCTGCGTTCACATCCTATTATGCTTGATTAGCTTATGCCATCGAGTAGATACGCGAAACAAGAAAGCAGAGGCAGCTTGGGATAAATCTTGATCAGACTGTTGAGCTTGATTATTTTTGGAAGTCGACATGTTAGAATTCCGTGGTTGAAGAAAAAAGGTTATCATCATCTGATTTACTCCTCAAGCTGCCTGCCGTATCTAAGAAATGTAACTTACCTGTTCATCCTCTGGTGTATAATATTTTGTCGGCTGTCAGACTGACTCTCTTTGTATTATCGTGAAGGAAGAAAAGGTGGATAAAAGGTGGATGGATGGTGAGTGGCAATAAAATTTAAAGAGTTGGGCCCGCCCGGCAATCCATCAACTGGCTCAAGTCACGTGCGATATCGGACCCATCTTTTCCCTATCGGCCAATTTAGTCCCTCACCCTTACCAGGTTAAGCAGCAACGACGAACAACCTCGGACTCCTCTCGATCCTCTGCCTACTAAAGTCCCTAAGTAGGTAATTACGAGTCACGACGTAGGGAGGAAACCACCTGCCGCCCTGCCACCTTTCCACCACTGCCAATCTCCACTCTACCATTACCGTCACAACCGCGGCCAGTGCCAGTGTTGATTCATCGCCCTTTGTCTCGCATCCCGCATCCCTTCGACGACGAGACAACTGTTCGCTAGCCGAACCAACCGAGAGCTGTCCCACCATTCGATATCAAACGAGCAAGCGATCGATCGATTGATTGAACAGCTGCACCGAGTCCACGTTCACGCCCACGCCGTTGTTGCTGCCGCCGCCACCCCCACCATAAAACCACTGCCACCACGACGGGATTCATGATGCCCGCCCTCCGAACCAGCACCACCGCCACGGCTGTGCGGGCCACCGCTCGAGCTGTCCAGCACCAGACCCCGTCATCAGTATCCCAGCAGACCGTTGCCGTCCGGTCATTCTCGGCGACGCCCCGCGCCGCCTCCTCCCACGGCCCGAATTACGACCCCCCGACCGGCTGGCTGTTCGGCGTCAAGCCCGGCGAGAAGTACCAGAAGGAGGGCTGGGAGGGTCCCTTCTTCTACGGCTTCTGCGGGAGCCTCGCCCTGGCTGGCATCGCTTACGGATTCAAGCCCGATACCTCGTGAGTCGCCGCCTGTTGCCTCTGTCCATGTATATGTCAGGCCTCTGCATATTGCGCTTGGGAATTGATTGATGCGGTTCCACGCCGTCGTGGCTTATGGTCCATGGCTCATGGCTCAAGCTTGGACTTGGTCGTGGTCCTCAGTCATTGCTACTCGACGCATAGCGGTGGTATCAGCTGTGCGAACGGCTGCCCAGTGGCTAGGGCTGTCTACCGCTGACTTCATCTTTGCTCCTCTGCTCTCTCACTTGTTTAATACTCTTGTCAAAGTATCAAACAGCTAATAGTCATACTCTGCAGGATACAAACATGGGCTCTCGAGGAGGCACGGAGGAGATTAGAAGCCGAGGGCATCTTAGAAGACCCGACAAAGAAGCCATGAAGGGTCCGATGTAGGGCGGAGGGGACGGCGATATAGAGGAGGACGTTGTGACTCAACATGTGTACATGGCTGCATTTTCGCATTTTTCATTTTGTTTCTCAACCCGACAACTGTTCTAAACTAAAAGGTTCCAAGATGCACCATAGAGCATTGCCTCCTACCGGTTTAGAAGGGTTTAGACGAACCGCAATTAACTTCATCATCCATACTTCTCTATTCGCATCCACTTAGGTATTCTTTCCTCATACTGTATCAATCTCACGGCTTGATCAGGTAGGTAGGTAATTAGGGCGAAGATTGAACACGCAACAAGCACCGGTCTTTGAGAATATCGATTAGAAAACAAGGCTCATCTACCACGCCAAGCGCCTGTATATGCCATCTATGATGCGGATTCCATGTAATCCTCGCTCCTTTGACTCATCCGCGCCTATTTCCCGCTCCTGCTCCTGCTCCCGCTCTTGCTTTTTCTCATCTCTAGCACACGTAGCTCCACTCGTGCTCCTCGTCGCCGTACTGCCTCGCCTCGATCCAGTTCTTCATGCGCAGGGCGATCTCGCCGGACTCCTCGTGCTCGGTCAGGCCGCAGTCGACGAGGTCGCCCTTCCAGCTGATCTTGCGGACGGGGCTCACGATGGCGGCGGTGCCGGCGCCGAAGACCTCGAGCAGGCGGCCCTGGGCCGAGGCGTCGGCGAGCTCGCGCATGGTGATCTTGCGCTCGGAGATCTTCCAGCCCTCGGGGGCGAGGCGCTCGCGCGCCAGCGACAGGATGGAGTCGCGCGTGACGCCCTCGAGGATGGTGCCGTCGAGCGGGGCGGTGACGAGCTCCTTCTGGCCCGTGGCGGCGTCGCGGAGCGCCACGAACAGGTTCATGGTGCCGACCTCGGTCACGTACTCCTCGGGGCCGAACAGCCACAGGTTCTGCTGGAAGCCGCGGCTGGCGGCCTCCATCTGCGGCACGACGCACGGCGCGTAGTTGGCGCCCAGCTTCTTGTCGCCCACGCCGCCCGGCCACGCGCGCACGGCGTAGTCGGTCGCCTCGAGCGACACGGCCTTGAAGCCCGTCGGGTAGTAGGGGCCCACGGGCGACGCGATCACGTACAGGAGGGCGGACCCGGGCGGGCCGACGCCGAGCGTCTTCTGCGTGCCGATCAGCGTCGGGCGCAGGTACAGCGAGTAGCCGCGCTGGGCGGGGATGAAGCGCTCCTCGAGCTGGGCGAAGCGCGCGAGCAGCTCGATCAGGGCGGTGCTGGCGAAGGTCGGCAGCGCGATGCGGGCCGCCGACTTGTTGAACCGCGCCATGTTCTTGTCCGGGCGGAACAGCCGCACCTTGCCCGTGCGCGGGTCCTTGTACGCCTTGGTGCCCTCGAAGCACTCGAAGGCGTAGTGGAACACGCACGTGGCCGGGTCCAGCGACAGGTTCTGGTAGGGCACGATCGACGGCGCCAGCCACCCCTCCTCCTGCGTCCACTCCACCGTCAGCATGTGGTCCGTGAACTCCCGCCCGAACACCAGCGTCGCCGGGTCCTTGATATCCTTGGGCGCCGTCGTCCGCGTGACGGTCAGCTTCGACGGGTCCAGGTCGAGCGCCTTCGAGGCCGACGCCGCTTCGGGCTTGATGCTATACCATCTCGACGACGCCTGCTGTGTGTAGGCGGTGGTGGTGGTGTTGGTGTGGGTGGCGGTGGCGGCCAATGGCAGCCGCGAGGAAGAGGGAGCTCGGAGGGCTCTGCCGCAAGCCCTACCGCATCGAGGTAGGAGCCGTGGCAACATGGTGTCGAGGATGTTCGGAGCTTGGGAGGCTGTACTGTAGGGAGGTTGCAGGTGAGATGGAATGGACTAGATTTGGCAAACCAATGGGGGAAAAAAGACACGGTCGACGCAGCTCGGATTGACTCGGGAGGGAAATTTTTTGTGTGCTTTTCTGGTATGCTCGGATCTCCAGCGCCTAAGCTGTGTTCACGATATTATTATGACAGTAACAATCGATATGATACGATATGATATACGACAGATATAAGGTATCACCACTGCGAGCTGGAAATCCTCATCTCTGATTAATAGTCAATTGCGCATCTGTGACTAATTGCTGACCATTGTAGGTATAGGTCCCTGTACGGCACCGCAGCGATCTCGGAGGGCGCGCCCCCGAACTCCACGGGCTCCTTCCAAGGTTACATTTACAGGCACGGTGCGACGGTGCCGTGTCGGACCTCGATCGCTGGTGCTTATCGATACGTATGCAGGTATGTAGCAGGTATGTGCTAGAACGTCTCAAGCGATAGGCGATAACAGCCAATCGGGGAGATGATAACTAAAGGTCAGCGACATCCATGAACCTACCTACCTACCTTGGAAGTCTCAAGCCATACTTAACTAGTTAAGCCACAAGCCGCGCCACAAAAAGGGTATGTATATACGTACATGGCAAGCTGGGTAGTATATAGTACATACATGTATGTCTGTATGTATGTAGTTGTTTATGATGCCATGCTGTCACTGTCAGCAGCGGGAGTGCGGGACTGTGGGATCGGGCAACAATGACAGGAGGGTCTCCAATCGTCCCAAGTTAAAGCAGTTAAAGCCGACAAACTGTCAATCAGTCAATTTAGTTGGTCCAGGGCTCAATTTGGTTACCTGCCTAGTGCTTCTACTTACATACCTTGAACTTGGATCTTTTGCGACGCGGTCCCCATTCCCACGTCAACCGCCGCGCCGTTTATCACCGTACCTAGCTGCCTACCTACATAGTTACATAGCAGGTAGACACCTCACCTATGTACCCTGCTACCTCGATCTTTGTTGACCTACCTCTCCGACTCCGAGTAGAGTTCCTCTGTCTGTCTTAACAAATAAATTCAGTTGCCAGATCGCCAGCTTGGGGCAAGACAAAGCTCCTTCGAATGCTTCCGACCCGAACCTCTACCCCTATCAGATGCTTGATCTATAACTCAGGACTGCTGGAGTTCCACAAACCACGCCACGTATAAGGAACTCAGAAAGCCACCGCGCTCTCTAAAGCCTCCCTAGATGAACAGCGCCGCGATATGAAGGTCAGGGCCGTGGACACCCACGCCAGCTGTCGTCGTCAACCATGTTCTCCTCCTTGAAGAGCTTTTCCTCCAATATCAATTCCAACTATTCCGTCTCCTCGACCGTCACCTCGACCGCCGGTGCATGGAAGATATACGATGCTAAGAGGAAGTCTACGGGGAAGACATACTCCGTCTTCGTCTTCGACAAGAAAGCCCTGGATACCCATGGTGAGGACGGACCATATTCTATGCATATGCGCAGCAGACATATAGATACTCATGGGCGGATGACTAACCCCCGCCTTAGGCAACACGTTGGGTCGATCGGGCGCATCCGCTTTCAAGCGCGCGACAGAAGAGGTAAGGCAGAGTCATCATGCGTGTTTAGAGCGCATTTTCTTTAGACCCTAGGGGGTTGCGCTGACCGTGATACAGGTTGTCGAACGACTGAAGAAAGAAGCATCATCCTTAGCCCGGCTGCGGCACCCCAGCGTCCTGGAACTAGTCGAACCCGTTGAGGATACGAGGGGAGGGGGGCTTCAGTTCGTCACTGAGCCCGTCACTACTTCGTTAGCGAGCTTATTGCAAGAAAAGGATGAACAAGAACGATCCGGGGGCGTCGGCGGACGCTCCAGCCGATACGTTACCGAGGAGGCCGACGGCACGAGACGGAGGCGCGAGCTCGAGATCGACGAGCTCGAAATACAAAAGGGGTTACTACAAATTAGCAAAGCCTTGGAGTTCCTTCATGAGAATGCTGGCCTTGTCCATGCGAATCTTACCCCTGACTCTATCCTCATCAATGCAAAGGTGAGTGCCTCGACTCCCCTTTCCCCACCATCTTCATAACCCCTTTTTATTACCCCTCAGAGCCACTACTTTGCTTTCGGCTGGCCATCTCATAATCTCTTCCGGGTCGTCTGTGTCTCGCTTGCTAATCATGCTATAGTCCGATTGGAAGCTCAGTGGGCTCGCTTTCTGTAGTCCTCCTGAGAACTCAACCAAGCCCACGTCCGTACAGCCCATCAGCTTGTCAGAGGTTCTCAACCTAGATCCGCGCCTACCGCGATATGTACAGATCAATCTTGACTATACCTCACCAGACTTTGTTTTAGATAACAATCTCACCAGCTCAGCCGATATGTTCTCTCTGGGCCTCTTATGTATCGCACTATATAACTCTCCTCATCGCTCTCCAATAGAAAGCGGCGGGAGTGTGTCCGCTTATAAGAGATTATTCAACTCATCTTCCACAATTCCATCTGTCGGAAATGGGTTCATGTCATCCAGGCCGCTGCCTAAGGACCTATCTTCTTATGTGCTGCCTCGATTAATAACGAGGCGGCCCGCCCAACGCATGACTTCCAAGGAGTTTCAAGAGAGCGAGTATTTCGACAATATCCTGGTCTCAACTATTCGGTTTCTCGATGGGTTCCCTGCCAAAACACCCAACGAGAAATCCCAGTTTTTGAGAGGTTTAATGAAAGTCTTGCCGTCTTTCCCCAAATCTGTTATGGAAAAGAAGGTCCTTCCGGCCTTGCTCGAGGAGATGAAGGACAAAGATCTGTTATCTCTCATCCTCCAAAACGTCTTCAAGATAATCGACTTACTGCCTGCGGGGAAGAGATCGTTTGGGGAGAAAGTACGGCCCAGGCTCAAGGAGATCTTTATCGCGCACATGAAGCAGCCACAGGAAAAGGACCCAGCCAGAGATGCTGGGCTGATGGTTGTGTTGGAACATACTGGTCTTATAGCGAAAAACAGCTCTGGTAAAGAGTTCAAAGACGGTAAGTTTACCTTGATACAAGCTGCAGCCGATGGCGCGAAACATTCTGTATCTCAACGACCCTAACTCACATAACTCCTTGTAGATATTCTGCCCATATTCTTGGTGGCTGTCGAGTCGGCAACGCCGTCGCTCGTAGATGTTGCTATGCGAGGCCTCCCAGTAATTCTCCCGGTTCTGGACTTCAGCACCATCAAGAACGAGCTGTTTCCAGTGGTAGCTACCGTTTTTAGCAAAACGAATAGCCTGGCAATCAAAGTTCGTGGCTTGCAAGCCTTCGTCATTCTGTGCGGCGGTTCTCTCGAGGCAACCGATGATGGGCTTGATGGTTTCGCGCCCGAAAAGAAGAAAACGTCCTCTTCAAGCGCCCTTGATAAGTATACGATGCAGGAAAAGATAGTGCCCCTGATCAAGGCCATCAAGACGAAGGAACCGGCTGTCATGGTAGCAGCTCTCAATGTCTTGCGAGTGGTGGGAGATATTGCAGATGCCGAGTTTGTCGCGATGGAAATCCTTCCCATCTTATGGAATATGAGCTTAGGCCCTCTGCTCAACCTCAAGCAATTCCAATCTTTCATGGAATTGATCAAAACACTTTCCAGGCGGGTTGAAGAAGAACAGATCAAGAAATTGCAGGAGCTTTCGGTCATCGCTGACGGAGGACGAACGGCTAGCCCAAACGAGGACTTCATGGCATTTGGAGGCGTAACAGGGACTACGTTTGACTCTACAAATGGCGCTACCGAAGACGATTTCGAACGGCTAGTGAAAGGAAAGGCAACCCACGCAGCAGAAAATCACATGGATGCCACTGGCTGGGATGCACCGGCGGCCGCCCCGTCACCTCCAATGCGGTCCAACTCGCCACAATTCTCATGGTCGACACCCAGTCCCACTAATGGAGGTCCCAGCCCGGCACCAAAGCTCCAAACCTCGTTCCGCACAGTGACGCCCGACCTGAATCGATTCGAGACCCTGACACCCTCATCAACGCAATTTTCGAAACCGCTGCAGCCGATGGGTAGTAGTATGAGCCAGAACGCTCCATCCGTAGCAAGCCCCCGGGCTTCTACAGGCCTCAACTGGTCAACAGCAGCTGCTCCAGCGCCTAATCCCTGGGCCTCGTTGAACCAGCCAACACCACAAACCACATCGTCTTTCGGCAACATGGCTTCATCCATGTCGAATATGGGACTGGGGCAACAGAGGCCAGCCATGAACCAATCGTCGTCTTTCTCGCTCCCGCCTCCGCCGTCCAGTAGGAACAGCACGCCGTCTGGTTTCAGCTTGCCTCCCCCGCCGGGGGCTGCGCCAAGACAGACCTCTACACCCTCGTTCGGTCAACCTTCGACAGGATTCGGCAGCCTGTCACAGCCAATGAATACCATGATGAGTACCGGTATAGGGGGCATGAACAGCATGAATAGCATGATGGGTGGCGGTATGTCAAGTCAGGGGACGTTTCAAGCACCGAAGCCGCAACAGCAGCAGGCTAGCAAGGGTGGGTTGGATAAATACGAGAGCCTGATATAGATGGGAGGGCGTCATCAATGACTGTAGATGGATGTTTACGATAGATGTATAATTCACTGCCAGGTAGCGAGCGAGCGAACGAACGAGTGGGTGAGTGAGCGTTGGTGATCACCTACCTAATACACCCATGATTACAAATCCGGATGGGAAGAGAAGCACCGTGTAGTGTAGCGTGACATCGTAAATCAGTTCCCACCCAGCACGTCGTTGAATACACGTAGGAAAGAAGGCTACTTATAATGGGCACCTGTTCACTGATACTTACAAAGCAAGAAACGTGAACATGGCAATAAA
Organism: Diatrype stigma; assembly: GCA_022225965.2. Lineage (NCBI taxonomy): Eukaryota > Fungi > Ascomycota > Sordariomycetes > Xylariales > Diatrypaceae > Diatrype > Diatrype stigma. Next base: position 71,966 of record JAKJXP020000040.1, on the reverse strand, counting down.
TGTCATGTATGATACTGGGACAACTCCCCGGATCATATTGCGCTCTTATTCGATTTCATACGAGAGCGCAGGCACATCTAAATTTTAACAGAAGCTTTTTACCCTATTATTTCATTCTGTCATTTCCTTTCGTTCCCTGAAGTTTGTGGAATGTTCTATTCTGCAGACAATAATGCTTCTAGATCTGTCCCAGCGAGAGTGAGATTTTTTTACTGCGATCATGACCTTGTTGCTGGGATTTCGGCTATAACAAGACCTATATGATACTTAATACTTCCTGGTTCAGGCGCGAAGCATATACCAGTCGTATAGGTAGATAGAGGTTGTCCACCAGTTACGATATCGATTATTTGACGACTACTTCGTACACTGGTCGATAGATCGATCATATATGTTGTAGGTAATAATAATAATTCTTTCCCTGTCAAACAGGTTGAGATCATGCTTCAGTGGTGTACATTTGGTTACAAATTGGCTGTCAAGATCTTGGTCTTCAACACTGGTTTAAACAGATATCTATTCCTCAAACCAAGGGAACCGGACCAAACAGATAATATATCCTCTTCAATACATTATACCACTTCAATGAACCCCTGGATGTATATCTCGCCGCACTATCCGTGCCAGGGGAAGGGCAGCCCAGCATATAGTGTCCGTACTAAACAAATCTCTATATTCTATGTTACGACAAGAACAATATATGTGGTGCCGTGGAAGTAATAGCTATTGGCGGACTTTTGCTTAGGAAGATAACACCTAAACCGTACCATGTATAACATTGTTTGGGGTTATGCGTGCAGATACAACACAGCCAAAAAGCCAACAACCTCTTTTCCGAATGCGATCACGACTGCAACAGGAGGCAAGGGATACCTAGGCCAAGAGGGGGGTTCGGTTCCAGAAGGCTTATCCGTCCCAGAAACAAGCCACACGGTCAGCCTCGCCCTGTGTAAAGAGCATCTCTGTCGTTGTAGAAACCGGCGCGCGACATGCTGGATCTTCTGTTTACAAGGTTCGGATCCTATTTGTTGTTGGTTGATCGGGCTGTTAGCTGCAACTGGTGTACCTGCATGACTGCCTCTTGAGTCCTGACCAGGTACCTGATGTACGTACAACAACGCAGCCTTCCACTCCACGCCGCACTGCGTTTCCCCTATCTCGTCAACGCACGCTTCTGGCAGGTATTGACGTGAGTAACGGGTTCAAAGCATGTATGTATACAGGCTTTTCTGTTTGCCTACATAGTGTTGGAAAGCAGTTGATCAGCAAGTCCCTACCTAGGATGCTAGACATTCCACGAGAGAGAAAGATCTCAGGGGATGATACCACCGTTGCTACCACTGCGTGATAACAACAAACCTACCTCGTAGTCCCTCCATCTGTGTGTTAGCTAGTATCGGCATGTAGATGCATAGGTAGGTTCCCAGGTATTTACTTATCATCAGGGGGTTAATATCTAGCCACTTCTATCATACGTAGATGCGCGTGTGATAGGAACTATTTGCATATACAATATGTGATGTAACGCTATTCACATCACAATCGGCCTATCTACATACTCATAGCCATTGCTACTGCCAATGCTACTGCGTGCATGAATACCTGAGCGACTCTGTGGAAGGGCATGTATGGGAATTTTCTGATGCCACATTTACCAATTCTCCGGTCCCTATTGATTGGTAACTTTGTATTTGTTTACTTGCGTAAGCATGATAATCCTGTGGTTTATCTAGGGTCATAGAGCAATCACTTATTTGTTTGTCTAGTTGTAGCCAGTAAGTAGCTGGTTCGCCAATACCGATACGTAAGCAGGTGGGCATTGCATCCCGTTGTGGCTGTGTGCAGTGGTTCAGGAGCCCAGAGGAACTTCTTCAGTGTTCACCGAATCCCTTAATAATGATGCAGTATAGGGTCAACCCGGGCAGTAATGCCTTGTGTAAGATGGGGGTCGGGGTTGCCAAACGGACTGGGCCCCATCACTATGTACGCGGGGACGGCGTAGAAGAAGGGAAATTAGGTAGGGAGATGCACACGCAGCGGTAAATATGAATGGGGCGAAGCCCGTTGAGGAGTGTCACGCAAATCAGACGATGAGTCGAGTTAATGGTGTGGATATATATGCTGTGTGTATCCTTGCTAATCAGGAAGCAATTGGGCAAGATAAGTAAGTATCCTGGCTCTGGAGTCTGGAAATACTCCTCTCTTGCGTAGGTGACTCAAGTAGATAGGACAGGACGGTCGGTGACATCGATTGCTGTTGAGTAGATAAATAGACAGATAGCGCACCGATGAATCCTTTCATGGCCAGCCACTAATAACACATTGGATGGCATCAACACATATGATCTTCGCTAGTGTCGACCTTGCGCGTCCTTCACAAGAAAGCTTGCGATCGTGGGATGATAGGAATAGGTCGGTCGGTCGGCCCGGCCCATGAAGCTCGATCGATGCCTGCGGTTGTATTCACTCACTCAGGTACTTGGAACGCTATACTGGAGCATTATAGGTGGTCGATCAAGGCCTTTTCTATTACCTAGGTACTTGAGACCGTCTAGATAGGAACATGCTAACACTAACCCAAGCCAAACATCGAGGTAGTGGTAGTGGTAGTCGCAGTCTGCTGGCCACAGCCTACAGGTACAGCGGGCCGTGACATGGTCTGGCTACCCTCGCCCTCGGTACAGCTGAATCTATGCCTCCCCCCTAAGCCGATCGCGAAAACAAGCCCAAGTCATAATTATACATAGTCAAATAAGCATACAGCCCACGGCAAATCATGATGACCCCTGTTTTTTGTGTGTTTCAGGCTGCTAGTACAACGCCTTGAACTCCAAACCCCGAGTCAACTCTCCTAGAGCCCGATCGGCGGAGTGCGTGCCTGGTTTTCGAACGTGCCATGTGTTTTCAGACACGCGAAGGCATTTTTTTTTCGTTCTCTTTTTCTCGATACAGTGGTTCCAGATACCCTCTATGATGCAGGATAGCCATGCGTTCGGGTTGCCAAGTACCTAGACCGTGTCGAAACGGGGTGTGACCGGATAGCCCGGATCACGAAGTAGGTTCTAGGTTGTACGCAGTCTTGACCTCGAGCTCAGGCTTTGGATTGACGACACGGAAGGTGTATCTGCTCTGGTATCCCTCTTCCAGCTGGATGTCGACCTGCTGGTCCGGCGGGATCATCTCGTGCTGCAGGTCCCACCCAGCCCGGCGACAGAGCTCGGCGACGACGACGTCGCAATCGCCGAGGAGGTCGATGTCGAAGTTGATGTGGGTCACTGGCGTGCGCGAGATGTAGAGCTGCGGCACGTCCGGCGGAAGGAACGGGACCAGCTCTGACACGGGTGCAACCTTGAGAGAGGTACCGATGACTATGACGAGGTCGACCAGGTTGCGATCGTGGTCTACTAGGCGCGAGCCAAACTCGTCGGGGAGAGCCTCGCCGAAGAAGGTGATGTCGGGCTTCATGACACCGGCATCAGGGATATCGTAATCATCATCCGAGCTGTCGTTGCCGTAACGACGACCCCGTTTGGACGAGGCACTGTTGTAGGAGCGCTTACGCTTGATGGGTCGATTAGCACCGCGTAGAGTAGTAATACATTTGACACATCGGGGGATCCTGCCGGCCTTGATGTCCGTGAAGATGGTGTCACCGGGTACTTGGTGGCCGCATTGCTGGCAAGTAGCGCTGGCGAACGAGCCGTGGCACTGCACCAATTTCTCCTTGCGTATGCCAGCATTCGCCTCGATGTTATCAATATTCTGCGAGTAGTTTGTCAGAAGCTTGCCCTGGTTCTGCAGCATGGCTATGAACGCATGCGTGGGAGTGAACTGTTTGTTGTTCGCCGGCAGTATGTCTTTCGCGACAGTATAGAAGATGGTCGGGTCGTCCCGGAAGACGTCGATATTGAAGACCTCCTGGGGATCGGTGATCCCGAGTCCCAGCTTCTCCAGCTGCGAGTAGAGACCGGTGGCTTTAGAGCGAAAGTCCGGGATGCCGAGCGAGGTCGAGATGCCGGCTCCCGTTAAGACGACGATGTTCTGAGACCTCTTGATCAATTGCACGGCATCGTCGAGCGAGTTGTAGATGTCCAGCTTCGCGCGTTTGGCTAATTCCCGGCTAAAGGCCAGAGTAAGTAAGCCGAAATAAGCCTCATCCTCAGCGCCCTCGAGGAAGGCCGGAGGTCTGATACCAAAGGCCGTGAGAAGCTTTTGGGCGGTGATCAGTTTAGCGTCGATGTTCTGCTTGCAAAACTCGACAGGTCCGAGAGCGCGTAGTTGGCGCCGATACATGGCGGCTTCTGCCGGCGTACAAGCGTCAACTGCAAACGCATTAGTGGACGTCTGATTGAAGAGTCAGTGGCAAGTAGCACTTACCGTCATCGGGGAAGTTCGTTTCCTCTGCCAAACCCTCGATAGTGTCTTCATAAAGCGACTCGGTTTCCCAAGAGTCCACTCGATCTCTGACACGCTCTTCGAGTTCGGCGATATGGTTACGAGGTTGGCCATTTCCGTTGATGGCTGCCGAACTGCTGCCGTTGCCATTGTCTTTGGGGACACCTGGTTTCTGGGCTTCGGCTTGGTTATCCTTCCTCAAGGCCGGATTCTTGGGTGGCCTTCCGCGACGCTTTGCCACCTTCATCGTGTATTGTTTTCACTTTGGACACCAAATTCTCCCCGTGAAGAAAGAAAGAAAGAAGGAAAGGAAGAAAGAAAAGAAAAAAGACTAGACAAGGGGACGGTTACAGAACGCAGTGTTGATTGCGCGCATCCAATGGTGTTGTGACGATGATGCCGATGATGATGGTGGTGGTGATGATGAACCTTGAGTACCAAATTGGCAGGTGTAAGTGACGAGACGTGCTTATCAACAAAGCTTAAAGCCTAATCAACTTCGGGTGTTCAGTCAGGTAGTTCGCCGGACTGACTTGCTACGGACTAAGAATCGGGAATACAGGATGGGAAGGGAAGAGAAAAGCAGGTGCTCGTGGCAATAGAGCACGTGTTTTGTTCTACCGTGTGTGCAGCTGTATGAGTGAGTTACTTTGGACTAAAGTCCTCGGGACGGGAATAAACAGTGGGTGGGTTGAATTAAAATTAATGAAGTGCAAAGTGTAGACAAGTAGAGACGACAGACAACCAGAAAATAATGGGCAAGGGGGAGGGGAGAAGGTTACAGAACAAGTTGGACTAAGCGGCGTCTGATAGGCTTGTCCAACTATCAATCACTCAAGTATCCTTCAACTATCATCCAACTATCAGTCAACTATCAAGGATTCCTTCGTTCCAAATGCGGCCGCCACCAGTGCTACTCCCGAAGAATAAGTGTTAGATTGACTAGAAGCCTATACCTAGTCTTACCTATTCAAAATACCTATTCAGAATACCTATTGCCGATGCCTATCAAGTACACATTAAATATCAAGTCTTGCAAGTTCCTGTTTCGTTATTGAATTAACTACCGTCTCCCGTTTGAACCTAGACTCAACTGTCCCCACCATGACGACTTCCCAGTATGTAACTATACGCACTATATGCATACCCGATTCTCCTTTTCAGACCTTCTTCTCTCTCCGTTCCCAACTACCTGCCAGCAGATAGAACTAGGCTCTGTATACTTCATAGATAAACTTGACCCGCGCAAACAACAACAGGTTGAAGCCTTGCCTCGGACCGTTGAAGATCAGGCATGTACTGACTGTTACTACATACTCGTAAATACTCGTAAATGCTCGGTCGGTGTCGGTATAGTTACGGTTCGTAGACTTTGGTCTTGGCAAACCGTACTTGGTCTCAATCTGTATCGTGGCATTAATCAGCAAAGCCAGGCAGAAGCCAACTCTCCGTAAATATGTACCAGCATAGACCCCCCAGCTTAGGTAAACAAAATCTACAAATACAAATTACCTGTTGGATGGCCTCTGGTGGTATCCTCTGTTACAGCTATTTCAAACCTCATGCTCTGGGAGCTACTGAAGGTCTAATTCACTAGAGGCGTGTATGTATGTATGTACAACACATGGCAATGTGGGCGACCCCCTGTGTGCCCCTGTACCCTGTGCCCCCTTTATGTCCCGCCTCCGCATTCCCATGCATCGGAGGCAACGCCGTGGAATTCATCAGGCATCGAAGTTCACCGTTGGCATCACCTTGGGTCGAGGAGTGGAATGTGAGTCTGGCCTTACATACCTACCTGGTCAGTCTACATATATAGTCAGTTGGCTGATGATACGATACCGGTAGGTATGACAATCAGTAACAAAAGTTGGGCAGGAATGTCAGCCAGCACCCCCTCTAACACAACGGACCAACAACTCACCTACATAGTCAGATAGTTTAGCTCAGCAATTTAGCCAACACCGTGAATCTGCTCCGCTGGAAAAGGGGGTGGGAAGGCAAGTTGGGTTGGCGGTTAGACAGCACAATGTTACTTTTACCAAGCAGGCACAAGTAAACGAGGCATATATCAGCTTCACCTGGGCACTTCTCGAGAGCACGCAGCTTATAACGGGACTCGAAGCTTGTTCTCTTCTTTTCTTCTCGAACCTCATCCTGTATTTTCTTTCCCTTGTACTACATGTCTGGTGTCTATTGCCAATCCGAGGACAAAGAAAAAAGAAACAAAAACCCGCAATCCCCTCATGATACAACGAACGCGCCTCATGGTCGACCGTCTCAGCTGGCTGTTACTAACCCAGGCTGTGCGGTTCCTTGGCCAACCCCATGTAGCTTACAACTCCACCTAGCCCCAACCAAAGACACACGTCGCCTGTTGCTTCGTCTACACGGCTCACTCTTCCCCAGTCGCAGAGACCCGGCATAGCCTTCTCCCACCCATGTAGACCCCACCTCATTACCACCCAGCAACACACCGCCCGGATCACAACTGATTGGTTCATCTGAGAACTTTCGTCGTGGGTGCGAACTCGAAGCACTATAGTTCGTAGCGAGGAACGTAACTCGGAGCTCACGGTACGGATCCTGGTAGGTACGGTGGCTCATTATATCAACATAACCTATTATTCCCAGGCACAGACTAATACAGAAGCGATTCGTGTACCGATATTGCTAGCTCTGGTTGCCCTGGAGTGTTTATGTCGATGTTGCAAAATAAAAACATTTCAATCAACGCTCATACTGCCTAAGAGATAGAAGGTTTAGAAGATTTCGACGGTGGTTGTGGGATAGCCAATCGGGGGACATCCGAAGGGGCCGGCTCGTCCGCTTCCTGAGGTACCTCGCTATTGTCACGGGAGGACAGGGGCGACGGCGTAGGTCGGAGAGGTTGGCCAAAGTCGCGGGATCCTGACCGTTCTATCGGGGACCAACCCGCTGCCACGCCGGCTGCAACGATTCCTGCCATGACTGTCGGAGCCCCCAAGGCAGAGTTGGACCGGGACCTCGTCGACTTGGACCGCGCCCTTGAGTCTGGGGTAGCCACTGGGGTGGGGGAGTTGTCCTCCCCAAGCGGTGTCTGCGGTTCTCTCATCGAGTTGGAGCGGGAATGGGATGGGCTCCGTGATCGCATAAAGGTTTCTCGAGGGTGCTTCACAGCAAATTTCAGGTTGTTGATCCGACCACCCTTGAGTTTCTTGAGGAACATGAGCTCCTCTCGAACGTCGACAAACGCTTCAGGGAACTCATGGAAGTGCTCCTCGTCTGAAATGGTAAGTCCAGGCAACTTGCTCTTCCGTTTGAAGTATGCTGGGATGCACCTCTCGATGAGTTCGTCGGGAATTAGGCGTATCAACATGGCAATTGGGATGGATGCCAGGCCGATCACAATTGCGGCCACCCATTGGTTCCAAAGCTGCGGGGGGTCCAGCTGCGCAATGCTGAAAGGTATCGAGCCAACGAAAATGATGAGAATCTGAGCACCGCACATAGCGAGGTTGATTCCAAGGAAGAAGTAGTTGTTGGTTAAGCCCTCAAAAATGTTGAATCCGTTGTCCAGACGACGATTGCTATGTCTCGTTAGTTGCGATCGAACACAGGGATAGGGGTATATCACGTTACTTACTTCCACTGGTTAAAAATCTGCATCCACACGAAGGTGTTGAAGACCAAGGTATCCCGGCGCGCGGTCTCGGTGGCGATGCCGAGTTGCTCGGCCCCGTAGTAAAGTGCGAAGGTGACGGCCAGCTGGTAGATGGCCTGTCCGATGATCATCTTCCACATAGTTATGGAGATGATGCTCGATCCTCTCGGTTCCGGCTTTCGGTTGAGGACGCTATCTTGGGGAGGATCAGTGGCCAGTGCGAGCGCTGCGAGAGTGTCCATGATGAGGTTCACCCAGAGAAGTTGGACGGCAGTCAAAACAGCCCCCTCATCTGTACTAGAGACGGCCGTGACGAAGGTCAACACAACGGCGGTAACGTTGACAGTCAGTTGGAACTGCAGGAATCGTTTGACGGCATCGTTGACAGCTCGGCCCCACTTAAGTGCTTTGACAATGCTGGCGAAATTGTCGTCCATGAGAATGATAGCAGACGCCTCCTTAGCTACTTCGGTGCCCGCGATGCCCATGGAGAAACCGACATCAGCAAGCTTCAAGGCAGGCGCATCGTTGGTTCCATCACCAGTTACGGCGACAGTCTCACCGAGATCCTTCAACCGACGCACGAGAATGCGTTTGTCTTCCGGGCTAGACCGTGCGAGCACCTGAAGACGCGGGATAATCTCATTCTGTCGGAACTTGCTAAGGTTCCTAAATTCTGGTCCTTCCATCACGAGTCCATCATCATGAAGTATTCCGCATTCCTTTGCAATAGCCTGGGCCGTCAGCTTGTTGTCACCGGTGACCATACGCACGACCACACCGGCTTTTTGACATTGCTTGACAGCATCATAGACGCCCTCCCGCAGAGGGTCCTGGATACCAACCATGCCGATAAAAGTCATGTTCTTGAACATATCCTCGAATATAACCTCATTGCGGTCGCCGTCGGCGCGTCTAGTGTTCTTGGGAGGCCATCGCTCAAAGTCGCGATAGATGATCCCGATGGTTCTGAGCGACCTAGAAGCGTAGTTTTCGATGAGTCCCTTGATGGTGCTGTCATCGTCCTTGGTGAGGGGCGTGGTAGACAAGTCTTTCGTTGGGTCACGAAGCATATCCGTGCACTTGGACAGGAGAATTTCCGAAGCTCCCTTGACGTAAAGTCGAGCCATTCCATTTGGAAGTTGTACAACAACACCCATGCACTTCCGGCCGGAGTCGAAGGGAATCAACTGCAAGATTTTGACGTTCGATCGTTCTTCGCTGACCGGGCCCATGCTGAGGAGCTCTTTGGCAAAGATAAGTAATGCAGTTTCAGTCTTAGACCCAATAAAAGCCTTTTCCCCATCCACTTCGCCTTCGAATGCCGTCGAGTTGATGGCAATAGATTTGAGGAGCAGTTCTTGTGCCTCCTTACAAAGAGAAGTAGCGAACTCTTTTGCCGATACATCACCATCAATTGGGCCATCCGAGGCGGGCGCTCCACCAGCAGCTTCTGCCTTTCCACTTCCAAATCTATGCTTGGTGCCAATTGTCCCAGCAACAACCTTCATTTTGTTCTGTGTTAAGGTTCCGGTTTTGTCTGAGCAGATAGTCGTCGCGTTGCCCATGACTTCGCAGGCTTTCAGGTGGCGGACGAGGTTGTTGTCTTTGAGCATTCGCGTTGTGGCAAAAGCCAAGGCCAAGGTCACCGCAAGAGGCAACCCCTCAGGAACGGCAACCACGATGATGGTAACGACGACAATAAAAATCTGGAGAAACTCTTGTCCTTTCTCGGGAGCTGTTGCGGTGCTTCCTGGAAGACGGACGCAAAACTGGATGAAGAGAACGATGAATAAGAGCAGGCCCGCACCACCTCCAACTTTGGCAATGTATTCGGCAATAACGTTCAGTTTCGACTGGAGGGGGGTGATTTCGGGGTCTTCATTAAGCGACATCAAGGTCTTTCCGTAGCTCGAATAGATACCAGAAGAGGTACACATGAAAGTACCAAGACCCTCCATGACGCGACCGCCCGACTGAATAAAGGGGTCAGCCTTCTTCAAATTAGCGCCATTCTCGATGTCGGCAAAAACTTCATCGGCTGGCTTTTTCCGGATTATGTCCGACTCTCCCGTTGCCTGCGATTCGTCACATTTCAAATTATACCCTTGGATGAGGATGCCGTCAACAGGAATGAGGTCGCCGGGCTCTAGGTGGACCACATCGCCAGTGAGTACATCGTAAACCGAGATTTCCACCGTCTTTCCCGAGCGAATAACCTTAACGAGCCGATCCTGCTTCTTCTTGTTGAGTTGGGCAAATTGCTTTTCCTTCTTCCAATCATTCAGGGAACCAACGAGAACGACGATGACAATGGCTACAATAATGGCCACGCCTTCAATCCATTCAACTTTCGGCTCATCCGGAGCGTGTGGCATACCAAATGTTTGATAAAGACCAACGGCTAACGATATGGCGGCAGCGATAGAAAGTAAAATCAGGACCTTGTCATTGTAGGTGATCCAGATCAACTGTAAAAGACTTTTACCCTTCTTCTCCGGTAGTCGGTTGTCTTTGAAAACTCGTTTTCTATCAGAGAAGGCATCATCGGAGCTGTGATGGTGTGCCGGAGCACTAGCAGGTGTGGCAGGTGACTGGGGCGTTTCGATGCCCTCGCTGGCGAGCTTTGAAGATCGAGCGGTTGCCTCTTCGAAGGATACCGTGCTGTGCATCTGCTTCTCATCTATACTAAGACCCGTGTCCCGGTTGCTTTGGAGACCTTTTTCGATGCCGGCAAGGCCGCCCAGCGTGTAGAAAGCGGACAAGCTTTTGGGGTTAAACATCTTCGTCAGTTGGCCCGGGCTGAAAGCGAATGGATTGTTCTCGACCACAAAATCATCTTCTCTTCCTTGATCCGGTTTTAACGCGTCCTTGTCCTTCGTTATCTTTTCATGGTCCTCCGTCGGCTGCGACGCGCCTCCTTTCTCACCCGTCTCTAGCTGCCATGACGGCGCCCCGGTCACTGTGTCCCCCTGAGACGACGATAGAGATCGCGAACCGTCATCGCTGTCGACCGAATTCTGTCGCGATCGATGATTTGTTGGGACGGACAAGAAAGCCTGGCCTCTCTCAATGCCTCTTGAAGTTACTGGGCTAGAAATGTTATGCGGACTCGTAGGCCGACTATCTCGCGCGCTTTCAAAAGACTGCGAGGCTGGTAGGTCAGGCCGTGAGCTCGCATTCGATGTTCGCGGTACGGCGGTCCTCTCAGACTCGGCCCAGCTCGACGTCAAGGCAGTCGGGCTTGTGGTCAGGTCGGTAGGCGATACGGGAGACGGCGCTGCGGCAGGAGCGGACGGCTCACTGTCGTTGGTCGTATCAATTGTGATGGTAGGACTACGATGCAATTGTCAGCACCCCCATACATGGCACAACAAATGTCGGCTATGGCGCATCGCATCTATCTTGATGCCTTGCTACTTACGCTCTCGGTCTCCGTGTCACCCCGTCAGAACCCTCATTACTAGGATCCGACATGGTCGGTATCTAGATCGATATCTCGAGTAGAGATGGTCGAACTGTTATGCAGATGTTGGAAAAGGGACGGCCAAGCTAACGCATGCGCAGCCTCGTCTTAAAAGGCTATGCTGTAGGCTTAAGGTCTTCAGCAAACCGGCCATAGAACCTGTTCACAGGATGAGGTGAAATGAGTAGCTAGTCGGCAGAATGTCTTAGAGCTTGTTATTGTTTTCCTGCTTTCGCCACCACGAACTCGGTCCCACCACTCCAGAAGCTTGAAATAGGGTTGAAAGTTCCACAGCGGTATTGGCTGGGTATTGGAGTAAGATTTCAGGCTAGGCAAAAACACAAAGCCTGTTTACTCGTGATTAACAAGGCCTGCGATCTGGTGTTGTGTAACGGTATGTATTGCACAGCCGCTGCAGGGACCGGACCCAGGGTTATGTGGCCAGGGAAATGAGGTCGTTGGCTGGGGGCGAAACACGAGATAGAATAAAATACAATTATAGTATGGGGGGAGAGAAGTTGGCAAATGCAAGAAAGGGAGTAACAACAAGGTGATGAGCTCCGGTGAGTTGGGAATTCAAACCGGTAGTCCCAAGTACCAGACCAATTACTCGGATGGTGTATTAAGAATGAGGCTGAGTAAAATGATCGCGTAAGACTACAGCGTATAGAACTGCAATTGGCCGCCAACAGAGGGAACAATGACACCAGAGGCTCCAGTACTACTGCGAAGAAGTCCAGATCCAGGTCCAGGTCCAGGTCAAGGTCAAGGTGAATAATATGCCTATAAGGGTTGAATGTCGAATGCAAAAGGTCCAGTGTGGACGGACCAGTGTGGACGGAGGCGAAAGGAGTGGACGGGCTTGATACCGTAGGGGGAGGCCGCCTTGAGAAAAGGCTTTACTGCACCGGAAGAAGCTTGCAGGTGAGGTGGGCAATGACTGTCTAAGGCTGGTTTTAGAGAACTAAAAACCAAGAATGCCGTACATGCTCAATGGGTGAAGGGCAACAGGGCAACAGGGCAACAGATGATGAAAATCACGGTTGACCTTGGCTGCTTGGTGTCGACCTAGGCAGGTACATACCAGGGAGTTATCTAGACTACTACGGGTATTAGCTAGGTTGGTATGTAACTTCGAGTTATTACGGCAAGTGCAAGCATAGCTCAAAGTTAGACTAGCAGTAGATACTTACTAGGTAGTAGATACTTGCTTAGTAGGTAGGCATTACTACTACGTGTAGGCAGTTATGTAGTTACCTGACTCCGTATATACACGCTGACACCGACACTGACACGCCGACACGCTGACACGATAGGGAGGCCTGGGGGACTGGGGGATCGGAGCATTAACGAGAAAACCAAGAGGATGAATTACAGATCCACAGTTCAAGGAACCATCCACCTTGAGCATCCACTAGTATCGTGATTTGATCCCTCTGGGCAATAGCTATGCGCCTATGCCTGCTATGCAAACGAAAAGCCCCAAGAACCAAGCCCGGGCATCTGGGCATCTGGGCATCTGGGCCGGGCATTCAGCGTCTCAATCAAACTAGCGCTACCTAGCGTTTAGGCGTACGTACGTATCTGGCAGTCTGGGCAGGTATGTATGTAGTCTTGGACTCTTGGTAGGCAAGTAGGTATCTCCTGGTTAGGTACGAAGTAGTCGCTCTAGTTGGTGTGCGCCGATGGGTGCGGGACGGACTGGAGCTTCCAAATGTTCTGATACAGTCGCCCAGTCCAGCCAGTCCGGTGCTACCGATGGAGATCGTCACGGAGATTCTCCACACAAATTAATGTACCGCTCCATGTACCACCCGCATGCAGCTCTGAAGCCGTGTCTACCAATCACATGCACTCCGGATAGACATGCTGATGCAGGGCCTGAGCCTGTTGGCATAGGCGTAAGGGTAAGGGTAAGGGTGCAAGGGTTGCATGAGTGCATCGCGCATAGAGGTAATAGCAGTTAGTCTGATGTACTAGGTAAGATAAAGTTGTTTCCATGGATTGTATCGTACGAATACCAGACGGCCCCCCAGCTGCCCAGGTACCTACCTAGGAAGTTTCAAAGTTCCTATAGTATCTGGATAATGAACATGAGATGGATGAAAAACACCCACGACGCTCAGCACTCCCAAACTCTCCCTAGAAACCTGCCATCTGTCCGTTCGTATGTAGGTATGTTGTAGGTAGCCCCAACGACTCATTCACGATGGACGATCTACACGTATCTGCCTCTATACGGGTTATCATTCGATGCTATGACCTGTACTCACCGTTGCAGCAATTAGGTTTGGCCGAATAAAAAACATCTGCCAAGCCCACATTTCCCCGCCAAGCGAGGCTGTGCAAGATGCTGGAACCATTGATTGCAGCGACCAGGGCGTCAGGGTCCTGAGGGATTCCCTCGAACGCCGGCCTTCGATTTTTTTTTTTTTTTTCCTCCGAAAATTTCTTCTCCCATAGTCCCGCATGCATGGCAGGTCGCTCGTGTAAAGTAGTGGCACGTAGACAGGGCGAGTTTCGGATGAAATAAAAGGAGATGCTGCTGAGGATATGGGGACACAACAACCGAACACGAAGAGGAGCATTCGATCAATATATACTCAAGTAACCACATACATCAATGATATGACATCGACAGGTGCCCTAAGGCATGGCTTGGCATTTAGACTTTGTAAGTCCCCGCTGGCGCTAGGGATGTGCAGCTACCACTTTGCCTAGGTCCCCAAACGGCTAGCTGTGTATGTAGTATTGTACGGTACGCAAGTGCTAAGATAGAGGGAGCCCTAATAACTTGAACTTATGAGATAACTTATAAGGGAGCCCTAACATCTTCTATAAGGTACCTCAGCACTGGAGAGGCGAGAGGATATGCATCTGCTGGCATTGCAGCTTGCAGCTACCGCGGGCTGCCACGGCTGCGTGGAAATCGAAAGCTTCTACCATTTGGCACCTTCAAGCTCACGCTCGGAAGCCTCCTTTAGCCTCCCTTCTTAGTTGGAGTCTTGGCCTCTCTTCTTGGCTTCTCTTCTTGGCCTATGCACATGGCGCCCGTGTGAAGGTGTTCCCTGGCCATTTCGTCACTGTTCAGACAAGCGAGACTGCCTACAGGTAGTAATTCAATTATTACCTAGTGGTACTCTGCTGGTATGTAACTGTGCAGCTTGAAGGGCAACCGAAACCGAAGTCGGTGTTGTCTATCCGTATCCGTATTACAAAATGTATTACAATGCCACGGGAAAGCTCTTCTTCACATGGGTATGCGGTGCTTAAAGGGGTCATGGTTGATCACATCGGACCGGATGTAAGTTATCCTCCATAGGTCGTGCCAACCGCATTGATAAGTGTCTCTACTATAAATTTCAACTGCCGGAGACAGGTATACCTACGAAGTATAGATCATCTAATCGCTATACTGCCAAGTTATTGGCAAACCACAGATGGCCTGACTGGTCATAAGCCTCATTTGTCTCAGGGTTGCTGTTTTCCTCGAGGCTGTCTGCAGTCTGCATCGGTGATCAGTGCCAGGCGGGCCCAATCCCGCGGCAGCGAAACACGTGTCGGCGAGGTTCCCATTCATTGGAGGTCCTCCCTGGCTCCTCGGCTGAATAACAGCCTGATCATATACTTGGCCATGAACTGACGCTGGTGAGAGATGGCACCTAGTCAGGGCTATCTAATCGGCCTTCTGGGAGATGACACGCTCGTGAACATGGGCACCACACACGTTGAACGCCCGATATTGATATGTGAGGACATCAACATAGGCGGCTGAAGTCTCAGTTCACAGCATCATCATAACACTAGATAGTACGACTCCCATGTCGGCCTATCGCCATAAACGCCACCCCCTATAGCGAGCACCAGACCGGGGAAGCCATGCTAACGCGAGCACATCCTACTCTTGTTCAGACCTCCTTTGATTTGACATAGAAAGCCTTCTACCTATTCCACGGGTCGAGTCAGCCGATCTTCGCTACTTACCATTATGCGTTGCAAGTTCTATTCATCAGGAAACTCAAAGTCGGCCCAAGATGCGCAAGACACCGCCGCCGGTGCCCTTGGCAAACCCGCCTTCGAAACACTCTAGCTACCGCTATTCTCAAGATATCAAACCCCAGATACACCCCGTATAAACACCCCAGATATTGCGGTTGGCCAAATTCGACTTTATAAAACAGGGGTTCTAGCCCGGTCTATTGTCTCCCTAGATAGATAAATCTTCATAGGAAAGGGGTCGAAGGGGCACAATTCAACATGTAGCTCAACGGATGTGACACCCTTTGGATTCCGGCTGGCGGCAGCAGCGGGTTTTCCTCCTTAGTTCGGAGTCGTTATATTCAGGCTCATTGATCGATGATCGTTGGTCTATGGCTCTTCTGCTTCGCTGCTAGCTATGACGTTGACTGAGCCCATGCATGAACACGGGCCGCAGCAAAGCCAGACTTCGAGACACCGCCATATCTCCGTATTCAAGCATCAGACTCGGGCTACCTCCTATGTGCCAACACCTCAAGCTACTCCAGAGCCTTTTAACACTACCTCAGGAAGACTTTCCAGAGCTCGTGTCTAATCGTGCAGCATGCCAATGCGTACTTCCGGCAGAGACACTGATATAAAGTAGGAAGTTTGGAGAAATATGAACCACAGGCGCGAGATGTCTGCTCGGTAAAGAATCGAATAGGTAGAACGCACAGCAACAAGGGGGGGAGAAAAGGGGTATGAAAAGGCTTATACGGCCACGATTCTGGGAGATGTCCATACGGTGAAAGAGTACCCAAGTAGAGCTTTGAGGAACCTCGATCTCACATGTGTAACAGCCAATCTAGCTAAGCCGTTCTACCAATTTGACATTCCACCCTTTACTGGCCAAGATAGAGGTGGCCATATGGCCACCTAATGTTCGAGTTTTCCGGTTAGGTATAGTTGATCACTATCACTCTGGCTGGTATGGGGATAGCTGCGGTTAACTAAAGCATCAAGACCTAACGCTATATGCTCTCAACAGTGAACAGCGGTCTGATATACGATACTACTCCGTAAATATCATCGATCTCCAGTATGAACCACCGATTGTTGACAATCCACCTCGATTGTCATCAACTTTTCAGCTCGCCAGCCATAACCATGATGCGGCGTCGGGAAAGCCAATCTTGGGTAGCGCCCGGCCCTCCTCTCCAAACCCCTTTTCAGCCACATCACGTTGAAGGGGGGATGGGGGGGGAGAGCATGTCCGGGTGGTACCCTATGTACCATTACCCATTCTCGCAAGCATGTACAGCCGGCCAGTAGATAGCAACTCCCATTTAGCTATTTTTCAAATAAGTCGCACGTACCCATCACACCACATGGTTCATAGGACGAAATCATTGGATTACAGGAGTAACATGATCCCGCCAACATGTGACTGAACAAGACCGGGCGAAAATAATTCCGACAGACCAAGGCGCTCCGGGAAACAAACGATAATGGGCAAGCAAAAAGCCTCGCTTTTTGCCCGATATGGACTGCAAATGCGAGTGGCGGTATTTGTATTTCATCACCACACTCGGGCAACGTATTGCCTGGTCTATCGCCAATGACAGATCACCAAGGCGGCGACAAGAACCAAGTCAAGCTCTACATACCTACCTATCTACCGCCGAATGACCCTACTTTGCTCCCGACCCGATATCACTTCATCTTAAAAAATACGACGATGAACTTTGCCCGGCTGGTAGGTACCTGGTCCTCCCGTTCATGTCGGGAACTTCCGCCAATCGGGAGGCAAGGAGTTCTAGCTCTGCCGGGCTACCTAGACCAACAGCAGTGCCACGCAAGTTTTACTTGGCTTCGTAGTGACGTGCCATCGTAGGCCAGAGGGACTGGTAGTTATATATCGGATGAAGCCCTCGAGTACCGTGGGTGACCTGTCATTCCTAGCTACAGCAGATAGGCAGGACAGGACAGGTGAAACAGCCAGCAGCATGCATACCAAGTATTCTGTGCAATGTAACAGGTTGATTATCTGCGCAGCACAAGTCCCAGCAGCTTGGCAGCAACCGTTCACGTTATGATCCGCTGCGTTACATCAAGCCATCTTCGTAACTGCGAAACGCCACAATGATACATAGAATATGCGTTTAGGATACCAGTGCCTCATAATGTATTCAGTCAGTTGCCGGCCTACGTAGGCATGCTCGTATGTACGCATGAATGCATATATATATATTTCTCATCACTCCATAGCTAGGTACCTACCTACCGACCTACTGATTCCCAAGGAGGTCTACACGTCTAACATGCACTAATCCCTC
This sequence comes from Diatrype stigma, assembly GCA_022225965.2. Lineage (NCBI taxonomy): Eukaryota > Fungi > Ascomycota > Sordariomycetes > Xylariales > Diatrypaceae > Diatrype > Diatrype stigma. The sequence continues at coordinate 54,166 of JAKJXP020000040.1, read as the reverse complement.
CTCCTCTCCCCCGTTCCCGTTCCCGTTCCCATTCCCAGGACGGCCCTCCTCCCCGTCCCGGCCCCTTCCTCCTTCTCCCCCTCCAAAGAAAAACGGCGCGACAGCCCGCTCCAGGACGCCCTCCCACAAGCCGGCGACGAGATCCCTGAGGTCGTCGCCGGTCTGTCGGAAGTCCGGGAAGGCGTTGACCTCGAGCAGCCAGGGGCGGCCCGCGGCATCGACGAGGAAGTCGACGCCGTAGAGCTCGAACGCGTTGGGCAGCGGCCGGAAGTGCATCAGCATGCCGCGGGCGGCCGCCTCGAACAGCTCGCCGGCCACCTCGCAGATCTGCGCGAAGATCTCCGCCTTCCGGTCCGCCGCCAGGTCCAGGTCCCAGAACCGCCGCACCGTGCCCTCGGCCACCGACCGCTGCAGGCACGTGTTGGTCAGGTGCGATTCGAGACCGACGGCTGAGTTCGTCGTCGCCGCCGTGGTGGAGGTGGAGGTGGAGCCGCGCGCCGGGGCCGTGTAGGGCCGCCCCGCGAACAGCGCCAGCATCTGCCGGTACACGTACACGTCGAGGCTGCCGATGCACGCCACGTACGTCCGGATGTGGAACTTGCGGCCGTCGCCCGGCAGGAGCAGCGGCGGGTGGATGTACGGCTGGGCGACGAAGTGGCGGAGGTGGGAGGCAGTGATGTAGTCGCGCTCTCCGTCGTCTCCGGCCGTGGCTGCTGCCGCCGCGTTCTCGTCGCCCTCGCTCCCGTTACCGTCTGCCTCATCATCATCATCCGACTCGGGCTGGTCCTCCTCCCACTCATCGAAGATGGCCTGCAGCTCTTCCATGGTGCAGAAGAGGCGGATGCCCTGGCCGCGATCGCTCATGCTGGGCTTCAGGATCCACCATTCCAGATCTTCGCCTTTGCCCTCGCCCTCGTTGCCACCGTCACCATCCCCGCCTCCACTATCCCCCAGCTTGCTCGCGTTCCGCTCCAGGCTAGCGCGCAGATCGAAAGCCTCGACGAGCGCGTCGTCGAGAAACTCGGCGTAGTCGAGCTCGAAGGCCTCGCTGGGCTGGACGACGTGGCGGCGCAGCGCCGACGCGGGCCGCTTGCTGGTCCAGTGCGCCACCGTCGCCGCCAGGTAGTGCTTGCGGATCAGGGCCTTGCGCAGCATGTAGCTGTTGACGAGGCAGGTGCGCGGGTGCGCCGCCGCGAAGTCCCAGTCGATGGCCTCGTAGGGGGTGATCTGCAGGATCCGGTGGCCGTCGCCGTCGCTATCGCCGTTCGGAAGGAGCTTGCTGAGTGATATCTCCGAATTGATGGTGGTGGTGCTCGATGGCGGTGCCGAGAGTAGCGTGTAGGATTCTGGCGGGAAGAGCTTCTGCAGCGCAGCCAGGATAAGGGGTTGGACGTAGGCATCTTCATACGCGACCAGGGCAAAGAAGTGCGCCTTTGGACGAAACGCCAAAGTCGACATTGGCCCCCTGCCTTTTTCAGGGTTCGGTGACGATATATTTGGCCTATGACAAATAGAGTGTAAGACACTTGACTTGTTGACATGTGGACGCGGGCGATTACGCAGTAACATAACCTGAGTATACGAGATGCAAACCGCTCTATGTACGATTGTCTAGCTTCTGCATGCTGTGTAACTTCAGGCCGATGACCATGACACTGTCGAAAGTTTCTAGAACATCTCCCCAACTCTATAGTAGACCCTCTCTAGTCTTGTCTTGCTTGCTTGTCTATCATGGCCGGCACTTCTCTAAATATCTCACTGCGCAAGTCCGAGATATTACAAACGCAATCGACGACGGTAAGGACTCACAGCTTTAACTCCGTACCATGCAGGTCCGTTGCCGAATGCCAAAAGTTGGCCTTCAAAGGCGTTATGCTGTCACAGATGAATCAAGTCAGTTTCATTCAGCTCCAGGTGCATGTATGAGGTAGAGCAGGTTCAAGGATTGGGGAAGGGGGCTGTGGGGGCTTGGGGTGCAGGATAAATGATAGGTCAAGTCCAAGGCTGGGAATATTGCAAGACCGGGGGGAAGATAGAAGGGAAGAAAGAGGAGGCAGACAAAAAGAAAACAAGAAGAAAAAAGAAAAGGAAAAAAAGGAGCGTACCTCGTGTGGCCCTCCTTAACACACCACCCATCATTCCCCGGAGGGGACTCCTCCACGCTCCTATAGACATCCTTGAACTGTGGCGCCCACTTGAAATGCCGAAGGGCGGCCTTCCCCTTTTTCTGCTGCTGCTGCTGCTGCTCCGTCCCGTTGCTATTAGGTGCACTGTCCCCACCACCAGCCACCTCTCGCACTTCCTTCCCCTCGCGTATCCTCTCCTCCGCCTCGTCGCCATTTTCCTCCCCCTCCTCGACCTCGATCTCCTGAAAGCAAGAAGAATCCCTCCCCTCGCCGTCGGGGGTGCCCCAGTAGTTCTGCAGCATGGGGGCGAACAAGGTCCTGTGTTCTGGGCCGCCGACGCCCTCGACGAGCGGCACGTTGACGGTGTAGACGTCGACGCTCCCGTCGGCGGGCCAGCGCGCGTGCAGGGCCTCGACGACGCGGACGGCGTGGCGCGCGGCGGCCGCGATGACGGCCGGGTCGTGGTTGTGGTTCTTGGTCGCGTGGGCGTAGCTGAGGGCGATGGCGCGCCGGCGGCACACGGCCGCCTCGAGCGCCCCGCCCAGCGTGCCCGAGCTGAGCGCGAACACCGCCGTGGTGTTGCGCCCGTAGTTGGGGCCCGACACCACGAGGTCCACGGGCCCGCGCCCCGCCCGGAACAGGCTGCCGCCGTGGTGCAGGCCGATCTGGGCCGCCGAGGCGGGCGTGCCGTCCACGAGGATCCACTCCTCCTCGACCTGGTCGTCTCCCTGGCTGCTGCTGGGCCGCGTGTGCGTCGTCCCCTGCACCTTGCTGGCGGCGGCGGGCGTGGGGTCGAACTCGGCCGAGGGGCGGTAGTACAGCGGCTTGACGGTCTGGCCGATCATGTGGGCCTTCCCGATCCAGGAGCGCTGGCCGTGCGGCAGGCACACCGAGACGGTGTGGCCGGCCTTCTGCAGCTCGCGCACCAGGCTGTGGACGTACGGCGAGGACGTCGGCGACGGGGGCCCGTCGTCATTGGTCACGAGGATATGCATGGTTGCGGTGTAGGTAGCGTGTGCGTAGCAATGTATGTAACGTTATGTCTCAGAATACTAGGTATGTCTCCGAAAGAGAGAGGGGTGAGAGAAAAAGCAATATATCTCTGTGTATGTAGGTACCTAAGAGGCAGGTAGTGTTGCTTGCACTTCCTTGTTCGTCGAGCAGAGAACTGATCAGTCGAACGCTGCTCTACTTCAAATCGGCCACCCCGGATTAGGACCCCAAGCCTAGAACGAGACAGAGTCTTCAAGGTGTTGCAGATCAAATATAGGTAATTAGCTACCCGGGCAGTAGACAACCTTGACAAGTATGGCCAGCCAACCTCGGTACCAGAATATAGTAGACTTAAGGTAGGTAGTGATAGTAGGTGTGAGATTTGATGGTTTGTGGTCTAGAATCCCATGTGGAAGAATGTCAGTCAGTGGTGGGGGCGGGGCAGCTCGAATCGATAGTCGACAGTGAAGGGACGTCTCCAGTTATTCAAGTAATAGTCTCCCCAGTACTCGATTTTAGTCTGGTTAGCATCATCTTTGGTGCTCCTTCTTACCTATGCTATGTGCTTATACGTATCAAGATCTCTTCTCTACCAATAATCCGTCATGGAGAAAGGGACGGATAGCGTCTGTTCCTCATCTTTGGTCTGACAAGTTACGTAGCTCGCGCATGAACAGCTCTACTGCTACACCTCGAATTTGTCTTGTCACTCTACTTCGAGATCGATCTTGCCTTCTCACACCTGCTATTATCGTGAACCAGGACAGGATATAGGCTATGACCACCCTCATTGCTATCCTACGTGAGGGTTTAACCTATCATAAGGACATACCATACTTCCAGTACTGTAGAATCAGGCATGATAAGTAAGGCGCATGGCAGGCTAAAGACTGTCACCGTGAGGTTGAAGAGGCAATGGACCATAAAGTTGGTTCATGATCATAGACTGACTAGCTACCTAAGCCCCAAAGAGAGGGGGTCCTGAACGTCTTATCGACGTCTGACATAGGGGATACAAATAGGTGGGTTATTAGCGAATTCCAGAGTTCCGCCTTGTTCTCAGATGTCATGCCAAACATAATAGTCAAGACGCCCGACGCCCTGCATCTTCCCTGATTTTTGCCTTAGTAGGCTGCCCTAGTTGTCCGTCCGTCCCTGAATCCCTACTGTCCCTGCAGAAATATAGAAAAAGACACAAAAGTGAGCCGGGATCTCCTGAGCAGACCATGGTTGCAAATTTAGCTCAGCTGCCCGAACGCCGTAATCAAATCATCCTCCACAGTTGCAGACTAAGCACGCTGACGCTTCGAGGCCTCATCGGGTCTGGAGAGGGGAGAACCTTCTCGCTTCTGACCGTGAGACTCAGCCGCTCTTTTAGAGCGACGCCAACCGTCAAAGGGGCTGCGGGCCTTGGTAGGTTTCTTCATCGACGTACTCTCCGCCGCCGACAGTTTGCTACTGACACGAGTAGTTCTCGAGGTGCTGGGCGGTGAGGCAGGAGCGAAACGGGGTGCCTTGGGAGTGCCCGGCTTCTCGTCCACCAAATCTAGAGGGGTCGCAGGAGATGCCACATCGGCATCCGCACCCGCGTTTAGGACGTGATCCTCAATGTCGGTTGCAGCTTCCTCATCTTCATTGCTGGTGTGCTCAATGGCCTTGCCCTTTCCAGCGCGCGGGAAGAGAAGACGAGGTTTGATGGACGAGCGAGTTATGCGACGACTTGGTGAAGGAGGATCTGCAATCTCCTCCTCATCGGCATCAGGCTCGCCAATTGAACTGTCATCGAACTTGTGAGAAAACTTGCGGAAGATCTTCTTTCCTCGGCTAAATGGAAGTATAAGGTTAGTATGGCTTAATGCGAGATCGATAAGGTGCGTGAGGTTGGATTCAGGTAAAGAACTTACAATACATAGATGATGCCATCTTCGCGTTGGATAGCCTCCTCAATGGTTGCTCTGCCCTCGCCAGGAATGGTCACATGCTTGCGCGGGCTTCGGCGCTTAGTAGGCTCAGGTGCAGGCGCCGGTGCAGGCGCGTCTGTAGAGGTAGTTGCGTAGAAGGGGTTCTCGGTAGTGGTGTCCTTCTCGGGGACGCGATCGCGCGAATCGGTGAAGATCTCAATAGGCTCGTCGATGTTCTCGGCTCTGAAGCTATCCAAGGTAAGCCCAGTATATTTCTTGGACTTTCTCTTCCTAGGAGTGGGGATAGGTTCGGCCTCGGCGGCGAACAGGTTGCGGGCGACAGATCGGACGTTGGCCTCGGTGATCCCATCAGGCTGCTTGCGCGGGGTCTTGGCTGGGGTGGGGAGCATTCCAATCGCGGCGCGAGGGCCGGACGAGGATGCACTGGCGTTGGTGGGTTTCGGTTGCGACTGGGAACCAATTCCAAGAAGGTCGGCGGCATTAGCAGTACCTTCAGCGGTCAAGGTACCTGAAGCTCTTCGGACAGAATCCATGGCGGGCACACGCTTCTTCCGGGGAGAGGTGGCGGGTGTGGAAAAGGATTCGGATGATTTTCGCGACGCGCGGGTGTTGTGCGAAGATGAGGGTGAAGATGTGTGGGGAGAAGGAGTGCGGTTGCGGTTGTTTGCACGCTGGGACGAAAGGCGGGCAGATTTTCTGGGGGAGTAAGGTTCCCAAGAGTCGCTGTAGCCGTGCTTTGGAGTTCCCGGAGTGTGGACTCGACCAGGTGGTGAGGGTGTTGAAGGGCAGGCAATGGATGCCATGATTGCTAGGGTGACCAGTTGTATGTACGAACCCTTAGGTGTACCTTGGCTGGATGGTGGATTGGAATTTCAATCCAGGCTTGACTCCCCTCAGGTGTAAACACCAAACAGACGACTCCAAACGGGATTGAAGTTTTGGGGTAAGCAGTGTAATAGTTGAGTTGAATAATCCAGGATTCGACAGATGCAAATTACCTCCACTCAACGTGCAAGTGCAATAGAATCAGCGCGCTGGTCTACTACAAGTTGAGGTATTTGAAAAGGGCTGGTAGAATCCGATGATAGGTATTTCCCCTTTTCCTTTGCACTGCCTAAGGAGTTGACTAATAACGCGTGCGACTGTGCGACTTGAAAGGATTCATAAACTAATCAACTTGAGCGATGAACCAAACAATGATAGCTCCGGCGACAAATACACTGGAATTAAAGTTTCTTTGGTAATGTTCTTTGGCAATAAGACGGCGGAGTGTACGATGTAGCTGTGCAAATCGTGGGATAAGAAAATATGGAGGATACGCTACATGGACGTTGAAAAGGGATGCTGGCCAGGTATTTCATAGGCGGCGGCGGCGTTGTACTGGGACGGGGAGTTGGGGAGTTGGGAGTGCGCGAGGTGTGAGCACTCGAGCACTGAATGCATGGGCAGACAGAGAGCGGAGACTCATCAGAGTGTGCGCTGGTGGCAGGCATGGGCAATGTCCCCTGATGTCCCTGTCAAAAAGCGGTGGCTGGGCTGGGCTTGGATTGGGCTGGTGAGTGGATTGTTAATGAAACTGTTCATATTTTCATAACGCTGCGGGGCGGTCAGTGCTGCCAGTGCATGCCCTATTCGTTCCCCGATCCCTGTCCCGTAGCGTCTGTCCGTAGCTGTACGTAGCTGTATGTAGCTAATGCAGACAGGCCTATTTACACGAAATTGACGCGTGCACCCATAAAATACTGCCATATTTTGACGCTCCTAACATCCAAGACGCGTCTGGACGTCCCACTCTAGGGCGATTATGGCCTATCGATGCCCTATCGATGCCCTATCGATTGCGAGGAATGCTTATCAATTGGTTGAATTTATCGCCAGCACATTGCCAGTACCCACAGGAAATCAACAACATTCGTCCGGCTGTCAGGGCAGCAAAAAGCATAATATTCATATCTTGGTATCAGGAGACATCTATGGATGATACGAATTATACAGCTACATTCTGACTTATGCACAAATCATTGCAAGTTGTGAGGTCTTGAAGCTGTCTGCTACATGTGCCTGCCTTCCGCCGGCCTGCCTCTGCCTGCCTGCCTCATACGTCACTTGTTTTCTAGAAGCAGCCCATGTCCATTTTAGGAATCCATCCATGATTCCACTGGAGCCCAGAGTCCAGACTCGGTACCTACAAGTTACAACGTACCTTGTACAGCTTAGCTTGTAGTAAACCAGCAGCCTCACATCGGCCCCTCCCCCTCATTTTCATACAGTAGCTGCACATGCAGCCCTGAGTGCTTGCGATTTTGGTCTGGTATCCCCTGCAGCTAGCTCTGCTGGGTACTCGGCGGCCTTGGGGTAGGTAGTCAGGTCTGATATACATACCGACCTACCTACTCAATCAACACCAACAATGGCGGACCATTTGTCAGACGAATCGGACCCCGACGACCTCTTCGCCTCTCCATCCAAGAAGCCCACGAGAGAACCCGAGCGGCCCAAGACTCCGTCTAACAACCAGAGCAGCCGCTACGACGACTCGGACGATGTACGGGAGGCGGCCCTGCAGCGGGAGCTCGAGGGGGTGCGCAACATCAACGAGCTGATCGAGGGCGTGATCGGGACCCTGGAACGGGCCAATGGAAACATGCATGTCAGTATTTTGCCCATCTTTCTTCCAGCAACTTACTGACTGACGCTTACCCGCAGACCGTCTCGAGCACGGTGAACACGGCCTCGACGCTCCTCAACACCTGGACGCGGATCCTGTCGCAGACGGAGCACAACCAGCGGCTGATCCTGAACCCGACCTGGAAGGGCGCGAGCCAGGACCTAGCCGACATGGAGAGCGAGGCGCTGCAGCGGCAGCAGCAGGCCGAGCGCCGGGCCGCCGAGGACGAGCGCCGGCGCGCCGAGACGCGGAGGCGTCTGGAGGAGGAGCAGCAGCGGCGCCGGGACGGCGGCGGAGGAGGAGGCGCCTCCTCCTCTTCGGCCTCCGCCAGCCGCACGCCGTCGACGAGGGGCGTCCGCGCCGTCCGGGGCACGAGGTCCATGCGCGGCGTCTCGGGCACGGGCACGTACCGGACGAGAGCCGGGTCGGCGGCGGCCGCGAGGGGAGGCGCCAATTCGAGCTACGCGGCGGCGGACGGTAACAGCACCACCACTTCGAGCTTCGGGAGCGCTAGGGGCACCTCGGGCATCGGCCGGGGGTTGGGCGGTGCGCGCGGCAGCGGGAGAGGAAGAGGGGCGCGGGGGTATTGAGGAAAAAGAAAAGAAAAGAAAGAGAAGACGAGGGAGGAGATCACGAAATGTTACGCATGGCAAGCCGACTATGCGGAGCGCCCAATGCGCCTGCTGACTTCTTGGAGCAAGATCGATTTTTGATCTCTTATTTGTACATATATGTGTATGTACATTATCTATGACCACATGTCATGAGTTGGTTGACATGTCTGCCGACTTCTTGTCAGGCAAGAAGATAGTGCTCGAGCAGCACTACGGCCGGCATATGACTATATCCACAGGTAGCCTTACGATATTATGATACACAAGAGCTTTCAACAGTAATCACTGATCAGGAGCAACGCCTTCCATACCCTGGGTTCCCTTCCCGTCCCTTCCTTAGCAATAGGTAGATATTCCAACACCACGAGGGCATGGCAGGACATGCATGACTGGACAGGACATTCTCTCACCATCCCATTTTTGGTTTTTCCCCCATATTTCTTTTTCTTATCCCCTTTCACTTCTTCTTGAAGAAATCGCTCATCTTCTTCATGCCATTCGTGTTGACCTTCTTGAGGTCGCGCACGCCGCGCGACTCCCCGGCCTTCTTGCGCTTCTCCTCCTCATCGCGGCGGCGCTTCTTCTCGGCCCGCTCGGCCGCCTCGTCGTCGTCCAGCGCCCGTTTCCGCGCGTAGTCGCCGCCCAGAGACCGCGCCGCCAGCGCCTCCTGCCGCATCCGCGCGATCTGCGCGAGGTAGTCGTCCAGCGGCGCGAAGTCGACCCCGACCCCGACCCCGGTGCCCCGTTCAGAGTCTTGTGGCCCTGGCGCTGCTGACATTCTCTTCTTGAGATCGGCCGCTAGGTCCGCCGCCACGTACCGGCTGCAGATGAACTGGAACGCGGTCCGCAGCCGCTGCAGCCGGACGATCTCGGCCGACGCTTGGACCGCTGTCGCGGCGACCTCCGCGGTAGCTGTTGTTTCTGCTGCTGATGTTCCTCCTTCTTTGACGGCGACGGTAGTGCTGGTCACCGACGTGGCTGTCGTCGACGCGTCTGAGGTTTTACTCGCTGTTGTTGCAGCGGTCTCTGCTGATGCTACTGACGACTGAGACTCAGAGGACTCGGCTGCCGAAGGTGTCGTTGCCGATTCAGGGGTTTGGGTGGTAGTGGCGGCATCGGTCTGATCCTGGGAGACGGAGAGGGTAGCTTCCCTCTTCACGCCTAGCATAGGAGCCTCCAATGGCTTGGTCACGAATTTCTCCTCCATGCTCTTGGGCAAGGGCTGCTCGGCCATCTTCTTCGCCTTGGATAGCAGTTCGCTCAGGAGAGCCTCTTCACTGAAGCGGAACATCAGCTCGCCGTTCCCTTGCGAGGTCTCGCAGGCGGCGGCCATGCGTGACTCCAGTATCCGCCGTACATTCTCGTGCTTGAGTATCTCTGATAAGTGTGGCGAGGCTTGCAGTATGGAATCGAAGTGGTCGTCGCTGGCGAGGAAGAAGCGCTTCTCCGACTTCGAGGCGGCCGCGAGGGCGGGTAGGACCAGGAATAGCGGGTCGATGGGAGTCGCAACGAACAGGTCGGCGCCTTTGGTAACGTAGGAGCCGAATTCCGCGCCGTTATCGTCTGCCTTCTCCTCTAGCGTGTTGGGAGCACCGCCTTCTATCAGCCAGCTTCGGGGTGTCGACTTGGGCGCTGCAACTTTGGTGAACTCGTAGATGCCGGTCTCCGGACAGACTAGGTACCGAGCAGGTTTCGAATGCCGAGGATTCAACAGGGAAACTATCCGGGCTTCCTTTGTGGCTTTATTTGGGAGGATGAAGAGCTTGGGAGGGCTGGCAGATTCGGATGGTAATATATATCGTGACTGAGATGAAGTGTTTGAAGTTGTAGTCGTAGTATTGGGTGTCGTCGAGCTTTTGCCGGCGCCGGCTTTAGACCTCGTCGTCCTCGCCATATCCAATATCCAAAACGATGCCAAAATAGAGCGAACGGTATCCTAATCGACTTGGCTCTTTAAGGAACTCGGAAGCGCAGGTACAATCCAATCGAAGTCAGTGGTGCTAAGGCAGATAGATGCTGGCGGGGATCGTCAATTATTGGCATGTAGTTATCGCATTGTCCGTGAATATTATGAAGTAACCTGAAGGTTATACCTTCAAGTTACTACTTACTATGGTAGGTGCGTATAGCTGTATGGAGGTACCCCTGTCCAAGCGCCCCTGTTAGACGCGTCTCACTTAAGTTCAGTGCTCCGTAGTCGCGTTATCCTTGCACAGAACGCGAGTCTCCGTCCTGGCGAACCAATCACATGGACGTATTCTCCGCATGGTGGTGTACTTGCAGGACCCTGACAGCTTATCGATACCCTACAGACCTGCTACCAACGACCTTGCACCGCTCTGAAACAGTGAAACCGATCCATGTTTCTATGGATGGATGCTGCCATGTTCTGCATGTACATACTACACACACATACACATACACACACACATACGCACATACGTACATACATACGTACAGAATACAGCTATTGGAGTATATCGGGATAGTCCAGAGTCTAGAATACATCATACATTTACCTTATACTTCATACTTCGTGTATATACCGGTAGTTGTCTGCATTCAAGCAATCGAGTTGAGATACCGTACCCCTCGTTCCAAGGCTTATTATTCTATTAGTTCAGGTACTGTTATCAACGGGCACCATCAACTAGCATAACTCCGCGCATGCCCATATCCGCTTCTTATCGCAATTGGCAATTGGATCTACGAGGATTCCTGTGTTTTTGGACTGGATTGGACTGGACGACGTTCTATCGATAGAGACCCTGCCGGATGCTGTCACACCCGGCTCGAATGAATTGGATGGTAGAGATAGGTATACAACATCCCTGCAACACGCCGCTGTTCCGTGGGAGGAGGGGACGGTGCTGCTGAGCATTCTGGTCGGTAAACACTACGGAGTACATCCACACCGAACAGCACACCGCCAACGATGCCTACCAACAGAGCCGAGCCACAATGGCCCCCGAAGTCACCACACGAAGCCCTAATGGGCACCCCTTCTGGACGCGAGCGATATCGACAGATGGCCGAGCGGGCCTCGCCCTCGCCCTCGCCAACCAAAAGGAACCGAATACCAGCACGGCCCGCGTCGTCCCAAAACCTCCGGGTAAATGACTTCGACGACGATGACGCTATGGATATTGACGACGAGGAGGAGGACGAAGAGGTCCTGCGGTTGAAGCTGCAGGCCATCCAGGCGAAGCTCAGATTGAAGCAGCTGCAGAGCGCAAAAGCAAAAAGGGGCCCGGAGGATACTGCCGAGATTCCATCAAGGCCGCGGTCAGCAACTATACCGAGCAACGTTCCCACAACGGCACGGGTGACGACGACGGCCAGGTCACAATCGCGAACAGAAGGCCTACGGCCCAGCGCAATAACACGGCCGCGGTCCCAAGCCGACGTACAAGTTCCAGCATCCCCAGTAAGGAAGGCCCAGCCAGTCCAGAGCCAGACGTCTCCTAGCAGAGTACTACTAGGAATAGATAAGGGGTTGAAAGGAAAAGATGTTTCATTGAAAAGGGCACCAAGCCTGAGAAATACGGCAGACACACAGAGCGGCGGGTATCTAAGGCGAGCTCGGACTCCAACCCTGGAAGCTGGTAACAGCAGGTCCGCTCAGGAACGGCCCAAGACTTTCAGCGAGAGGTTGGCGGCAGCTCGCTCGGAAGAGGCAAGTCGGCAGGAGAGACAGGCGCGGATTAGGGAAGCCAGGTCCACTGCCTTCGAGCTTGGCAAAGACGAGATGGAGCGGTTCAAGAGCAACGCGACAGAGATACCCGAAGTACCGCAAGAACCGGCGCAGTTCAGTCGCGAGGAGGTGCTTTCCGGCAACAACCGGCTTAGACGGAGCAATACGGTGTCGAACCTGCGACGGCCGTCACAGGACGAGAACCGGTCTTCCTCGATACTGTCAGCAGGGAGCAGCTTCGAGGCATCCGAGGCGTCGCAGCTGAAAGCAAGCACGAGCACAGGCACGAGTGGAAGGAAAGCGCCCCCTTCCGAGGTACCAGAGGAGGAGGCCTCGGCGTTCGAGCCCTACTCCAGCATACACCTGTCGAAGCGCATCATCCCCCACCCGGTGCTGGCGCGGAACCTGAGCGGCAAGAAGGCCTACGTGATCAAGGACCTGCTGAAGCACGTCAAGGCGCCGGACTTCGAGCTGCCGGAGATCGAGCAGGACATCGTGGTGTTCGGGATCCTCGCGTCGAAGTCGGACCCACGCGCCCACAAGCCCGTCCACAACCCGCGGGAGCGGAAGGTGGCGGGGGCGGAGGCAGCGGACCCGGCGCGCGGGAAGTACATGGTCCTGAAGCTGGTAGACCTACAGTGGGAGCTGGAGCTCTTCCTGTTCGGCACGGGCTTCGACCGGTACTGGAAGCTGACGCCCGGCACGCTCCTGGCGGTGCTCAACCCGACGGTGATGCCGCCGCCGCCGGGGCGCGCCGACACGGGCCGCTTCAGCCTCGTCATCAACAGCGGGCAGGACACCATCCTCGAGGTGGGCGCGGCGCGCGACCTGGGCTTCTGCAAGAGCGTCAAGAAGGACGGCGACCTGTGCAACAGCTGGGTCAACCGGAAGCGCACCGAGTTCTGCGAGTTCCACATGAACGCCGCCCTGGCCAAGCACCGCCAGGCCCGCCAGGACGTCAACGCCTTCGATACGGGGTTGGGCCCCGGCGGCAGCGGCGGCGGTGGTAGGGGTAGGGGGAACAAGAAGCAGAATGGAGGTGGCAATGGTAACAGCCAGTACCGCCCCAACAGCAACCGATGGGGCGACGACGGCGACGACCGCGCCCGCGAAAACAAGGGCCACTGGTTCATCAGCCGCGCCAGCAGCGCCGCCACCATGCTCGACAACGAGTGCCTGCCGGGCCAGGTGGCCGAGCGGGCCGAGCGCGGCGAGGCCCTGCGCCGCCGCCTCGCCGCCCAGGAGAAGGAGCGCGACCTCATGAAGACGCTCGGCAAGGTCGGCTCTGGCGCCGGCAGGGAGTACATGGAGCTCGCGCAGAAGAAGCAGAAGGCCGCCGCCGCCGCCGCCGCTGCAGGGAAGGACGGCTCGGATCAGCAACAGCAACAGCAACAAGACAGCGGCAGCGCTGCTACAACAGCGACGGCGCCGGTAGACGCCAGGTCCCTGGGCCTGCTCGGAGGTAAGGGCTCCGGGCAGCCCCACATCCACCTCAGCCCCGTCAAGCGCAAGCGCACCACCACCCTCGTCCCGGGCGGCGGCGGCGGGTCGTCCTTCCTGTCCAGTAGCGTGACCATGTCGGGCGCGGGCTCCAGGGTCTCGACGTCGAGGGGAGGAGGAGCTGCTACCACCACCACCAGCAGCGGCACTAGGAATGGCAGAAACAACAACAATAACAATACTAGCAGTACCGGCAGATCTGCCTCTGCGCTCGGCTGGGGCGGTAACCTCAGGGACAAGCTGACGCGCATGAAGGATGGCGCGAATCTCAGGGAGGGGAGCAACAGCAACGGCAACGGCAGCAACAGCAACAACACCCAAGGGGGTGCGAAGAATGGCGGTGGCCGTGACGCAGATCGGTCTCCCGTCCGCAAGAAGACTCGATTCGTCACCGAAAAGGGCATCCGCGAGGCCGGGCGCGAGAGCCTCGGCGGCGAGCTGACGGTGACAAACAATGCCACTGCCACTGCCACTGCTGCTACACCAGCAGCGAAAGCGCGGGGACGCGGCAGGATGGTCGTTATGGAGGATGCCGCTGACGACGATGACGATGATGATGACGAGCTCGTTATCCTCCGCTGAAACCAAACACAACAACTAAAGGGGGTTTGCGGGGAGGTGGGGGGCGGTCAGGCGTTGATGGAGGCAGAGAGGCGGACCAAAAGACGAAAAAAGTTTGATATTGCTTAGCATAGCGTGTTGTTTTTTCCCCCTCTTTTATACGGGCGGTGGTTCGAAAATTTTAGCTGAATGTCCGGATGGGATGATGCCATGGATGCATAGCATAGGAGGAGGGAAGGGCGGGACGATACGTTGGTTCTTTTGGCTGGGTTGGATAGATGGAGTTTCAGGAGGTATCTGGAACACTCGGACAGAACCGGGCACTTTACTGCATTGACGATGATGACGGCGGAGAGGAGAAGGTGGTAGCTACTTAGGTATACAAATCACCTCTATACATGCCGTATATAATTCAAGTTGCACACCTACTACTTCCACTGCTGCCTACTGTTGCCCCTATTACTACCACGTTGTGCGATGTGATCTCCTACAGTACCAAGGCCGGACCGCTCGAATCCCCTCGATCGTATCGAGCCCCGGTGGGCATGTAGAAGGGTATGGGTCAGTGCATGGTACAAATACTATGGCAAGATCGGAAAGAGATGAAATTCGGGCGGGTAAGTTAAAATAATCTATTGCTTGGGAAAAATATAAAATATAACCCCCCCCCCCTCCACATTTCTTTCCAAACCGCTTTCCCCTAATATGTAAGGCTATATAGTCCATATTCAAAGTGATCAGGAGGTGACTCCTCGTTTACTGTGTGTGATGTATAATATGCATAGCACTATTGATGTCAACATGCAAGCCCACGAAATTCAGTCTGGAGGGGTGACTGCGCATAGAGGCGCCAGGCATATGAGCATACGAATGGCGCTCTCCTCTCCCGAGGAGTGAAGTATTTATCTTCTGACGACGATACTAGTTGAGGAAGAAAGAGCCTACAGGTGTTTGCCGAGCTCGAGCGAGAATGAACGAAGTGAAGGAAGAAAAAGAAAACGAAAACGAAACCACATGTCCACAGTTCTTACTACACTACGATGGAACTTTCGCTTCTCTTCCTTCCCCCCTCTCATTTTCGCCCTCTTTTGTTTTCTTCTTTCTTCTCCGACTAATAGTGCGCGTCGACGAAGCCGCTGATGTTGATGTTTGGCGTTGTTACTACTACCGCTACAGAGTTAAAACCCGACTATAGCAGCACATTTCCGTTCCCCACTCCCAAGGACCATCCGATCAATAGAAATAGGAACGTCATAAGTTCTAAGATGAAGAAAGAAAAAAAAGGAAAAGAAAACACATGTTTCGCTCGCCACAAGCCGAGGTCATCGGGTCCGATCGACAGCTTAATCCTGGGTGTTTTCCACCTCTTTGACCTCGTCACCCGGTCCCTTCTCGAGTGTCTCTTCGAGGATGGGCTCACCAGCTGTGTTGGCGACAAGGGTCTTTGTTTCTCTGTCTGCTTCGGGTACACTTGTGGTGTCCGCATGGGGTGTCTCGACGTCCGGCTTTTCCGACAGGGGCGGCTGGGACACAGAATCTTCATCCTTGCTCCCTTCGGTCACGGCTTCTGGCTCTTGAGCCAAATCCTCAGATTTGGGCGGCTCGGGTTTGGATTCCTCAGTCTCGTGCACTGTGCTTTGTATTGTCTTCTTTGGCTCTTCATCGACCGATGTCATGGGCTCCTCCTCGACAGTTATCGTACCTTCTTCGTCGATGCTGAACAAGGTCCGCGTCATGGAGAAAGTAAGCACGGGCTTACCACTAGACGCAGGCGGCGGTGTGGATTTGTCAGTGCTGCTAACCGCAGGTTTTGTAGGTGCCCTTCGCTGCGGGCCACGGGCGCGACTTTTCCTCGCATCGGCAAGGGGCTTCTTCTCTTTCTCTTCTGTCAAATCAGGGGCGGCTGGAGACTCTTCCTTCTTGTGCGCTTGTGGTCCCAATTGCAAGCGCTTATTAAGGTCTGACATGAACCCGGCTTGGAGCGCTGCAATCTTACCTCCAGCGGGTCTGGCCGGTATCGACGGCTTTGGCTGGGCCGCAGGCTCCGATTGCTTAGTCTCAGGAGCACTCTGGGGCGGGACCTGGTGTTTGATAGGCCGTTCAGGGATAGTGGGCTTGGAAGTGGCCTCATCTCCAGAAGCCTGCTTCTTAGGGCGAGAGGGGATCGCTGGCTTGTCGGAGGTGGTGGTGCCTGTGGCCTCGGAGTTGACCTCCTCCTCCGGCGGCGTGTCCCTACCCGACTGGGGGCCAGACACTGTTGTCGTGAATTGCAAAGAATCGGGAGTATCCTCCCATACATCCCGACTAGGGAAGCGCTGTGCTGGGCCGGGCCGGGCATGCATCTCCTTAGCAATGTGGGACTGGTGCTCCACGTAAGACTGCGGTTTCTGCACCCGGTACAAAAAGCTGTCAGGTGTAACAAGTTCCTTCTCAGCTAATTCCTCTTGTCTACGAGCAAAGGCCTGTGCGGGTGTCTCGTTTTCTCGAGGGGGGATATCCGTGACAGGAGCCTGTGATTTCGGAGGGGCCTCTGTTATATCGGGTGTTGACACCTCGGCGGTGGCATGCACACTGTTAGGTGCATCTTCCCAAATGTCACGGCTTGGAAACCTCTGGCGGAACTCCTTTAGTCTTTCGGCCGTCATGGGTTGCTTGCCGCTCTTCTCATCGTCATTGAATAGAGGCTCATACTCCTTCACATCCTCCAAGGGGGTTGATTGGACTTCTGGTGGGCTATATATGCTTGCAGGCCGGCTTGTAGGGCGGCTCTTGGGTCCGTCCATTTCGAAAGCACTTCCACGTCGCTCAGGAGCGGGCTCCACGGCGGGATGAAGTTCGTGAGGTGTAGGATCCTTGGCAACCTCATCGGGCGCCAGAATTGGGGCTACATATCCGTCATCGGCACCTTGGCCATGGGCCGACTGCTCATCGCCGTAGTTGACATATCCTTTGTGGTGGCCTGAATCTTCTACATGAATGATATCGTTCTCGTCATCAGGATCACCTTGGACAGTGATATCAGGCCCAGAGCCATGTTTCTTGGAAGATGCGGCATCCTTGGGGGCAACAGACGATGGCCGTGACATGCGGGATGCATACTCTTCAGTTGCTTGGAACCCAACCTGTTCACTAGGGGTTCCGGTATACTCGTGAGATGTACCTGTGACTCGTTAGAATAGCTCCCGAGTTTATCTGTAGGTTGCATTACCAAAGCCAGCACCGCGGCTAGCAGTTTCCCGCACAATCTTGTTGAGGTCTTCGCTGCTCAAAGAGAAGTCGTTGGGACGGTCATGGAGATATTTGTATTTCTCCTTTTGGTGGACCTCGGGGTGCTTCTCATAGTACGCCTTGTCTAATTTGTCCGTCGAAGCAACACCATGGCCGTGGAGACCGTAGCTTCCAGGTGGGAGCTCGTTGAAGCCACGAGAGCTAGATTTCCGAGTGTGGTGGCTACGGCTTGGTTTGGCACCCTCAGATGGCGCAGAAGTCGGGGCAGGGGAGGGGGCTTGAACATCGCCGGCATTGGGATACATTGGAACTCGGCGGCCAATCTCGGGGATGCCTTGTTCGTCCTCAATGTCGGCTGCCGTTTGTGAGAGTTGACTCGCTGTGCTAGCCTTCTTCTTTAAACTTCTGTTCGTGGCATGTTGGTCTGTGCTGCTCGGCCGTCCGATGCCAAAGGCGGCAGCCCGGTCGGAATCGGTTCGAGTAACGGCGGCCACCCGTTGCTTGGCGCTCTGGGCTGGCATGGTGGGTTTCGGAGCATACAGCTTGATGTCCTCGCCGACAGTTCGAGTTTGCTCAGGCGACGCAGAACTCCGACGGCTCACCTCGGGTGAACTGCTATGATCTTCGATGACGGCATACTCTCGGCCTTCTTCACCCGGACCAGGCAGCTCAACACTAGCGGGTCTATCTAGTTCCTGTCCAAGATGACTATTGCTGATGCGGTGGCCACTGGTAAGGGGTGTCTTTGACGAGAAGGGAGCTTCGTTTAAAGGGGAGGGGGCGAAGCGATCGGGGTTGGGTGAAACAGAGCGCTGGAACCGACGGAGGCTCGTTGGGCGAGGTGGAATGGTAGGGGGTGATGTGCCGGTGCCGGTGCCGGTGCCGGTGCCATTGTTCTTCTCTTGACTCCTAGAAGGACGAGGGGGGATGGCCGGGGTCGACTGTGTAGTGGTAGACATGATGTAAGATGTTTGTGGTGTTGTTAGCTCAGCGGTTTGTAAGAGCTATAAGCATAAGTAGTAGCAATCGAGATGGTCAGGTAATATTTGGACTCGAGAGAATTCCTGCTCATTAACATGCCAAGTCAGTATTAAAGAAGCAATATGGCCAGTCTATGGTCGTAAGAGCGTAAGAACAGGTGATGGAGAATAAAGGAACAAGTAGAAGAAGACTGGAGGAGGCCAACGAATAATGTCCAAAGCGGCATACGTAATTGGTTAGATATGACAAGAGCAGCAACTAAAGCGCATCATAAGATAAGAATTTTTTGTCCCCCTCGACTAAAGTTCGACTAGCAGATAGCTCGCTCCCACTTGGGACACTTGGGACACTTGGAAGGAACACTTGGGATAACTTGGATACCCGAGCATTTAATACGGGGTGCAGCACGTAGCATGAGTATGTATGTAGTAGGTACCGTATTGGGTAGTATGTAGTATGTGTGTACGATGTATGCGGTAACTGGGTATACAGTATGTATCTTGAAGCAATTGTTAGATGGCTTGGGGCAGTCCCTAAGCTTGGTTCTATGCCACCAGCATCTTGACTGGAAAGCTTAGAATACCTATGCAATAGGCAATAGACTACCTAGGTAGGTAGGTAGCAGGCAACATGCAGTCCGAAGACGAATGCATATCATATGCGTGACATCTCCACCACACAATGCAGGCAGGTTATACACACCGCATAAATATAAATTCGAGAGGTGGCCTTTGTTTCTCACGATCGGATGGATAACTAGGTAATCTGGTAATATAATATATGTTGAGTCGATCCGGGTAAGCTGCGAGTCGGATTAACCTCAAGAGCTAGTCTAACCCTTAATGATCAGCCTGAAAGCCTCGGGGTGAAATGTGCACTCAGCTATAGCCAGGAATGAGACTAAAAGCTTGGGTATGAAAGTCAGGGGAGCCAGGGGAATCAGGGGAGGGGTGAAGATGGGCAAGAATGAGACAGGCTACGTGGAATGCCATGATAGAGCTAACTTATCTCAGAGCTCAGACCCGCTTTTCGAGTTTTGAATGTACTCTTTGACCCATAAAACGCTTTCTAGCGCATACGCTTAATTCTGACCAATGGGATTAGAGGATTGTAAGTGGTGGGGTTTTTCGAAAAGCTGGTCTGAGACGGCGATCCGATAGGAGTCGTGACCTACGCGGAAAAACAACAGTGTTTTTTATCAAGGTTGGATTATCTCAACCAAATCTGGCCGGTTTGACCCGCGAATTCCCTCGTTTAACTTCTGAAGACCTCCTTTATCTACTCGTCTAATCCTCTTCTTTTTGCGGCCAGAAACACTCAAGAAACGCATCATGGAGTCGTCAGACGTAGATCTCACTGATCCGCCCACTGACGTGCTGAGTTCGGAACTCTCTGAAATTCCAAGTCAGCAACGATCGCAGCAGCAGTCCGAATCTCAAGCATCTCGTCAGGAAGTCAGTCCTGACGAACTTGAGGGCTTGGATGACGATCAGTCTGACCTTTCTGAGGCTTACCCCGAAGAGATCGTGCCGAAAACAACCAACTTATGGAAGAATCTACGCGATGCCAACCGGTATGCGATTCAGCAAGGCGATGAAGCTAAGCAATACAACCTCAAGGCGTTCCTTAGCAGATGGGTCGAGAACTCTACCCGCAGAAAGCAGTTAGCAGATGCCCTTTCGCTTCCAGAGATTCAGGAAGCACTCGCAACTCAAGGCTTGGCTGTTATCAGTACTGATCCAGACGCCAAACCAATCCCTGGATCTTTCAGTACTCGTACTGTTCGCCGCGAGATGCAATCTCTTATTAGAGAGCCACCGTTTGGCGATTTCGAGCCTCACAAGGATCTTTCGGATGAGGATATTACCATCGCAAAGGTATGCAGTACGGAATGGTTGCAAAAGACTCTTGAACAGGGCTGGCCAACACTCAAGGAGAAAGCTCCTACGATGGTAACCTTTCTCACTCAACTGCTACGCAACCAAGACGATTCCTACAAGGACGTTGTCGAGATGACCAGCAACGAGGGTGATAAGGGTTATATTTACCTGCTTGCTGCACTCCTTCTTCGTGGCTATGCAAGAAACACCAGTAGATTTTTGCGTATGGTCTTGGGCCTCTATATGCTCGCCAACGGCACTCCTCGTCGTGTTATTGATACACTATCTGGCTTGGGTATTGTGTTCTCATACACTACCCTGAACAATAAGCTCTCCGAGATGGCCAAGCAAGCTGAAAAGAATATCAAGCGTGTGGCCCACGATCCTACCGGCGTGATCGTTTACGACAACTTCAACTTCTTGAACAAGGTACGAGAGCTTGTAGGGGGCAAACAAGCACAGATGATCAACCTTACGACTTCTTGTCTGGTCAGCTGCCCCGAACTCCAAGGTCCCCTTTCTCAGAGATCCTTGAATCTTAAGCAGCCCTTCACTCGCAGCATGATTCTGAAGTATCTACTTCCTCGTCCCCCGTCTCTTGACAAGGTATCCAAGTATCTTGTCAAGTTCTCGATCATGAAGTTGATCTACCCTGACGAGAAGGATAAGCTTCCCAAGTTCCCCGCCGTTCAATGCGTCAACTACAAAGAGAGCCCTTATCTTCAGCTTGGCGCCATCTTCGAGGATGAGGGAACAGTTGAAGGTGTCTACAAGCTCCACGAAGAACTTTGGAAGCGCCGGCTCGAGTTCAAAGAGTTCGACGATCGATTGACCTGTAAGTTGTGTTCATTTATCACTCAGCGATTATTTACTAATTATTCTATGTTACAGTGATATATGGCGACCAGAAAACGACCTCTTTTATCCGCCGTATCAAACAGTCTCAACTAGAAGCCAGTGATCTTTGGGAGCAGAAGAAATGGATGCTTCCCATTCCCGCCTTCTTTCACGTCGAACTCAATTATATCGAGATGCTATTCCGTAATTTCTGGGATGCAGGAAAGGAGAAAAGCAGCGCTGTCATCAAGGCGGATGTCGATTTCTTTCAGCGAGGAAGACATATCAACAAGAAGGATCTCAAATACCATCAAACCGTTCCCCTTCTAGTTCATGGATTCACTGCCAGAATCCTTGCGTTCGTGATTCACGGTCTGCGTATCCGAGGCGTCCTTGCTGAGGACCAGATTACCATCGAAGGCATCAAGGAAGCTATCATCACTCATGAAGGCTTCCTTGATGTCATCCTTGAAGAGACCTGGTCGAAGGTTTTCACGAAGGAGGGCTGGACTGGCAGGTATCCCGGTGTTGATGACGATCATATCGATCTCGAGTTCCGCAGTCAATGCCGGTTAATGCAGTGTGTCGAAATATTCCTAACGATCCACGAAGCCGTTCGTCAGGGAGACTTTGGATTGCTTCGCGACATCATTCCTCAGCTACCTATTATATTCTGGGGAGGAAGATCATTCAATTACGGCCCGGAGATGCTGTATTTCGCTTGGCTTCTGCATCCCGACGTCTGCCACGATGGAGCCACTCGTGATGCCATTCTCAAAGGAGGATTGATTCGTTGTATCACGGCCGGAAGCAAATACAAAGCCATCGACCTAATGCTTGAGCATATCAACGCCGTCTACGCCATCGATATCAAGCACAACAAGAACTCTACTCATGATCTCAGATCAACGTTCTCTCGTCTGGCCTTGAATGGTAATTATCTCGCCACCATCCGCAAGTCCGTTGAGCGTACCCTCAGCGCAACCTATAGCAAGGGTACACACAAACCCGGTGATGCCTTTACCGATATCATGTCGTATGCCTGCAAGCTGTATAAAGATGGTGTTACGCAGGTAGGCCAGAACATCCATAACGATGCCTACGATGCCCCTGACATCTTCGAACGCGGTCAACAGCTTCTGCTCCAGAAGCTTGCCGACTTCAACGATGCTATACCTGAGCCTGTTGACGCGGCTGATCAACGTGCTATTCCTGGAGTCAACGCAGCGGGAGGAACTGACGATGATATCATCGATTGGGGTGATGAGGGTGAACGCCTATTCGATGCAGCTGATGAAGCTGAGGCTGAGGATTTCTGGTCTCACGGACTAGGGGATCTTTCTTCTGCTTGATCAACGAATCATGATTAACGACTTACGATAAGGTTGCTCGGAAAAGGCTAGCAGGCGTTATAGGCATTAGTGATAATAGCAAGTTAGCTAGTTAGGTTAACCAGATACCCATTTGCCTTTATATTAGCCGAATGTGCATATATTATGCTGTAGTTTCGTACCAGTGTGTTATAACACACCGATATAAATATATCTGCCGCTTGTATTTCGTATTAGTGTGTTATAACATACCGATATAAATATATCTACTAACTGGATTTTATGCCAGTGTGTTATAACACACCGATATAAATATATCTACTAACTGGATTTTTTGCCAGTGTGTTATAACATACCAATATAAATATATTTACTAACTGGATTTTATGCCAGTGTGTTATAACACACCGATATAAATATATCTGCCACTTATATTTCGTATTAGTGTGTTATAATACACCAATATAAGTAAATCTGCTGGCTATATTTTATGCCAGTGTGTTATAACACACTGATATAGGTAAATTTGCTGGTTATATTTCATGCCAGTGTGTTATAACACACTAATATAAGTAAATCCAGAGTAAATCTACTGCCTGTATTTCGTATTAGTGTGTTATAACACACTGATATAAGTAAATTCAAAGTAAATCTGCTGCTTGTATTTCGTATCAGTGTGTTATAACACACTGATATAAGTAAATCCAAAGTAAATCTGCTGCCTGTATTTCGTATCAGTGTGTTATAACACACTGATATAAGTAAATCCAAAGTAAATCTGCTGCCTGTATTTCGTATTAGTGTGTTATAACACACTGATATAAGTAAATCCAGAGTAAATCTGTTGCTTATATTTCGTATTAGTGTGTTATAATACATTAATATAAGTAAATTTACTAGTTATATTTCGTATTAAAATGTTATAATATATTAATATATAATAAAAATAATATATATATACATAAATATAATAATATTATATAACATGAAATAAATAAATATATTATATTTAATTATATTAATAATTATATTATAATTTAAATTTTAAGAAAATATATAATTAATAAATAATTAATAAATCCATTTATATTAATATATTATAATATATTAACGTAAAATATAACTAGTAATTTTATTTTAAATTTACGATTCGGTGTGTTATAACACACTAATATAAAATACAGCCAGCAAATTTATTCTGGATTTATTTAATAATAGCAGCAGCAGCAGCAACAGTAGCAAAAGCAGTAGCAGCAATAATAACAGCAGCAGCAGCAACAATAACAGCAACAGAAACAGCAGCAGCAGTAACAACAACAACAACAACAACAACACCATCATCATCATCATCATTATCATTATCATCATCATGTCTGCTGCTCGCCCCCTGGGTTCTCGAGACCCGTATGAGATTCCGTCGTCGTCGCCGTCGCCATCGCCTTCGCCCTCGCCCTCGCCGCCCCCGGCCAAAAAGCTGAAGAGGTCGGGCGCTATACCGAAGCCCCAAGGTATATAGTTAAAGCCACCCAGATTTGCCTGAATATGATATATCTAACTAGTGGTATATAGCCCCCGAGACAGCATAGGAAGCTGTCCGGGCAGCTTACGAGGTCGTCCGCCGCCGCCAGACCACCCGGCCAACTGCCCCCTCGCTTGCCCCTTTGCTGGACCTCCCGGTCCAAAGACCTTTGCAGTATAAGGCCGGCAGTTCCAGACGGGGGGACTTTAATCTCCCCTCTGGTGCTGCTGGCCGTAATCGTAACCTCAAGGCAGCGTTGCTGCAAGTTTCGGGCCCTGCTCGGCAGCCCTGTACTCGCTGCCGAGATAGTCGAAATTTGTGGGACGTTTGTGTTGGGGTGGCTGGACAGGCTTGTGCTGGCTGTTTATATAACAGCCAAGAAAAGAAGTGCTGCGGTTAGTAATTATCTGAAGTGTCGTTGATTACTTACTAACGCCTCGATAGCTCATGAGCCACGTAAGTTTCTGTCTCAAGTCGCTATTGACTTGAAGACTCCCACAAGTACGTGACTCTTGTAATATGTACCGGTATGGGCAAAAACAGTGCTAACATATAGGGGTAGGCATGTGGACAGAGTATAGGGCCTACGATAAGGAGACCCGCGCTGAGCTGGAGGAGTCCCTGCTCTTGAGCCTCCATATACTACGGAGGGTTCAAGAGCACGAGGGGGACAACGACGACGACGACGATAACGATGATGATGACGACAACAACAACAGCAGCAGCAGCAGCAGCAACAACAGCAACAACAACGATGACGACGAAGATGATGATGATGACGACGATGATGATCAGGGCGTCGAGATCGTCGAGGAGGGGGAGAAGGGGGAGGAGGGGGAAAAGGGGGAGGAGAGCGGCGGCGATATTACACGCCCGCGTGCTTTTGCTGAATTTGCTTTGGGAGATGAAGACGACGAGGGAGAGGAAGAGGAGGGCGATGCTGTTGCTTACGTTTTGAACAACCTAGATTCTTTCTTTGGCTGCAATGAGAATTGAATAGGGGAGGGGTTGGCGTGACGTCATCAAAAGAGCCTCATTCACGTGCAAAACTCATATAATACGTGACATCGATACCATTCGTTAACTAACCGTTGATCTTCCTTACCAAACCGTCGATCTTCCTCATCGGTTGATCTTCCTTAGCAATCGTTGATTCCTTATACTAACCCCTAGGTTATCATCAAGCCTGGCGGATTCGGGTAGCAGAAGGCGATGCGTCTTCACTTGTAGCTCTACGGCTTGCCGGAACCAAAGAAGAAGAAGAAGCAGCTTGCTTTCTCGCCTCTCGCTTCTGTCTCATCTCTTCCTTTTTGGCTTCCCAGCGTTGTCGAACGGTGAGAGTCGACTGGATGCAGAAATTTACTAGGGCGGGGCCATGCTCATCGAGATATTCCCAGGTAGATAACTCGGGCACCTTTTCAACAAGGCCGTTGACGTTAGAGAACGGCAAATACTGTTTTCTCGAAGAAAACTGCTTGGCGATGGCATACTGGAGTTTCGAATCTAGAAAGAGTTCCCCTATAAGGTCGTGTCGGACATTAGGAGCGAGACTCTGGGCTTGATCTTTGCACTAGATCGACAAAAGCACCAGAGCGACGCCGGAGAACGAACCAGCTTGCGGCTTATTCGAAGAGGCTTTAGTTCGAGGCTCGAGAGACGGAATTCTACCGAGATCGTTGTTACAAGCATTGCAACAGTGGATTGTCTCGACCGGTCGTTTATATTCGAGGTCGGGATCATCAACAGGTTCTTGAAGGTACTCAAGGATCGACTTTCTGAAGCAGCTTGAGTTGAGGAACGCAGAAACGGCTGGGCTCAGCTTTGATCTGTTGGCTTCGTCTTGCTTCGACCATTTCACCTTGTTATCGATCTCGAATAGGTTCTGCGAAGCCTCGGAAAGAGTGAGGCGTGGATCGTCACGTTGCTCTGCCGCAGAATCGTGAGAAGCCAGGCTATCAGCCTGGCTGACATCGCTTGCTTGACTGGCTGCATCATCGTCGCCATCCCTCTCGGCCAACGTCATCTCACGTAAACCACTACTGATTCGAGGAACGTGTGCCAGTCGAGCTTGTACTAGTTGAGCTTGTGTCTGACGACGGCGAGGCTTAGGACGAGGAGTCTTCGGTACGCTCTCTGAAGTGCCCAGATTATCGAACGCCCAATACGGAGCAAAGATATACGCAATTCCTTGGCCTGTCTGCTTCCTCATTGCACGTCCAACGCGTTGCCAGATATCCGAAAGGCTCGTATTCGGGGGCAGGTTGAACTGGACGATTCTTCGAATATCAGGAATGTTGAGGCCCATTCCGAAAGAAATCGTAGCAAGCATAACCCTGCCGGCACTGTTCTCTTGAGAGAACTGGTCGAAGATTCGGTCTTTATCGACCGGACGAACGTCTGCGTCGTATCTCATAATGACTTCCCGAGCAGCAGGTTTGGAGAATCCATACTTTGATACCAGGTGATTAATGAGATGAAAACGAACCGCGAGCAACTGGGGCTTGCTATCTACATAGATAACTGTCTTCGGAATGGCTCGTGTAGCTTGAGGGCTCGCGTCTTCGAAGAGGAATTCCAGTCGTCTATAGTCCCTGATAGATCCTCGAAGAAGAGGTTGAACCACCAGGGAAATCTCGGGTCGGTCAACGGAAGTACGGATGATGTTTACGTCCGCACCAAACCCGGCGTGTTGAAGGATATACTCCTGATTATCTCGATCCAAAGTAGCTGTACAACCAAACTAAGGAAGGCTTCTTGGAAGGAGAGATCGTGCGGTGTGTAGATAGGTGAAGTCTTCACGAAAGGTACGCCATTCTCCTACGACGTGGAGCTCGTCGATTGCAAACAGGCCGACAGATTCATGGAATCCGGGACTTCTCAAGACCGCCTTGAATCTTGGATGAAGAAGCTGCTCGGGGCTCAGGAGTACGTGGGAATATTTCGCGTTCTGGATGTCCTCCCAAATAGAGCGGTCCTACTCAAGGTTAGCTCGGAATATCGACATATTACGCTTCATGACTGACCTTGAGAAACGTATCTGAATCAACGAATACAGGAGTAGATCCCGGAACTTCCTTCTTGATAGAATCAACCTGAGTCTCGCCCAGCTTCGTCAACGGGACGATTTGGATAGTAATCAGCCCAGTAATGGCTGTGAAGGCTTGCAATACGGCACTCTTGCCATAACCGGTAGCAGCGATGAGAACAGTATCGCTCTTGAGGTATACCAATCGTCGAACAGCCTCAACCTGACCATCTCTAGCCTCTTCCGCACCGGTAATCGTTCGAATAACACTGGCAATGAAGACCTGCTGGGTGTTGACTCGGTCCGCCGTATGCTCGACGATCCACTTGCAACGCTCTAGAAAGATCTTCCCAGCCTCGCCCGCGGAACTCTGGCTTTCACTGAGTCTGTCAATCACAGTACGGACTTGCTCTCTCGTTGGAGAGCCCAGGAGTTCATTTTGCTTGACCCAGGCCAAGTTTGGGGCCGGATCATGGCTGCTGGAAGGCGACGACATGGTGTTGCTTCTCGATTTTCTCAGAAATCGGAGACTCAACGTATTGGGATGCGACTTGCACTCTGAAGATGAGATCGCAAAGCTCTCAGTGATCGTCCTAATTGAAAAATCGTATTAGCAAGTTACACCAAAGCCCTGAATGGTCTCCGAGCAACAGCAAATCGGCCACTTACAGGGACTGCCAAAAACGCCCACAAAAACGAATTCCTGTTATCTCTCAAATGGTCTCCGTCGCTAGAGAATGACCTTAAGTATATATCCTCGAAGTTTCAATTGGATAGGATTTTTTTTGCTGAAAGCTCATGGGGGGTCGCTGGCGAGAAAAGTTTCAGCGTAGGTGCCCTTGTCCGTTTCCCAGATACGAATCTACAACATACTAGGCGTAAAAATATCAAAGTAGGTTCGTTAGAAAGCCGTATGAGCTGTGACCCTCGGGCTCTACTTGGATTCTTTATACGACCTGTTGTGGCTGAGAAATGGTGTAGTGAACAGAAGGGAAAATTCCGCTCACACCAAATTTTCAGCGTAGTGCAGCCCTTTTTCGGATCGCCGTCTCAGACGTCTTTTCTGGGCCACTTTGCAGGTACGTACCCTAGTACATACGGGAAATGCTCGGGATGGTCTAAATCACACTAAAATTACCGCTAAAGTCTACTAGCAGAATCATTGGTCAAATGATGTGGGGCTGCGCGCAGCGCAGCTGGCCCAGAAAAACGTCTGTTTCTGAGATAAGAGCTAACATCGTATGTGGCCAGCGACTTCTGCTGGACCCAGCTTGGGAAACCTCAAGAGTCTTAGACAAATGCCGTTGAAAAAAACTGGCTGACTGGGTGGGTTGCAACAGCCACATGTCGCTGCATCGGCCTATGAACCCATGACAGACTTTGACAGTGCGATGCAATGCGATGCGACGGAAGCTCACCGACAGAAAGAAAACGAGGAAGAGGAGGAGTCTCAGTGCTATTCCAGGAACAGAGAGGGGCACAACCCACATCCCACTTAGCCATGCGGGGTGTAGCAGAGCTCTCGAGCCATTGGGACGGCAGGAGGGGTATTATAGGGCAGAGAGAGGCAGCTTCACTTACACGAATGCGTACAAAGGCAATGCACTCGCTGTCACCGTCGATTTAGATTAGCCTTGAGAATACCAGTTGGCTTGTTCGTTGTCCCGCTCGTTGCCTCGTTCGTCGTCTCGGGTTGGGGCTCATATAAGCGATTCGAGTATGACTGCTTGGTTGCTTGCACAAATCTGAGAATAAAATTAACGCATAACTACCCCGTACCTATATCTGAACAATTCAAGTCATGAAGGTGAGGAGGGTATGGCTACGATCACGATCTCCTATATATAAGTTCGAGATCTCACAGGGGGCTCCGCGGGGACCTTTAAATATGCTAGATATGTCATACCCACATGAGACAGGTTTTGTGCTTGGTCTGTGTTTCGATGTGTCTCGATGTCATTGAATTGACGGTGTTTCTATTCGCCATTCGCTGCAGCACTTTGCCCGCCTGACAGGGATGGTCCTTCGCAGACCTCTCCAGACCTAACGTGACCGATGCCCCTCCATGCATCTCTTGGTTAGTTACCTGCGTAGTTACCGTAGGTAGTAAGCCCTCCGTATCTAACCGCGAAATCATATACGGAAGCCCACCACTACTTCCCGAAAACAACAACAGGATTCGAAAATGAATATTGGGCTTAATCGAGAACTCCATGTTAGAAAGGAAGCATAACTGTGTACCTACCTACTTAGGTAGTCTAACTAGCACCCTTCGTCGACATATAGATACTTCGTACCTAGTATCAATAACTGGGCATACTCCCTGACTATCGGGATAGGGGCGTGATATCCCGTACGCATTATACATGCATATATGGTGGGGTGCGCATCAGCTGGGGCGGTGTGCGCCTCGAACACCGCAGCCAACAAATCACAATTCTCGATAGGTAAACCAATATCACCTATTCGGCGGGGAAATGAACTCATCATGTTACCCCAAGTATGTGCATAAATGCCATGCTATCTACACCTAGGAATGTCGGAAACCATCAAGAGCGTTAACTGCAGGCCTGTGTAGACCATCGTCTGAAGTCTCTGCGGGAATGAGGGAGATGACGATCGGGCCTACGCTCCGTCTACGACTCGCGTTTTCTCTTGAATATATATTGTCGGGGTTTATTTTACTACCGTGGGATGGCTTCGTGTGTCCTTGACCGACACTATGGAACAGAAGGGTGCCTAGTCAGGAGCAAAGTTTTCGAGTCAATACCTAAATCCATGTTGGTAACCGTCAGAATCAGACGACTATCACCAAAACGGGTGACCAGGCTCGTCAAGTTGATATTTAAGGAGATCTACTTAGTATGGCGCAATCGACAGTCCAAACTTTATGTCCATGGCTAGGGCTCCTCATTACTCTTTCTAGACCTTGCCTTGTCGAACTGCGCTCCCGAGTTGTCGAACCTTGTAACCTTGCGTCTACGGGGCATTTCTATATTGCTCTAGCAAAGTCATACGCACATATATACAGGAACCCCAGGTTGTCGCCAATTCCCATAGCGTAAAAGCGCATCATATGGTCACAGGCCCCCCGCAATCTATATGCGTCTCGAGGGGGGAAAGGGGCTACCGACGAGGGGGGCCGCATAATTACGAGAGAGAACCCCTCCGCAAGGAACCCCCATAACGTTGTCCACCCCCATTCCGGCCGCACTAGGATCCCGGCCAGCCCAAATTTACCAACTTTTAAAAATCCATAACTTTACCATTATATGTCCGATTAGAATGTAATTTTATACATAGCTTAATTACGAAGTTAATTATATGATATAAAATTTTTAAAAATTATAATGGTAATTTAAAAGATATTTCTTTTATAAGCATATTACTTATATGATATATATGCATAAACGTATTTTTTCGTTATATATTAAGGTTTAAATTTTTAATAATATTTTTTACTTAAGGTGTATTATTTAATTAAGTTATGTATTAAGTTATACTTAAATCGGACTTATAATGGTAAAGTTATGAATTTTTAAAGTTGTTATTATAATATGAGAACTTTGGATGGCCGGGATCCTAGTGCGGCCGGAATGGGGGTGGAAAACGTTATAAGTAAACGATGACGGCATTGTTCCCGTACATGCCCCACAGCCGATCCGTTGACGACTCGGGCTATACATATCTAGAATATCTGCATGTAATAGATCATCACGAGTCCGCGGCAAAGAATTCGCGCCGTGGGATCGAGTGATTCAAACCATTACGTATTTACAAGCCCCATGCAAAAGCTTTCGAGGAGAACGGCGCTTCGCATGTCGTCGACTGGTCTAGTGGCAGCATAACGTAATTGCTTGGTGCCGAGATTGGACGGAGGCTTTCGAGGAGCATTGTGTTCTCGAGGTCTTTCTGACTTGAAATAAGTAAGGGAGACTGGAAAGTGACCATTCGCTACTATGTACCCTACATCGGTCAATTCTGGATATCAACTGGATACTAGTAAGATGTCTTGTTCCTTCTTCTTTCACCTTCAAGATTTAGGAACACCTTGACAGAGAGACCCAGGTTTCTGGAAGGCTATGCCATGATTACTATAATACGGTACTTACTAACTTGGCGATTCCCTTGACCCTCGAGCCTTCAACTCCAATAGGATATCACCATTGGCAACCACCCTCAATCTTGCTGAACTCGACGAACCGAAACAGATGTGCACAAAGCTATACATAACAAGATAAACATCAACCGTTGAAGTTTTATCCCTTTGTACACATCAAGATCATCATCTACCTCCACAGCCCAAACAAGAAGGGAGACAAGGTGTCGAATTTTCACTCGTAACATCACCATTCGCGTGTTGGTCCCTAACCGGTGTCAGTAGCACATTTAGACCCCCGCCAACATTCCAGTCATCACTTTTTTTCGTTCGTGCAGGGTTGAAGATGGTAATCAGATTCAGTAAAGCCATGACAAGTCATCGGAATCAATAACACAAGGTATCTTCCAACCGAACAAGAAACCAAACGGGATGGACGGAAGCGCAGCAATTGCCGCGCCTGCACAAGGAACCCCTTACGCCGTACCCTGCCAACTCAAGCTAACCATCCATTTTTATCTTCACACAATCAAAACACCTCGGCTCCCTCTTCTCCTTTCCCCTCAAACCAGGCTTGCCAACTTTCCACTTCGCCCTGCCCTGGTCTATATAACAATCCGTCCGATCGTGCCATCACATCGATAGGCAGCGCAGCCTCTCCTCTGTCTCGCTCCCGTAACAATAGTCAGGGCGGTTTTATACGATCATCTGTGCGACACCCGCGCCCCCAAGGGTCTTGCTACCAACGAAAGCCTGTTTCTTGACTCCGGCGAGCAGGTAGCAGGCGGCCGTGAAAGTAAGGACGACAGCGGCAGCAATCAGACTGGTAGTAGCAACCGTGATGCTCAGCCACTGGATCAGGGCCATGACACCGTAAGCGCCGGCGCGCATGTAGTTCGTAGAGACCTTGCGGATCGCGGCATCGAAGGACGCAGAGGTAGGGCAAATTCGCAACAGCAGCGGGACCTCAATAAAGAGGATGATGAACGAGGACACGCTATGGGTTGCATGTTAGCTTTCTAGCGTGTGACGTGAGACGGCCAGCCTCGCAGGTATGGAAACTTACAGGGCGATGATGCCAAACAGAATGAGGATGGGCTTAATCAAGTTGAAGAAGTTGGCGATACCTAGCGCAAAGCATAGGATCATAGACAAGATTCCGAGCCTAGTGTAGAAAAGGGAAATGTTAGTTACTAGATGATAAGGTCGGGCGAGGTATCCCCTCAGCATATGGTCTTCCGAGACAGGGGGTTTGGGCGCGGAACAGTTCAAGCAATCCCACAACCCCATCAGGGTGTGATTCGAGTCGCCTGGCATATATATTTACAGCGCTGAATTGAAAATACATGATGCGATCGAGATGGGCAACTTCGGCTGTGGGTGATAGGACTCGGGACGGTAAAGCTTACCATTGTCCGTAGATGCCTGTTTCTTGTGTCAGCTTCAGAGTACATCGGCGTCGGATGATGCCTGGAGACCGAAGGGAGCAATGCCAGACTTACTGAAATTACGAGTAGCGAATTCCTCCTTAAGAGTCATTGTGACTAGGATAAGCAGCGCAAACTGGTCCTAGACGATGTTATGGGTGTCGTAAATGATGATGGGTGTTGTCTTGTTGCGACGTCGATCTCAGGGTCGGCGGAGGCGGGCGGCTAGGGGTTGATAATGGCCAACTAGGCTGGGACAGTCAACAAGAGAGATTGGGATACTTTAGTGTCTATATCGAGACTGATGTGCGGGGTGGTTCTTATGTGTGAATATCGTAATGTTGTGGAGTGTGTAGGTCACTGCTGTGATGATATATCGTCGTTGCAAAGAACTACTGTACGTAAAAGGCGTTGAGGAAAATATTCTAGAGATGGACCAGTTGGTTACGTTGCTTGATGAATTGAAGTCCAGAATGCCGATGTTGCGTTCTCTGTACCTGGGTACCGGGAGGGTACATACAGCTTCGTATGTATGATCACAGGTGGTAACCCGTATGTACACATGTCCACAGGAGAATTGGCCTGGCCTGGCTGGCTGGTGTTAGATGACAGTGAGTGACAGAGCTTGGGTGGACCCTTCCAGGCTCTCTTCCTGCTGGGCCTTACAATGTACATGCTCTGTACTGGCGCTCTTCAGCCATCATAAACCTGAAGCAACAGCCCGCCTAGCACCGTCGCAGCAGCAGCAGCAGCGGCGGCGGCGCAACAAAGCCACCAGCAACACGTAATGCCTAAATACGCAGCACAACCTTGAAGCAGACAAGTACCAAATTCCCCACTGGCAAGGCAACCATGTGAGGTCTGATTGGCCTAGGGCTCCTCAGGCTCTAGGTAACATCAATACCCACATAAGCTATTTACACTGATGCTGTAACTGGTTAGTCGCTTCCAAATTTGGATACCTGCTGCTCCGATTACTTAATACAGATCTTCAGCCTGGGCAGCTTGGTAAGGCAGGTAGTTAGGCATATATTACTCCCATGCCTTCATATAAAGAAGGTTTGCGAACGTAGTGGTAGTGTTATCTTCACAAGGTGTCTAAAGAGGAAGGAGTCATGTTTGCGAAAGCTGTCCCTTTCAGATATTGATTCAAAGCCACTCAACAAAGATGGTATTGGTCCTCAGTAAACCAGCTACCTATATCTTACACGCTTCGAACAGCAGTAATAACGTCAACTCATTTGGGTAGACACAGCTGTCAGATTACTTGTTGTTTATAAGCCACCTTCTTACTATCTTTGTAGGCAGAACAAACTAATTTCCTTAGGACTAGCCTCGTATACCGAATTTAACGGTTCCTATCTATAGGGAGTCATCAAAGTTCCTCGAACATATCTTCACAGCGCAACCACTCTACCATAGGTCTCCATTCCATCATCATCCTCCAACTCCTTGGATTTAACCAAACACGAGCTTGAAAATGTCGTTGTAGACGAAGAAAGATCCACCCTCAGGGCACAGCTGGAAGGCTTGGCTGTAGTTCATCGGTCTCTCCTCCTCATCAACCTAACACCAAATCAGCCCACCATGCCCATAGCAATAAAGAGTGAGAATAATGGGATAACTAGCTTACCAGGAGCTGGCCGGTCACCAAGACGAGAACTCCACCATTGACACCTGGCTGGGCATCTAGGGTGCTGACTTGGTGCTTCACCTTCTGGAATGGCAGGTTCTGGAATCCTTATATCAGTATGAATGGACGGCCAAGAAGGAAAGTACCCTACTATACCACAAGCTTCTCAACAATGTTCGCGGCACCCAAGACGGCAGCCGACTCGAAGGTCAGCATAGAGCTGTCACGCTACATATTATTAGCACCGAATGTTATCATGCTGATATCAGATTTGCTTCGGATTCGCATACGTAGAGGGCAGACAGGTTGGTTCGGTCACTGTCGAACTGGTTGTAGTAGAATTCCACGAATTGCTCTGCACCATGGAAGGTCAATTAGTCACGATCTCAGTCAACCGGGCCACGCCGTTGCCGTCGCAGACGATTAGGCGCGAAGTAGAATGCAAATAGGAGCACTAACTCGCGACTTCCTCAAAGTCTAGAAAGGATGTTAGCACAGATACCAGACACGCAAAGGAGAGACCAAAATGGGTGGCGTGGGCATGGCAGCAGGGTTGGGCATTGCAGTCGCGACCCAGCCAGCCCAGGAGATGAAGGCAGTGGTAGATTGGGCGGGGTTCCTTACTCTGAGCCATCTTTGTCTTGCGCAAGTTGAATCTGCTTTGCTGCGTGGGATAGATAGCAGTATGTCAAGGTCTTGGGGCGGGAACCACCGATATATCTGTTGCGCAAGGATAAAGCTGCGGTTTCAAATGCCCGGGTTGGCAAGTTCGTTGATCTGCTCGAGGAAGGTTAGGTAAATAAATAATTGGCGAGGAGGAGGTGGTGAGGCTTTGTTGATGGAGGGGCAGTCCAGAAAATAATCGAACGGACCCACTCTCCTCCACCCAATACCTGCCTACGTTACGGTGCTGGGTGCTATCCAACCTTGCGAGTTCTATGGTAGGTAGATACCGACATACAGGTATGTTGCTGTTAATGCCTTAAGCACCTGTGTATGTATGTCCATAGGCACGTAGCACCCACAACATGCCTTAAGTAGGTACCTATAGGTAAGGACTCAAGACACTGGGAGAGGTAACACTTGTATGTACAATAACTACACCTCGCATAATCTGGAATGCCTGTGCCAATTATGCAATACACCTGCGTACCGATTATGCGGTTATACTCTTCTAAGTGATGAAATACGAAGATCTAATCCTTCCATGATGTCTCTAAAAAGGCCTAGGTACATGACAGGATGCAATGCACCTACTGACATGTATGTGGATGTATGATACTCGTCAGGGCTCTAAACGCCTCCTGACCCACAATTTGACCGCTTCGCTATTGTAGTCAGGGACTACCTAAATGTCCTGAAAAAGCTAAATGTCTTATTGTTTGCTACATCCAATTGTATGCGTTTTTACTTAAAATCGAAGTAGCATACTGTATTGCAATTCTCCGTATTAATGCATAGGATATTTTCGACTATTATGTCATTACCAGGATTTTGTAAAACGTGAATTTTTGCGAGCGCAAAGAAAATTCCGGGTTTTTGTTAATTCCTGCAATTCCGTTAATTGCTATTAATAATTATATAAGGGTTGCAATTATAGGTGGTAGTTATAGGTGGTGGTTATAGGTAGTGGTTATAGGTGGTGGTTATAGGTGGTGGTTATAGGTGGTGGTTATAAGTGGTGGTTATAGGTGGTGGTTATAGGTGGTGGTTATAGGTGCTAGCTGTATTATTTTATTCGATAAATTGTTGAGATTATCTTGTATACGTGTGGATCCCTAAGGCAGTGAAATGCTAAGGCTAAGGCATTCGGCTAATTAAATAATAGGAAGTAAATTCCTAAGGAATTTACTTTTGCAACTATATTGTATTTAAATATAGGTTAAGAAACCTTTTATTTTCTTTTCTTCTTTTTCTTTCTTTTAAGTAATAATTACAACAAAAATCCTAAAAACTTAATACTTAGCTAAATTAATAATAATTAGGTAATTAAGGTTATTTATAATACGCATAAATAATTATTTTTGCAGATTTATATCATTTAATTAAAAATAATAACTTTCTTTTTATTACTTTATTACTTTATTATTTCATTATTTCATTTCTTATTTTTTGCATTTTACTAAGCAAAGCTCGCAATGTTATCCGAAGGCGAAATAACCGGCAATTTAATTGCCGGTCCTTTTATTGCCCCATTAATAAGCCAAATTAGCCCAATTAAAATTAATTACCTGGAGGCCTAAGAAGTTACGATTAAAAAGATTAACCATCGCCTTAATAAATTCGCGAATTACTTAAAGAATAAAATGAACGACGTTAATAAAAATATCAATAATTTTCGAAACGAACTGTTAAAAGCAATTATAAACCTTATTATAGGAAACGTATAAAACCTACCTAAAAACTTTTTTGCCTAAAGCATTTCCAAAAATACCGCAGCAAATACGGATAAAAATAAGGGCCCTATTAAAGCTAAAGAAGTTAATTCCGATAAGAACGAGCCTATTTATTTCTTATTTTATATAACGAAAACATTTATCGAATATAACAAGCGTATTAATGGAAAATTAAATCTTTAACGACTTTTAACGAAATAATACGAATATCGTATAATTTAAAAGAAACGGATCCGAATAATCTGATCCGAAACAATCCTTTAAAACCAAAATAAAGATTTTACATATTGCGAAATTAAAAATCGCGTTATTTTCCTTATTAACCTCCGTTTTATATAAGCAGTTCCAAACATTTTCGATAAGCTGCAAAAAATCCAAATCAAATCTATATCGGCCTTCGTTTCATATAAGCTGTAATTTAAACGAATTGCCTTAAAATGCTCGAATAATTTCAAGCAAATCGAAATCTTCGTATATAATCGTAATTCCGATTAAGTAACCTTTTTAAAAGCGGTTTTTTAAATTTTCAATAAGCATTACATTTTAAAAAATACCATTACTTAATTCGTTACGTTTTTTCCGTACCAAAATGAAAATATAATAAATTACATCCGGCAAATAAAAAAAATATTTTACCGAATAAATTAGGAAAATCGCGATTATTATTAGATCAAAAAAATTATCGTAAATCTTTTATAAACCAACTTACCGAATATTTGGATTACGGTTTATAATTAATTCCGCCCATAAAATAATGCCCAATTTATTGAAAAGATTATATAACGGGCCGTATACATTATACGCCAAGCGGTCGAAAAAAAAATTTATAATATACCGTCGATTTTAATTAAGCTTTATGGGTCGTCGGCACCGTTTTACGATCTGTCGATCTTTAAGGCTACCCTAACCAAGCCCGGTATCGCATAAATCGAACCGACCGACGCCACATTTATAATTTCAATGGCGGACAAAAACGATATTATCGCCGATTTTCGTAACGAAAACCGTAACGTTTACAAAACGAATAAACAAAATTACGTAACTAAGGCTGCAAATAATAAGTATTTTAATTACGGAAAATAAAGTTACTGGATAAAAGATTATAAACAAAAACCTCGCTTTTTTAAAACCATTTAATTATTTTCTGAAAAAAAAATAACGTTTAAGGGCCTGCTATATAACGATAATAATAGCAGCCTTCGATATATCAAACTTCGTTTCGCAATGAAAAACTAAAAGGACAAAAATAAAGAATGAACCAAAGTCCATTTTATAACCAATAACGATAAAAGCAGCGGCGACGAAAAAAATCCGGCGAACAGGCTCGAAAATCCTAACTGCGATCTTAATTAAGAATTCGCCGATTTCATTAAATCGATAAAAATGGAAAATAAAAATTAAAAGCGCCAAGTATATACGGTAGAAATACACAATAGCAAAAAACCACCACCAAGCAGAAATAAGTCACTTCGCGAAGGTTACGATAAAGACCACAACCTATTCGTAGCTATTACGAACTACGGACATAAATTCGTATTGGAATACGGTGGCTGGAAATCCAAGTGGCTGGAAACGACCCACACCTGTGGCTATATATATGAAATGCCCTTACCTGCCTATAAAATATATTCCTACTATATTAAATAACCTAATACAATATACCTCATAACCTATGTTTATATTTAATAGGTTATAAGCCCGGCAAAGCTTATAAGGGATTCCTTATTATAAACTTACTTATTTATTTAAAATTTGCTCACATTATATAAACGTTAATAAACCGACTTATTACGTCTTTTGCTATAAACGAAAAATTCCCAACGTAACCTAATTAAAAATTAAATAATATACGGCATCTTACGAATATACATTGTATTCATCGGAAACGCCGTTATTCATATTTTATCCGTACTTACCTTAAAAATCCTATTCGTACGGTAATAATAAATTATCCCACTTAAATCAAAATCTTACTATAAAATCCATTAAGCATATACCATATTATTACCATTACTTTTTTATCTTAAACAATAACGTCGGAATTAAAGAACTTATCGAAATTATTTTATTTAAAAGCAATAAAACGAAAATACGAATTTATTCGCTTTATTCTTACCTTTATTCGTTATTAAGGCAACGAATAAAATAATAACAAATTATAATGAATTTACCAAACGACAATATAAATAAAAAACAAAAATATAACCTAAAAATTCGCCCCGTAGCAAAACCTTAGTTCTTTAGATTTCTTAACGAACGAAATTTCCCTCATTTTGCCCAAACATTTTTATAACTTATAACTATACATTTCATAAACGACGACGACGAGAATCCAGATTATATACCCGAATTATTCGGCCGTTCCCTTTCGTTATTAAGTCTTAATAACGTATTTATTATCTTTTTATTCTACGATTTAAACGAGGTTAATTTATTCGAACTCGAAGCAATTTTACCCGAATCCATACCTAAATACATATCCATATTCATTCCGAACTCCATACGAATACCTTCGCCTTTATTTTGTTTTATCCTTAAATTAAATCCAGTTTTTAACGCTTTTATTCCTTCCAGCTTATTTAACGAATCCACTTACGGCTATACGCTTTTTTTTGGATTACCCGCTAAACTTCGTTTCAATATAGGACCTGTAATGAAACTTGGAAAAATACGCAAATACCAAACCAAAATTTAAGCTTAAGTTTAAATCCAAGCCTATAATGTCGACCGAAACGAAAACTAGCTTATTCGATAACATAATAAAGCTCGAGTCCCTTTCGAAATAAATTAGCTTTAAACGGGAAATAATGGATTATTTTTATATCCAAGAATACGGCCGCTTATTACCGAAAGAAAACGAAGCGAAAGGTTCCGACGTTACGGACCTAAATAAATTTAAAAAGGTTAAGGAAAAAAAAATCTGAAAGAATAAACAGATTAAGGCATTCGGCTATATCCGATATAGGCTTAAAAAAAACCTTCGGTCCGAAATTAACAGCGATAAAAAACTAAATACCTTGGTTATTATTTGGAAATATCTTGCAAAACAATATCGACCCAAAGGTAATGCCGTTTTCTAATAGCTTTTATATCAATAGGAAAATATTACCTTAATTATAAAAAATAACGTAATTACCTTAATAATTAAATTACGTCAAATTAAGGCGAACTTTATCGAATTTAACGAAAATTGCATTATCTTCATTTTACATTTTATTAATAAGTTCCTTTTCGTATTCGGCCCGAATTATGCCATTTTCTTTATTACTTTTTACCAGTTTTATAGCATTATATCCGAACGAAAAAACGATAAAATTATTAAGGCTGCCGCAACTTTCGAAAAAACTTTATAACTAACCCTTTAAAAGAAATAAAACATACGGATTCGAAATAATAATGGAATGCAAACCGGATTTTTTTAAACCCATCGTTTTAATAATAAAAATCAAGAAAACAAAAGCAAACGTAAGGCATTCGATAGCGCTTAATGTATTTATTGCAAAACTGCAAAACGTAGGATAACAAATTATTCCCTTAACGAATGCTTTTAAAAACATCCGGATAAGGCCTTTTTTTATTAGCAAAATAACAAAGCTTAATCGAAAAAATAAAAAACCAATAATGTTATAGCCGTTTTTGCCAAGCTAATATATGGAGTTATTAATAATAATAATGCCGAAACTACCGTTAATACCTTTTTAGCGGCAAGAAACGATACCGCAAAGCTACTATTAATAACAGCATAACTTAATATCTTATTACGCATTTTTAAAGGCCTTTTATCCGGAATTAACCCTATAATTACCCGGGTACGGCTTAATAAGCAATCCGCGGAACTAATACCGAACTTTAAATACTTCATTAACGGAATTCCGAACATTTCCGGAACAAAATAACGATTGGTAAAATTAAGCCTTATGTCTTTATTTTAAAACAAGGCCATCGAATTAATAAAGAAGCTTTAAAAAATACTGGTTTTAAATAATGGCTATAGTTAAACCTTTTATTATAAATGCGAATTATTTAATAAGCTTCGGCTTTATAAAGGTCCATAGATTTACGGCATTAAAAGCAAGGTTTTAATATCTAAAAAAAAAGGCATTATCGTTTTTCATACCCTAATTAATGGCAAAACAAAACGTATTCAAATTTAGGATGCGATTTATTGCCCGGGGCTAAAAGCAAATTTCATTTTAGTTATTCAGTTTACCAAAAAAAGTACGGAATTTTTATTTCGTATTA
This sequence comes from Diatrype stigma, assembly GCA_022225965.2. Classification (NCBI taxonomy): domain Eukaryota; kingdom Fungi; phylum Ascomycota; class Sordariomycetes; order Xylariales; family Diatrypaceae; genus Diatrype; species Diatrype stigma. The sequence goes on along the minus strand of JAKJXP020000040.1, from coordinate 13,490 downwards.
ACGCCGCTTTCGGTATTAAGGGAAAACATATTTTCTTAACCGCGATAATATTATTAAGCCTATACGTAATCGATTAATCCGGTAATATTATTAATATAATTGGCCTTAATATGGCTTTTTATTCCTATTTTATTATAAACCCAAATATAATAATTTAGTATAAGCAATTAAAATACCTTAACGAATAAAATATTTACAAATTAATAATTATGTTTAATAGCATAAAACCAATAAAATATTACCACTTTTATAATAATTACGTTAAAAATCGATAACGGAAAAAACCATATAAAGGTAACTTAAAAAAGGATACATATTACCTAAAATCCTTATATCTCGACGAAATAAGCATACCTAAAAGCATTATTAATTACGGCAACGCTATGGAATGGTTAGCCATAATATACGACTATTCGCAAATAAGTTGGATTATTCCTATTAAATAGCCAAAAAAATAATTCGAAGCTTTTAAAAAATTCCTGGCATATTAGAAAAGGCCTAAACGACGTTATTATTACGTAACGATAAATAAGCTTAAGCAATATCGCAACGACGAATTTTACGAATATTGTACGATAAAGAGCATAGCTATTCGTTACTTTGCTACTAACTAATACGAATAAAATGGAATTATCGAAAATACCATAAGTTATCTTAAAAAATACATTAGGTTTACCATAAAAATAGCCATTAAAAACGGAATATTAAAATATTATTGGTCATTTATTATTAAGGCAGCATTTTATTTTAAGAATAAAAATCCATATTTTGCCTTCGAAATTATTTTTTACGAAGCTTAATATAATAATAAGCTTAATTTATATTACCTGGTTTATTTGGAAATATCCGGCATATATAAGCTCAATAAAAAGGCGAATATTCTTAAATTTATCGGTACAGCCTGTTAGATATTAAGATATAGCGGCGATAAAATAACGAATTACATTATCCTTCGACGAAATACTAATAAAATAAAATACGCCAATAATATAATGTTTAAAAAAAATTACTTCGTTTATTCGCAATGCCGAGGCTATAAAAGAAAAAAACTAATTATACCTAATTTATTTATAGCTAAGCTTTAAAACATATTTATTGTTTTATTTATTATAGCATTAACCTCGAAACCAATTCATTAAAGCAACAAACAAAAAAACAAACGATTAAGTTTCGAATTACCGCCGGCCATTACCGAAAAAAACAACAGCTTATCCGATATTTATCCTGTAATTATCCGAAACCGGACCGCTAAGCAATTCGATATAGGCTTATCCTTTTAAGTTAATCCCGATAAAAAACCATAAGACGTCGATAATAACTTAACTTAGTTTCGTGAAATCCTACGTAACCTTAACGTTTTAACTTAGCTTAATAATAACTTACGTAATCCAATTAACGTTATAGCTTTATTTATTAAATATATAAAGAATAATATATATTATAAAAGCAATCCATTATTAAAAGTTCCTTACGGTTATAATCTTTGTTTATGCATTAAATACAGTTAAATTAATCGTTTTTAATTAAAGGCCATTTCGGCGTTTCATTTAGCCATAGCCATTTTAGGAATAATACTAATAGCTATAACAATCGAGTCTTGTAATTATTAACATATAAAACGAAACGTATAATGGCTTAAATAATACAAAGCTATGGGTAACAAATATTAGTCGTTAATAAATAATAAGACCTAAACGCTTTACGAATTGCTTATTAAACGAAAGGCTTTATTTAGCAAATGGATTTATAAGCTAAAAAAAGGTTTTAACGGTAAAATTACCTAATATAAAACATAATAAGTTATCCGTAGCTTCGAATAAATTAAAGGCTTAAACTATATAAATACTTTCGTTTTAATAATTAAACCTATAAGCTACAAAGCGATTTTCGCTTTCGCCGTAACATTGGATTTAAAACTGGAGCAAATAAACGTTAAAACGGCATTTTTATACGGGCCTATTATTAAAGAAATTTACGTTAAATAATTACCGGAATTTAACGACGGCATAATAAAGGTTTATAAATTAAATAAGGCGCTTTATGGTTTAAAGCAAGTTTTACGAATATGGTATCAAATATTAGCCACCTTTTTTAAAAAACTAAAATTTAATCCGTTAAACTTTAATATAGGGATGTTCTTAAAGGGGCATCTTTATATAGCAGTTTACGTAAACGATTTTTTAATTATTGGCCTTAATAAAAATAAAATTGCTAAACTAAAAAAAGCCTTATTTAATAGGTTTAAAATGTTTAATTTTGGACCTTATAATTATTATTTAAACATAAATATTATTCGCAATCGTACCAATAAAAAGATTTACCTTAATTAAAAAGTTTATCTCGAAAAGATTATTAAGGAATTAAAATAATAAGATGCAATATCCTATGTTATACCCATGGTAATTTCAAAAATCGACGAGCCGTTTAATAATTTCGAAGCCATTAAGGCAAACGTTTAATAATATGCCAAAGCTATAGGTTGCCTAATATATACCATAATGGGTATTCGCCCGGATATCGCTTATGCCGTTTCTTATTTTAGCCGCTACATAAAAAATCCCACCATCGCTTATCTCGTTGCCGTTAAACGTATATTACGATACCTCAAAGGTATATTCGATTATAAACTGATATACCAAAATAAGCTATAAGATTTAACTAAATATATTAATTCCGATTAGGCCGGTTGCATATAATCTTAACGCTTAACGGCTGGCTATATTTTTAATATCGGCAGCGGCGCCATTAACTGGTTTTTAAAAAGGCAACAAACGGTGGCCCTATTATCCTATAAAGCTAAATATATGAATTAAACGCAGGCAATAAAGGAAACGATTTAATTACGGCAACTATTAAAGAAACTTAACGCCGTTAAAAACGAAATAACTATTACGGTAATATATGGGAATAATTAAAAAGCGCTTGCATTAATAAAAAATCCTTAATTTTACGCCCGTACCAAGTATATCGAAATATAATACCACTTTAACCGTAAAAAGCAAGCGAATAATAAAGTCGATCTTCGGTATATTTATATCTTTAATTAAATCGCTAATGGCCTAACAAAGCTTTTGCCCAAAAATAAATTCGTTACTTTTAAAAAAGCCCTAAATATCCTGCTATAAAATAAATGGAAAAAATAAAACTGGGTCTTATAAAGGCATTTCATTATTAAAATATTACCTTTATTTTTAACATTTACATTAATAACCTTATTAATATTCCCTTTTTTATTTATTCCTTATTATACGTTATACCAGCTTTACGATAATATTATTTTTTATAAATCTTTATTAATATGTTTGTTATTTTTTCTAAAGGATCTATAGAACTAATCCAATCAAATAAGGCATATTCCTGCCCCAAGTGGAAATAAAAAATGCAACCCTAATACTTATATATATGCACCTAATTAATTACCTTTTCTTTCGGGCCTTTTTTCTTTCTATTAATTCATATATATTATAATAGCACCCATAGCATTACTTACGGCATTCGGCATATTTCCATTAAATCCTAATACATTAGGAGCAAATTTAAAAGCCTTTTTATAATAATTCCGTAATTTAATAATTAACGATAAAGGCCTTTACGTCCATTATAAAGCCATTTTCTTCCATAACGAATAAAATAAGATTAATTGGCAACAATATATGCCTAACGCCAGCGCTCGTAATACCTTCGAAAACTTCGCCGGACCATTTCCGAAATACGGCAAAAAAACCTGGATAAAATTATTTAACACGCCTAACGGACCCCTAGTTAGCGACTAATGGAAAATACGAAAGTAACATGTTTTCGTTATAGCCATCATTAATAATTCTCGCAAAAAACGAATTTTAATTTAGGATTGTAATCCGGTATTACATATTGCTAAAGCTAAACAATAAAAAAATGTACTATTCGGAAAACAACGTTCCTTCGTCGAATACCTTCGCAACAAACGACACATATCGAAAGCCGAAATCTAATACAATACCGACGATTCGAATAATAAAAAAGACGAATATTTAATACTTTCATTACGCAAAATATAAGAATAGATTAGCCTAAAAAACAGTAACTATTAAGGCTCTAACGACCCCCGCTTTAAAGGTTATATTAAACTTAAATTTTAGGACTTTAACAAAGCAGGCTAACTTAATAATAACCTCGAATTATAACCACGTATGGTTCGAATAGAAATATTAAAATACGATAGCTGGAAATCCAAATAGCTAGGAACGATCCATACCTATGGCTATATATATGGAATGCCCTTATCTGCTTATAAAATATACTCCTATTATACTAAATAACCTAATACAATATATCTTATAACCTACGTTTATATTTAACAATTCGCAATCTTTTTAAATTACGGTTGCACTGCCTCATATATTACCGAGACTATGGCAGCTAAAGGCCAAACGTATAAGATTCCGAAACCCTTTACAATAAAGGGTATTAGGGGCACCGGGCCGAAAATCCAATAGGATGCCCTAATAATCGCGAATTTCTTAATGCTAAGGGGCAATACGTTTTAATTTACGGTATTAACGGAAGTAATTCCTAACGGAACTTTTCTTAAAAACCTTATACTTAATAAAAACGTATTTTATAAATTCGGAATACATTATAATAACATAAAAGAAAACGAAACAATAACACTTAACGCATTCGAAAAAAAGCCTATAATTCGTTTAATAACTTTTCCAAAAATTAATTATATAACGGAATTTATTTATTCCATTAAGGAACAGCAAAAGCCGAAATAATATAAGAATATACCCTTAAATAACGAAATCGAAGCTTTCTTTAATAATTATCTCGATTAATTCCCCAAAATATTCGGCTTCGCCCCGAAAAAGGTTATAGCGAATATAAAAACGCGCCATTATATCGATATAAGAAATAGCCGCCTTATTAAACTTTTTCCGTAAAGATATAATTCAATTTAAATAAAGGCAATAAAGGATTTCGTTAAGGCATATTTGAATGCCATAATTCGTAAAGATATAAGTCTTTAGGGTTTTCCTGCATTATTAATTCCGAAAAAAGCCCCCGGTTAAACGACGAAGCTTAATAAATATAACTTATTTATTATATGGCGATTTTACTGCGATTATTACGAATTTAATGCCAAACAAAAAAAACGTATATTTTTTGCTTAATGCGATAAATAAAATATAATGCATAATAAGTTATCGATAATATTATTTTATCGATTTTAAAAATAGCTTTTAGTAAATTAAAATATATAAACCAAACATTAAAAAAACGGCTTTCGTAATTCCATTCGGATTATACGAATGGATAATTATGCTTTTCGGTTTTTATAATGCCCTAGTAACGTTTTAAGCGTTAATAAAAAAAAATCCTCGAGCTTTTTCGAAAGTTTATTTCGGGCATATTCGATAATATGGCCGTATAAATAAACATTTAAAAGCAATTTTACGAACGAATAATTTTATTTCTTAAAAGGCTTTTAAGTTTCGGCATGGTTATTAATATAACTAAGTTTTTAATATTTATTCGTAAAGGAATTTTTTTGGGATTTTTAATTTCCGAAAACGAAATCGAAGCTAATTTTGTTAAGGTTATTATTATTCGGAATCGACTTAAATTCGAAATTATAACGCAAATGCGTAATTTCGTAAACGCTACTGGTTATTTTCGCTACTTTATTAGTTATTATTTTTACCTTGCAATTCCTTTAATAGCATTAACAAAAGGCCCGAAAAATAAACGCGTAATTTTATTCCCGAAAGCTATAGCAACTTAAAAGGAAATTCGTAAAAAAATTACCATAACTCCAATAATACGTACGTTCGATTGGAAAAAGCCCTTCGTAATTGAAACCGACGCTTCGTAAAACGACGTCGGCGCCGTTTTATTGCAACCTTATATATATATAAACGGCAATACCGCTTTTTATCTTATTGCTTATTTTTCGAAAAAATTAATTAATACATAATTACGATACTTTATATAAAAACGAAAATTCTTAGGAATTATATTGGCATTTCAGCATTAGCGGCATTAAATGGAAAAAAACGAAATTACGGTAATTACGGATTACGAATTCCTAAAAACCCTTAATACGAAAACCGAATAACCCGTTCGGATCGTTAAATTTTTAAATGCCATTAAATATTATAGCATTCGTATTTATTATAAATTAAGAAAAGCTAACGTTTTCGCGGATTACTTATTTAAATTTCCGAAATAAACCGAAACGTTAATGCCTTTCGATAAGTTATTTCTTAACGAAATCGAACCTATCCGAAAACCCGATTAATTAATCCGAATTAACTTTTAAGCCATTTTTAAGTTCCTACGTTTCGAAACAGCCTTATTTCTTACTATCTTACCGAGTTTTATTAATAAGCACTTTTTTTTTTTTCGAAATAAGTTATATAAGGCGGTAATATACGAAAAAGTTCCGGATAATCCTTTATATCCTAAAGGCACCGCAATAAACGTACAAACTTTATAAAAAGTTTTGAAATATGATAATCTTTTAATGCAATTAAAGAAAATCCATTACGAAAAGGGATATTATATAATCGGAATTATATTCCGGGAAATCCAAAAGCAATTTTGGTACCTAAAAATCGTATTTATAACATAATAAATTACGATTAAATGTCCGAATTATTAATTAATAAAAAAGCCGGATCCTTTTTTGCCCGATTTAAATTCCATATAATTTTCCGTTCCTTTTATACGATAAGCGATTAATTATACGGCAATAAATAAATTATATATTTTCGTTGCCGTTAAGTACGTAATAAAATGGGTTAAAGCCAAAGTTATACCAATTATTTAATTCGTTAATACCATTCCTATATTTAATGAAATCGGAATTACCTTCGGTTATTCAAAAAAATAAATCAGTAATAACGAAAAGGTTTTCGTAAATAAAGCCGCCATTAAATAAAATAAAACGTATAATATAAAAATAAAACCAGTTATATCCGCAAAACCCAAAAATAACGATAAGGTTAAGAAAATCAATTAAAACCTAAAATACATTATGCTTTAAGAGTATATAATAAATTTAACGCCGAAAAACCTTAATAAATTACTTTAGCGTATTATAACGATATATAATCGAATATTTAAGCCGAATAATTATAGTTCTTTTTTTTTATTATACGGCATTCAATTTTTCTAAAAACAATCCCGAACCGAATATTCCGAATACGTTCGTAAATCGATAAAAAAGGAAAAAATCGAAAACGAACGCCGATTAATAGAACAGCATAAAGCACCGTTAGCCAAATTACGATTCAATAATATAAAAATTTTGCGAAATTAAATAAAAGCGTACCTTTAAAAAAAAAAAGGCTTTATCCGTATTTACGCCTCCGGCGATTAAGTTTTTCGCATATATTAATGCAAAAAAAAGTACGAACCGTATTACGATAAACCTTGGGCCATTATTAATTGCTATTAAAAAAATATTTATTATTTACGAAGCCCGGGAAAAATATAGCTACAAAATAAATATAACGGCACTAATTTATTCCTAACTTACGTAAAGAACGAATATTCCGTAAGAAGCTTTTAATACGCCAATAAGCGGCTTTTAAAATAGAATCGTCGGCGCTTATTTGGAAGGGAAAATCTTACGATAATTAAGGACGATTTAATTAAAAAAAAGGAATAATGTAAATCCTTAAAGCAGTGAAATGCTAAGGCTAAGGCATTCGGTTAATTAAATAATAAGAAATAAATTCCTAAGGAATTTATTTTTATAACTGTATTATATTTAAATATAGGTTAGGAAACCTTTTATTTCCTTTCCTTTTTTTCCTTTCTTTTAAGTAACAATTGCAACAAAAACCCTAAGAACTTAATACTTAGCTGGATTAGTGATAATTAGGTAATTGGGGTTATTTGCAATACGCACATGCGAGGGGACTATATTGACGTATGCGGCAATATCGGCAGTTGGCAGAATACATAGAGTTGCACCTAGTTTGTATGGGGAATTATGTAGAAACCAGGACATTTAGCTTTTTCAGGACATTTAGGTAGTCCCTGACTACAATAGCGAAGCGGTCAAATTGTGGGTCAGGAGGCGTTTAGAGCCCTGACGAGTACCTTAAGGTAGATACTCCCAAGATCTTGGATATGATCTCACACATTCCACCATCTTACAAGGTTCTGATCACTCACATACATATGCCACCCATGCCACCCAAGATGCATATTTATCTCTGAATATCTCTGAATATCTGAATATCTCTGAATATACCTACCTATACGTATCTCATTGCTATTAACCACATTTCGTTCTCCTCAAACCTACGATACAGAGATACTAGCTATCTATCGCCGGCTCGGTTCCGTTTGTTTGCCATATTGCACTGCACATTCAGGTATGGGTATGACAATGTATGTTGTAACGTTAGGTAGGGATTCTAGATTCTAGATGACTTGGGTTGACTGGTCGAGTTAGGTGCACAGTAGAATGAGCAAATCTGGAAGCCTTCATACTTTTGAGGCCCAATGCTTGGATCATATTCTCTTCAGACCGTGATTGAATTCTTACCGCATCATTCATCGCCTTGATCTATGTGTGATAAATAGAACACTGCCCCCCAAGGCCAGAGTTTCGCCATGGCTGTAACCCATAGCGTCTCTGCCTCGCATGATGTGGCCACCGATCGTGGAACAACCCAGGAGACCCAGAACACGGTGGCTGGTCAACATGGCCTATCTCGGCTGCTACGTCGCCGTGGTCCTGGTACTGAGGGTCACCACCACGCTCGCACATCCTCCGTCACTTCTCTGGATAGAGTATTTGATACACGCACTGACGCAACTCTTCCTCACCTCGGGCTGCTCCAAAGAGTTTTGACAGCTGAGCAGGGCGATGTCACAAAGACCACATATGGTGTGACGGAAATGCGTGATGGCTTCTTCGATGCCGTCTTTTTCCCTCCCGAGGACGTCGACACTGACGAGCTCTTGAAACAGGCCGAGGCAACACTTCCCTACGCCTTCCGGAAGAAAGACCCTCTTTCAATTACCAACTTTTTACCAAAGCAATGGCATGAGGTGAAGAGTGTCGCTCGGCGTGTTACTACTACACGATCTGGCATCAAACTGCTTAAATCGTTCCTTGCATTTTTCGTGACATATATTCTATGTCTGGTTCCGCGAGTTCAGTCATGGCTCGGCCGATATAGCTATATCATGGTTGTTTCTGCCATAATCAACCACTCAGGAAGAACCTTGGGTGCCCAGGTCGATGGTGCCATCGCCACCACGCTTGGTACAGCCACTGGGTTGGGATGGGGAGCGTTTGGACTATGGTTTACGACCGTCACAGACAGGGCACGCATAGACTATGGCGCTATCCTCGCAATCTTCCTGTTCATCTATATCTTCGTCATTGCTTGCATTCGTTCGTACTATATTCGCACCTATCAGTTGGTACTTTGTGCCGGCATCTCGATTTCATACACTTGCCTGGCTGAGGTAGCTGGACCTTCGATTTCCTGGTCCAAGTTGCTTGATTACGGTGTTCCCTGGGTTTTGGGACAGGCCGTCGCACTGCTAGTCTGCCTTATCGTAGCTCCAGATGCAGGTGCTCGTCCTTTGGCCGTGGCACTTCACCAAGCCTTCGGTGTGATGCTGGTAAGTTCTGAGTTATGCATATGGTGAATCTATACTCACACATCCACAGGAAGGTTTGAACGTAGCCTCCCCAGATAGTATCAGAAGTCATCGAAGACTTGCGCAGACCTTCGTCAACCTATCGCAGGCATATCGAGACCTGGTCCTTGATTTTTCCATCGCACTGTTCAGGCCTAAAGACGTCCGTGTACTGCGAAATCGAATACAAGGCGTTGTTCGTGCCCTCTTGGGCTTAAGACACGATACTAAATTATTTGATTTAGCCGAGGACTCTGGACCAGACATAAGCACCGGAGACCAGGCCGCCTCTGATGACTTTGTTGTGGACATTGGGAAGCAAGGCACGCCGAAGGCGACTAAAGAATACGACATCCTGAAGTTTGTTGCTAGCAATCTTGCAGAGCCCACGAATGATCTTATATCGGCCATACGGTCTTCCCTCCAGAGCTGCGATGCGGTTTTGATGGATATGTGTGGCCACAGGCGATACCTTGGCCCTCCTGCTGAAGTCTCGGGAGATATTGCTGGCTCCCTAGTCAAACTAAGAAAGCGTATAATCGCATTCAGCAATTGCCAAGAAAGCGTCCTAGCCAGCGACAAGCTACCGCCGGTATATGCCGAGTTCCCAGAGGTATGTTCATATAAAAGATTCTCGTTCGCCGATTTCATATCGGTCAACCATCCTTTATCCATCATTCTTCAGTGTTGTTCGCGGCGTCACACGTGTTCGTCCAGCCATGGGATAGGGGAGACCGGCTTTACTTGGTACGGGATGGTAACATCAAGCTAGGTTGTCAGACTCTTCGCATTTTGTCGACCAATTCACCAAGCGGCAACGGCAGTCGAGGCTTTACTGGTGACGGTTAATGAGATGGAGCAAAGAAAGCCAAAGTATCCTCGATTCTACCTCCCAACATACCCCTTTTGGAAGTCGCTACATCGGTCGAATGCGCAAGTTCGTCATGATCGAGGCGGCGTCACAGCCGGTACGCAATCCTTGGCCATAATAATCAACGAGTTTTTTTGCTCATATCAATAGGTTCTTACTTTAGGAGTTTTAGCGATATCGCAGAACTCATTCAGAAGATCAAGTCGAGTGACTTCCAACCCCTACCACGTGATAACAGCGCGTCTTACGCTTCAATGACCGCTACCGAACTGGAAGACGAGTCGACTTCAAACAAAACACATTTTCGTCACGAGTTATGGGCCGTCCTCCACGGCCTTCAGGGTTTCGAGACTAGGTTTGGGCTGAAAACGGCAATAGTTACCTCGCTGTTGGCGATACCAGCGTGGCTCAAGAGACACAACGAATGGTGGAATCAATACGAAGTATGGTGGGCCGTGGTCATGGCATGGGTCATCATGGGGCCTCGGTAGGATATTGCGATTTTCTAATCGATCGTGTAACTATGTAACATGCTAACGATCGCAGAACTGGTGGAAATATCCAGGACTTATTCACAAGAGCCCTGTGCGCTATTCTCGGCTCCATTTGGGGCGGACTGTCCTACGCGGCTGGAAACGGGAATCCGTATGTCACTGCGGTATTCGCCGTCATCTTCATGCTTCCCATGATCTATAGACTTACACAAAGCACTCATCCAGTACGTACTGCATCTTCTGGTACCCCTTGCATGCCCATAACTAACGTTTCACAGAGATCCGGATTAGTCGGCTGTCTTGCATTCACTGTGGTCTCGATCGCCGAACATAACGCAGGAGGCGGGCCATCGCCAACTGCAATGGCTGCAATTAGGGGCGCAGCCATGGTAGTTGGGGTTGTTGCTTCCGTTGTCGTAAACTGGGTTCTGTGGCCATTCGTTGCTCGTCATGATCTGAGAAAAGGGACATCCGCTATGATGTTCTACTGCAGCATTATATATAGAAGTAAGCCATGCAAAACTTGGGCATATCCCCTTATACTAACACCCTCAAGGCATGGTTTCTAAATATGTGTATTACGAGACTGGGAACGAGCCTACTAAAGAAGACATAGAGGCTTCGGAAACCCTCGAAGGACGCTTGAGAGAAGGATTTGTCAGGCTGAGACAACTACTGGCGAGTACTCGACCTTTCGTTTCTTCTTTCAGGCAAAGAGCTAACAGTAGTAAGGGTCTGACTCGCCATGAGATACGCCTCCGAGCGCCCTTTGACCCATTGCCGTACTCTGCCTTGATTGATAGCTGTGAACAGTTCTTCGAATATAACGTCGCTCTTCGCCAAGCATCGTTATTCTACCACCCTCACTTTATTAGCGAATATGCCGATGCAGCGGGGGAGCTCCTAGGTCATAGGAGAGATGCAGTTGCGACGATTCTCGCGAACTTATACGTCTTGTCAGGGGCATTGCGTGCTGATCGAAAGGTGCCAGTAGGTCACATGCCAACATTGTTCTACTGCACGTTCTTTCAGAGTATCTGCTTACAATCTCAGAAATATCTGCCGAGTGCTGCGGCCACCAGAAAACGACTTCTCGATCGAACAAGGGAACTCGAGGCTGAGCTCAATGCCAGTGACAAACTAAGCGCGAGCGAAAAGATCGAGGGCAAGAAATGGGCTCAGATCTATAGCTACTCGTATAACGAGAGCTTGACGGGCTGCGTCGAGCAACTCCTCGAGCTCGAACGGTACACGAAGGCTATTGTTGGTGAACAAGGGTAATATTCACCGTGTACCCTGAACGAGGAAGACATCTGCTAATAAACCTTTAGGTTTGATTTGGGTTTTACTGGCAAGGACGATCTACTTGGATGAAGAGCATGCTGGTTTATTGAAGTGCTATGATTACACGAACACTAAGCCATCACGAATACCAATTAATGAGGAGAAAGGGGGGAAAGGTAGGCTATACAAATGCATCACGGCCACTTACCTAATGTAAGGTAAAATCTTCGCAATAGAATAGGGCCGCAGGAAACACCTGCCTACTTGTAATACTTGATCCTCGTAGACTCGTAGGCCACCCGGGCAGTGATAACATCGGGAAAGGGGGGGCTGATAGCTTGGGTTAACCTGTTTACCTGCGTTTTCACCTACCATCATTGTTTCCCACACCATTCTTACCCCCTGGCCAAGTAAGCAGAAACCAGCGCACCGAACTGCAGGCTTAACGAGTCGGGCAATGGAAAATCGTAGAATGGTGATAGATAGTATCTTTCTGCTCAGCCACTTTCCCCTTATGAACCGCTCTATTATGTCCATGGAAGACAGGATGACCTAGAACTCCAAACGAACATCGCACGGGCAACTAGGTAATAGTTACTACGCCAGAGTGCTGCAGATAGATTCTATTATATTCTCCTACCCCCTAGTTACATATACCAGCACACATACATATCTGATTAGGTGTCAGGTGTATCTATTCATGTTTATTTGGCCACTTGAATGGGCGAGGTAGACTAGTTACCTAAGCAAGCCGGAGTGATAAAGGGCCTTCAACTACTCGTCAGGGCTCTAATCGCCTTCTGACCCACATTTTGCCCGCTTCGCGGATGTAGTCAGGGACAAGCTAAATGTAATGCAAAAGCTAAATGTAAAATTGTTTGGTACTTATAATTTGTATACGTTCCCACCCAAAACAAAGGTAGCATCGTATATTGCAATTGCCCGCATTAATGCATAAGGTTATTCTTTATTACCTAGTTACCGCGTAACTTATGCAAAGCATTACTTAGTTATTATACAGCTTAGATAAAGCATTGTAATTATTTTCTTTATAAAATTTAATTATAATAAGCGCTGTAGGTGCTGTAGGTGCTGTAGGTGCTGTAGGTGCTGTAGGTGCTGTAGGTGCTGTAGGTGCTGTAGGTGCTGTAGGTGCTGTAGGTGCTGTAGGTGCTGTAGGTGCTGTAGGT